>VZTA01010915.1:347691-655178 GCA_013398855.1 Mohoua ochrocephala
CCGGGGACCCTACCGGGAGGGGCCCGCGGCCGACGGGGAGCGGGACGTGCTGGGCCGCGGCCCCCTGAGTCTCCTGCGCGTCTGCGGAGACCGGCTCCGAGGTGAGGTTCCTACCCTGAACCCTGCCCCCTCCCCGCTCCCTCTGCCCCCGCTGGGATGGGAGCCAGCCCTTCCGCCCGGGGGAAGTGCGGTGGGGCTGAGCGTCGCTTCCCGTCCCTCTTTCCGGCAAGTGGCGGTACCCTTGCCCCGTGGCACGGGGCGGCTGTTGCCGGGGAAGGGAGCGCCGGGACGGCTTTCCCCGGGAAGCAGCGGTCGAGGTCCGGCGGGCGGGAAGGTTCCTCCCGCGGGAGGGAGGCAGGAAGGGAGGCGGGCGGGCGGCGTCTGGCACTGCCCGGGGCAGCGGCGGCGGGGTCGCGCTCCCGCTCTGCCCGGGCCCGTGCTCCAGCCTGTCACAGCGCGGGGAGGGTGAAGAGAGAGAAAAGCTGACAAAACCCACAGAGGGATCGGCGAGACGGGGGCGAGGGAAAGGGAGAGGGCTTTTTATCACTTCAGCATCCTTTGGGGGAGAAGTGGGGAAACGTGCTGTTTGTGTAACTAACTCTTGTTAAAACAGCCTCTCCGGTGGTGTTGACTATCGCAGCTTGCAGTGCTGGCATGACCAGCTTATTTCTGCTGGAAAGCATGGAGGGTTGTGTATTCTTTAAAAGTCTGACTTTCTGCTTTAGCAAATTTGCCAGTAACGTAGGTATGTAGAAATTCCCTTTTGTCAAGTTATTCTGTAAAAATTATTTCAGAAATTAAAAACTTGATGATTTGTGTAGTCACCTTAGTAGTCTCTCTGTGATGTTTAAAGCTTTTATATGTAGTTACGAACTTGCCGTATGAAGTTTCTTTCAGCATTTTTGGGGTCTGGTCAAGATTTTTACATAAAACTAATGTTGCAGAATTCAGGTTTCCTTTTATAGAGGCTGTGCGTAATTGATGCTTAAGGTGCTTGTGTTCTTTCGGCAGTATTTGTTGTCGACAGAAAGGCCTTCATCACGAAAGCCGATAGCAAGATATGGCTCACGTTCCTTCTGGGTAAGTAGAAGGAATACATCATGGGGGGAAATACTGATCTTTTTACCTTTCTTTCTCTGGAATTGTGAATTGTGGCAAAATATATTTAGAAATATAACTTGGAAGAAGAAAGAAGCATAGCTGATGTTGAAAAGAGACAGGAAATAACTTCCTACCTGGTAACTTTTGTAAAGCTGTTACTGTAGCAGTTTATGTGGTATCTCAACATTTATAGGAAAAAAATTTGCACCTATTTATGGATTTCTCCTATCCGCTCATTAATTTCTAGGAAAAAAAAAAGAAAAAGGCAGCAGCTCTTATTAAGTAATGCAATCGCAGCAGCTTGTTTGGGAAGAAGTATGGGTGGAAGTACATACAGTTGTAGAGGGATGTAAATTTGGATGTTATTATCTTTGGGAATATTTTTGAGTAAATAATGTGGCTAGTGGCCGAAATCTTGAAAAAAAGACCTGAAGTGTTTGCAAAGAGATGCATTCCTAAAGTTAACAAATGTTAAGTAATAGCATATTTGTCGGATGCACAATTAGATATGCCCTGAAAGGCATTCTAGTAAAGGCTGTCAGGGTATTCCAAAGATGCTGGTGCTATTAATCACATCACCAGCAGTCCTGGTTGCCGTAGGGGGTTTCTTCAGTTTGATGAATTACATTGCAAAGTAGTAGCAGGGAAACAGCCCTTAGCTTACAAGCTAATTAATGAATAAAGTGTTCCTGAATTGTTTTACTTACATCTATTTATTCAGCATTTCCTAGACTCCTAGTTACTTAAATGACATAGAAATGTTAAACTTATGGTCAGAATTGAAAAATGCTTTCTCCTCTGATTGAAATTTGAGAGCAGAGAGAGTTTTATGATTTCTGGAATTTGAATTTGTCTGTGAAACCCAGATAACCTATTAAATATTTCAGGGAGGTATTTACCTTTTTAATGAGAGTAAAACCTTAATAGCAAAGTATGTAATAACATACAGTATTTGCAGTAGCGAAGAATACACTAAATATGAAATAGTGAGTTTTGATTAAGTTAAGTGGAATTTGAATTTTTGTTGTTGCTTTGCTTAAGCTTTAAGGCCCATATTTTAAAAACAGAGGCTCCCACAGCTGGAGCTAGTTTAATTATAGAGTGTGAATTTTTTTTCTCTTATGAATTATCTCCAATTGATGTGCAGCAGTAAAGTTGTCAGACTTTTCAAGGACGTTCTTATACAGCACTTCACCCTATTATGTTGTTTGGGTTTTTTTTTTTATAATGACCATTGACTTGAGGCCTTATTCCTGAAGACATCCTTATTATATTGCACAGAATCTCAAAATGTAGCAACTTGACTAAGCTGCAGAAGTTGTCAATGCTTGCAGGTTCCTCATCGTTTTCAGTTCTGCTGTATTCCTACCTGGTCACTTTGTGGATATTTGCAAAATATGAATCAGTTTATTATACTCTTCACATCCTGTTGGATTACACTATCTCAGCATTTGTTGTTCTCTTGGTAAATAAAGCCAAAGAATGGCTTTATTCTTCAGTATTTAATTTCCAGAATTAGAAACCTTTTTATATGCCATTCATATCGCTTTTCTTAGAATAACACACAGGCAAAAATAGGAAATCTATCAGATTTTATATAATAGCCCTAGTCTGCAAAAATCTTATCATATGCTTTGCTTTTAGGGATTCTTAGGCTGGGTGAGAAAATGGCATCTGCAAGTTCAAGTACATAGTAGCTGTGTAAGTGTTTACAGTATTAGGACTATAGTATTCCCTTCCTGTCCCCTCCTTCATTCCCTCTCCAGTAAGGACAATTAATGGGATCAAAGGATGGTAATTTAAGAGAGCCGGGCTGCGTGTTTTCCATCCGAAACTGGCTTAATGCAGTTTGTTGAAAAATGCTGATTTGGGCTTAGAGTGGAAGTCTATGAATTAAGCCCATTGTCTCTTGGAATATGAGTAATTAACATTAATTGCTGTGTGATTATGAAAGGTCTTCACTTTGTACTTATAATAGAATGATGCTGTGAAAATGTATATGAAATTCTCCAAAATAACTGTGAATGTATTTACACTTATTGCACTGACTTTCAATAAAGCATTTACTTGAAGGGAAGAATCAGATTTAAAAATATTGTTTCCTCTATGAAATAAGTGGTATGTCTGGATGTGAAATGTAATTTCCATAATAGTAGATAGTTTATTTGCATCAATAAAATACCACATATTTGCCTTATTTGGAACCACATGAATTTGAGTCAATGACCAGTACTGGTAACTAGTATGCATTGGACTTCACTGTATATTCTTGCCTAACACGTGATCTGTCTTAAAATTGTTATTTTTTTATAACTGGGGTGTGTCTATGTGCGAATGCAGTTCAGCATCTAATCTTACTGGGAATCTTAGGAATATTGCTGAGAAATGAAATAATGCCTTGTGCAAATGTGTAACTATTATTCAATGAGCAATAACGAAGAAAGGTATGGGCTGCTCTGTTTCTTTCCATACAATTACTGCAAAACATGAGGTTTTTTTATGGCATACGGCTTGCTGCATTGCTGATACAGCTAATGTGCTTACGTGGATTTCCATGTCATATCAATACCTGCTTGTCTGAAAAAGACATTTGCAGCTTTCCATGAGAACTAATGTAAATGTCCTTAGTATAAAAATAACTCCTGCAGCTCCTGAACCTTTCCTGAAACTTTAAGTTCTGCTTACACCAAGCAATTTTGGTGATGTTTTTCTAGAAAGTATAAAAAAAGATGAAGTTTTAAGTGAAAGACTGAGGTCTTCATTTTCCAATTGGAACCCAGGCTTGTCTTTGAAAAACCCACTTCAGTGATGGAAGTGGAGCTGTAAAACTCTGAAGGAAGTTTCAGTGTGGTGTGGTACCACCTCAACTGCTGTGCAAAGTGTTTAGCATGAGGTCAATGTTGTTAAATTGTACCAGCGGCTAGTTTAGAAATTTTTTTAGGTAATTTTTTTGTGCTTTTCTTTTTGTTTGGTGGTGGTATTTTTGTCTTGTTTTTGGTTGTTTGGGGTTTTTTTATTTTTATTTTTTGTCTTACCCAGCTTCACCTTGGAGTTCTTCACATACAAAACTTTAATTTTAAAATTAGGTCATAATGCCACAAACTACGGTTAATGAACCTTGTGGTGACCATGATACCAAGTACTGTCAGTAGCAGCAGCACTTCCAGGCTCTGTGTTGGAGTAATATATGGAATATAGGTATGGAGTAGATATATTGGGTATATATACTAAGGCAGGAAGTGTACATTAAGTCCGCTCCAATTCCACATAAATTTAGTGGGTTTGAAAAGGTGTTTTTCTTTCTCTTGTCCCTGCTGCTTTCTAGAAACAGACAACCCTAGTCTTGTAACATGAAACAGATAACCCCAGCCCGAACAAATGTACATTCACTGACTCTCAGACTATGTTCTGCACCAGCATGCAGGCATTGCTGTGTGTTTTACCAATGTCCAAGCAACTTCACCCATTCCACGTCTTCAGAGAGGCAGCGGCAGTGTCTGGGTGCTGGAACAGAGGAAGGTGTGTGCCAGTCAGCACCCTGGAGAGAGACACGCTGCTCAGCACCTTTCTGGCTGCAGCTGGGTGTAAGCAGGGAGGGTGGTTGTCCTCTCCACTTTCTCTCTGCTCCATGCAGCCTATGTGAATTAGAGGGCTCTTCATTAACCATAAAGATTTTCATGGATTAAAGACAACTAGTCTGCCAGATCTTTCTGTGGCAGAAAGCCACTGTCTGCCTCGAGGGCAACTGAGACACCTTCAGTCTAGGAGGAGCACCACGGTCCCTCTAAATGCCTTCCCATTATCCCTCACTCATGCAGGCTTTGCTTCCATGGTAAGCTGCATATGTTGTCAGTGCTGCCCAAGCAAAATGGAGTGGTTCCTGCTCTCTCTGGATCTTGTCATGCTCCAGAGGTCGGAGACCTAGACTGTTAGCCCACCAGTTTGTCAGCATTTGTCTCTTCCCTTTGTCCCTCAGATTACCTCCCTTGTTCCGTATCTACGTGGCAGCAGTGCAGATAGTCTTCAAATGGACAAATGGAACCTTACTGCGTGCAGAGTCTTATCTTTTTTTAGCAATTATAGTCTTAATTAGATTTGAGTTGGTTGTCATGGTCCATTTGGATTTCTCATATTTACAGCACAGTGTGCTCTGTAAATTAAAATTTATTTTATGAGTCCATTAGGAAAGAAAACAAACAAACATGACAAACAAGGGCCAGTCCACTTTGTACAGACTAGTCTAACATAGTTATTCACTAATTCATCACTTAAGTCACGAGGTTTTGAACTCACGAGTTCTGTAAGTCACAGCTCAACTTGAAACTCCTCGGCAAAATTATTACCTAGATGATGGTGGGAGTGTTCTTCCTTTTTCATCCTGATGCTGGCATCCCCCATATCGCACTGAGAAGCACTAAATCCTGAGGAGTCCAGCTGCTGCTGGATCTGCTTCAGAAACTTTTTGGCTAAGCTGATGTGTTTACACCTTCAAGCTTGGAAGTTTGGTCTATAGCGTTTCCATGAGCTAGCAGATTCTGAGGAAACTGCCAGACAGTCAATACACCAGGAGGTGCAGGGGGTGGCTGCAGGAGACGGGAGGCTGCAGGTGTTAATGGCTGCAGAGTGACCTTAAGCCCTTTCAGGCCACCAGGTCCTGCCTGTTCGTTGCCCTTGCTTTGACCCAGCAGCACTGCTTGTAGCATGCTTCAGGCCTGAGTTAGTGAAAATCTGAGCAGGGGTTGAGGGAACAGTCCCGGCAGGTGTCATAAAAATGCTAAAAATACTTATGCTTATTAAAAAAAATGCTTGTAGTTCAGTTTTGTTGTTGATAACCAAAATGTGCGCCTTAGATGCTGGTGGGCCAGCTTGAGTGATGCAAGGTATAGGTGGAAACTCTGCCCAGTGCTGAATACCACAGAAAATTTTCAAAGACCTGGCTGTGAAGGTTAATTCTGATGTTCCTATTCTTCTGTTTGCTGGAGTCTTGAGTACCTTCTGTGCATCTCTGAAGTAGTACTGCAGTTACTGCAGTGAACACGATTTCTTGTTCAGTTATTTAAATATTTGAGTAACTTTGCACCTTTTGTTTCCTTTACAGCTGTTTTTGCAGGAGTCCTACATTGGTAAGGTTGAATTTATTGCTTCAGAGTAATATGGTATTTTTAAATAATAAAAATATAATTTTTAGTTATTTTTAGAGAAGATATTGGGGTAATTTATATTTAGAACTTTCCTCTCAAGACTAAATTATCTCTGAGCTGGATAATTCTGTTCTTGTGAAGCTGACGTGAAAGATTTCTTAAGCCTGTTCAAAGAGTGAAGCCTGCTTTTCAGGTGAAAAATTGCTGCTTAATCATTAAGTGTCTGCACTTAAATTAAAATATGTTACAGTATTGTATATAATATATAGCATTATATTATTATTACTAATGCCATAATAGAATTTAATAAATACTCTATGTTCATATTTTTTCAATTTAAAATTATCAGAATAGATGACAATATTAGTGTAATAAATGAGTAAATTACAATAGCAGTTTGTAAGTAAACTTTGGGTATTCCTTGAATGTTCTTTGGTATCTATGATTTAGTACATGTTCTAAACTTCTTTGTTCCATTTTAATTGTTGGGTTTTTTTGGCAGGTGTCACATAACAACTCTTTTTGAAAATGACCGTCATTTTTCTCACCTGTCAACGCTAGAAAGAGAAATGGCTTTTCGCACAGAAATGGTTAGATTATGTTTCAGTGTTCGGAAAACTTCTGTCTGTAATCTGATCACGGGCTTTCCAAAATTTCTTAATACGTTCTGCATAAGTATACGTATCGATCTCTGACAACTACTATGCATTACACTTTTACGTGCACAGTATTGGTGTGACTTGCAGCTGATCCCTATGAATGTATCACTTCACAGTAGTTGACATAAAATATAATCAAAAAGTATGATTCTGGAGGACCCAAAATACAAAACTGCAAGTACCTTATACTTTACTTCAATTATAGTCTTGTTCTGCAGCCTTCTTTTCTTAATATTTTTTCAATTAATAACCGTTGCCATATATCTCTATATATACGTGTATGTGTGTGTGTGTGTATATATATATATGTGTACATAATTTGTCTGCTTTTATTTTGAGATTTGTGAAATACTATGCTAATGCAGCCCAGGTAAGAGATTTCCAGGTATGCTATGAAACAAAGTGGAAGGAAACCCACATTGCTTGTTTCGGTGGCGGTAGTAGAAGAGATCTGAAAAACTGGATACTCAACTTCAATAAGCCTGTCCTGTTTGTTACATTACAAAATTTGTTTAAAAATGAAGCTTGTATATAGTGGTTCCTGAAGCAGAAGTGACGTCATTAATTGTAAATAATAAATGTGTTCTCCTGTAGGGTCTTTATTATTCCTACTTCAAGATCATTATTGAGGCACCATCGTTTTGGAGTGGAGTATGCGCAATTATGAACGACAGACTAACTGAATATCCTTTAGTGATTAACACCTTAAAAAGGTTCAATCTTTACCCAGAGGTGAGCTATGTTTTAAATATAATACCTTCTGCAAATCTTTGGTTGTTTTAGCTTTGACTACAAATTTATAAGAAATGTTTTTCTGGAAGATGTGGTTGTAAAGATACAGCGACTAATGAAGTGTTGCTTAAATACTGTACTTCGGTTCCAGATTTCAAATGAGAAAGTTACCTCATACATTGTAGTCAATTTCCAAGCTTCAGGTATTTTCAATCAAATGTGAAAGCTTTCTAGATCTTAGTATTTTGTGCCCTAAAGTTGCAGACTAGTTCTATACTTGTTGGCTTCTTTTGTTCTTTTCCCTGAAAGCAAGTAGGCTGCTGACATTATTTGCTTCAGGAGATAAGACGTATGAAGTTTCAGTAGGATGTGACAATAATGACTGCAGTGATACAGGTTGCGAGGGGCTATTTTGTTTTCCGTTTTGTGTAGGACACACAAAACTGACAGAATTAAACACTTCAGAGTTCACAGTGGCTGCGAAATCCACGAGTGCTAATAGTTGACTTAGATGTTGCAGAGGAACTTCCTCTGTGGAAGACCGACTGCTGTTGCTTTGTACATATTTACTGTTGGACTCGTTACCTGATTAGATCCCATTCCTACTCTGCTTTTTTGTCAGTAAAAAGAATATGTGTTTTAAGTATAGAAATGTTGAGGTTTCTGTCTCTTAAGGTTTTGCCAGCGTGTCTCAAACATTTTGCAAAGGGAAGATTCCTTTTGTTAATGTACATTTCTGTAATTTCATGTGTCAGCAGCAGCTTATTTTTCTGAGAACCAGCTAATAATGGCTGTGATTGTTGGGTACTAGCTTTTATACTCATTCTCCTGCTCTGTTGGAGCAGAGCTGCTTCCAGGAACTGTATGTACAAGAGTTCTTGGTGTGCATGTGTACAAGTCGCACGTAGTGGTTTCATTTGCCTCTTAAGTCCTTGCTCTTGAAGAACTGAATGCTGTATAGATGAGCGCTTTTTGTTGCCCTCTCACATGTTTAGGGTTTGCTTGGAATTTTTTTTTTTAACTCCAAAGGGATTACAGTTCAGTTCTAGAAATGCCACATTACGAACATCATTTGAATACTAAAGAGTTATTTCCTTTAGCTGACAAAGATTTATTGACTTCAGCTAGAGTCTGACTTTCAAATACCAACGATAACTGGTCAAATGAACTTGTTCTTAGAGACTCATCAGTACCATCCTGAAAGATGACTAAGTAAATTAGATGATGGAATCCAAACAAGAACAATCAGATATAGTGGCTGACATTCTGTAAGAACACTAGGTTGATTTCAGTGCGAAATGTGTAGGCTTGTCTGTTCTTTCAGAGTTTTCTAGGATTACATTGGCTCGCAGACCTTAGTGATAAGGTATGAATTCATTAATGTTTTCTGTGCCTGTGTGGGCATGCAAAGCAGACAAGTAGTCTCCTCTGCTCCTTTCAGTCATTTACTGCTTAACGCCTAGCCTTCCTGTAAATAGTGCTTTGGGGTTTTTTTTAGTATTTCTTGAGTACTCCCGTTTCCACATAACTGTATTTATAAAACTGTCAATAGGCGCAACTTGACATTTGAAATATGTTGTACGCATTTATAGAATTTTCTTATGAGTGTAATGGGGCTGGGTGGTGAGAAGATGCTTGTGGATTTATTTGTTGGCAGTAAAATTTTTCCTTCTGATGCTCAGTATCCAGCCATGCTTCCTGAAAGTGTTTTATTTCCTGTTAGATATTTTGGGATCCCTCCAGCTTTTCAGCCCATTAGTAGCACTAAGGCTGAATTTTAATAAAATATTTGTTTGTTTAGTGGATTTTAAAATTAATTTCATCAAACCCAGTCTGGAAATCCCATTGATAAATAGGATGTTAAATTAATTAAGAAAAATAAAACAATTCACTTGCATGTACAGCCAGTACTAGCCTTGAAAACTTGAAAAAAAGTAAAAAAAAAAAAAAAAAAGAGTCTGTAGCAATCAATACATCATTTATGTAAATTATACATATAAGCAGTAAAAAAATCTATTGAAAGCAACAAGGTAGTCCTTGTAGCTGTACAATGTTATAATCCCAATAAAGTTGATTTTCCAAGTTATTTGCTCCATAGTCAGGTTGTTCTAGTAATTGTGCTGCTTTCATTTCTGATGCAGAATGGCAGAGAGATAATGTGTTAGTTTCTGTGGTGGAGAGATAAGGTGTTAAGTTTGCTCTCTGGATGTTCGTTGTTATGGAGCAGTTTATATTTCTGTGTGTGGTGGTGGTAATGAAAATGTGACTTGAAATGACGAGTGTTGCAAAGATCCACGTAGTTGGCTTTAAAGTGCACACTCGAAGGCAGCCAGTGGAAGGGGCTTGGCTTTTCTGCATGTCCTTTTACAGCAAAGGACTGTCCTTGTCCGCAGAGACCTCCTGGGTCTGAAAGCTAGGCTTTTGTTTTCCAGGTTCTGCGTTTGCTGCCTTATCTAATACGGAACAGTAGAAATTCCAGAAACATCACTGTGCTCCAACTGACCTAGCAATTTTGTACTGCTTACTGATTTGCTTCCATTTTTATGCCCACGTTAACTGTTTCATGTAAAGTAGCTTTTGGCAAAAAATGGGGTTTTTTGCATGAATTACCTAACGTGATACCTTTTTTAGGGAATATTCACTTGTAAAATTTGCAGCAGACGTAGGCACTTGCAGCATAAAAAGGTTAAGTTGATAAATTAATCACTGGATTTTTTTTTTTGGTGCAGCATTGGTTCAGCAAGAATATTTTGTGTGCTTGGCTAATGTCAGCTTCAGGGCTGGTGATGCAAATGTGCTATACAGATCTCCCTAACAAAGCACATTCAGGTGATAAGAAGAAAGACACTGGTTTGGTTCTCCAGGCCTGTTGGTGTCTGTCTGGAGGTGGGGCAGGTGTGTCTGGTTCGTGTATGCACACGTGCACTGCCAGAAGTGCCCGGGCACAGATGTTGAGAAAGCTTCCAGGAATTCAGGATACTGTACTTTGTAAGGCACAGTGTTGAGGCACAGAGTCTTGGTCTAGAAAGATGTAGTCATATTTTAAATATACAGGATTTACATGGGGAGGGTGTGAAGGCCACAGATGAAGTGAGCCATGATGATTGGAGCCTCAGTATTAAAAATGAATGAGTTTTAGAATCACAGAACAGTTGAGGTTGGAAGGGCTGGCTGAAGGTCGTCTAGTCTGAACACTGCTCAAACCAGGGTGAAGTAGAGCAGGTAGCAGCCAGGGCCATCTCCGGTTTCATTTTGAATATACTCTACCTCTGGGCAGCTTGTTCCAGTGTTTGACAACTCCCAGATTAAGAAAGTTTTTTTCCTATGTATAAGTGGAATTTCCTGTATTTTGAATTTGTGCTCATTGTCTCTTCTCTTGTCAACCAAAAAGAGTCTGAGTCATCTTTATTCTGTGTCCTCCTTGTCTTGGGCAGCCCAAAACTGGAGTCAGCACTGCAGATACAGTCTTAGCAGTGCCGAGCAGAGGGGAAGAGTTGCCTCTCTTGTCCTGGTGACGTACAGTTGATGATATATTTGGCTTTTTTAGCATCAAGGGCTTGTTGCTGGCTCTAGTACAAATTGTCCACCAGGACTCACAGATCCTTCTCTGCAAAACTGCTTTCTAGGTGGTCAGCTTCCAAATGTCCTGGTGCACGGTGGTGTTCGTCCCCAGTGCAGGACTTTGCATTTCCCTGTTGGGAAGATTCTTGTTGATCCGTTTCTCCTGCCTTTTGAGGTCACTCCGAGTGAAGGATCAGTCCCTCCTTCCTGTATTTATCCTGCAGACTTGCTGAAGATGTTCCCTTGTGCCATCGTCTAGTCTTAAGAAGTAGAACAGATTGGCACTAGATTAAAAAAATATCTACAGCTGTCTCCTTATCTATCAAGACAGTCATCTCAGAAGGTTATAAAGCTGGGCAGGTGTGATTTCACCTTTGTAAATCCACGCTGATTGCTTCAAATCACTTTTTTGTCCTTTGTATGTTTGGAAGTGGCTTCCAGGAGGATTTACTCCATCACATTCTCAGACGCATTGTCTGTTTTTCCTTCTTGCCCTTCTTGAAGATAGAAGTGACATAAAGAGTTTTATTAATTGTAAGGGGAACGAAAAGAAAGAATCATCTTTCTTATATATGTTTTCTGTGACACAGGGCAGAGACAGCTAATACTGCAGGGGTGAAACATATTGTCAGTCTGGGAACTTGTGGGTTATAACTTTCAAAGCAGCTCAACTGGAATGGCCACATTACTCATTTATGAACTCTATAAAGTCAGTTATATCCTGACAGAATAGCTTGGTAATGTTATTAACTAATGACTCTGCTGTGAGATGAGTTGTCATTTTTTTCTGTGTGTAAAGTACTGATGTTTTCTGTGTCAGGTGTTGAGATTTAATTGAGTTGTTACAAGAACATTACAGCCTTTGCATGGAAAATGGAAATGCTCTCTTACATTGCATCTGGAAGCCCTTTGTAATGCATGCTTAAAATTAACCTGTCAAAATTAAACAGAGTAAAAATCCTAAAGATTTGGTCCGCTAATATTCTTGCCAGGTGGAAAAAAAATTAATTGGCTTTAATGGATTCAATTTGGTCAACTGTCCTCTGTCAACAACATCTGTGATTGTTATATCTGATAAACAAAAATACTCAAATGAGGAACCTTGCAGACAATGAAATAAGTTTGGGGGGGGGGGGNTTTCTGAATTTTGCAGCTTGATGCATGAAATTATTTCTGTTATAAAGCATCTAAATATCAATAGACAAAATTTTAGTCTATTAATGAACACTTGGTCTGTTAGATGCCTTTAGGAAATTGTGGTCAAAAGTGCTAAGTTGCTGAGATAAATTCTGAGCCTGAAAATCCTGGATGAGGGCCAGTTGTCATGAGAGGTTACTCTGGGCAGAAACTTCAAATCTTGTTTTCTGCCTAGGTGGTCCTCGCCAGCTGGTACCGCATATATACCACCGTTATGGATTTCCTTGGTGTCCCAACAAAGACATGTTGGACTGTGAACAGAGGAAAAGGGCTTAGTCCTGTTGAAAGCTGTGAAGGTAAGTTCTGTTTTACCATCGTTTCTCCTTGGAAGCATATAATTGTGTGTTATTAATTTATGTATTTCAGAAATAATGAATATTCCTGTGTTACCAAGGGTGAAAAAATGTGTGTTTTGCTTATTAGATAGCTCCTCCTGCCTAGACTGAATTCCTATCCTGGGCTTCAAAACTTCACAGTTATGGTCTGAGCCTTTATTATGTTGGATTGTTACAAAGAATGAGATGTCGTAAATGTAATTGTAAGCCTACTGTACATGTAATTATTTTGTGTAACTTCTGAAGGATCCCAAATACATTCCGAGTTCCTACATTTCAAAATTTCCTCCCTCAGTTTTGGAGATTTTTTTAGAGAAATCTTACGTAGTGATTCTGCTGAGAAGAATCCTCTTCCTCTCATGACCTACTATTCAGCATGAGAATTTCAACCTTATACCTTGATTTTGACACCAAAGCAAGGACACTGCCACTTTTTTTTTGTTTTGGTTTTTTTTTCCACATTTGAAGTATTGGCTTGTCAAGTAAGTATTAAACAATAAAAGTACCTTACCAAGAAGTGCTTTCGAGGTGTTCTGCAGTCAGTTCAAGCTGAATAATAGATGGTAGTTTGTGAAGTTGTTTCATTTTATCATTTAAAATGCTTTTGCGTGATGACAGGTTAGTATTTTTAGTATTTTTCCTTTGCACAAAGGCTGTAAGAACTTCAGAGCTTGAATGGTTCACTTTCTCTAATTTTGTAAGAAGCAATAAACAGTGTGCAAGCTTTCATTCCTGTTTTTCATAAAAACAAAACCAACAGAAGCACCAGCTATGGAGACTGCTGTGTTTGGTGAGCATATCATCATCTTACTTTAGAAAACTGTCTTGCTGTATTTTCAGCAATGGGGAATAATCAGTTCTGCATATGAAACTCCGAAGTTTTGCTGCCATTCACTTTAATGAATAAGGCTTTTTATGCTGTATTGCTGAAATGATTAGAGCCAGGAGGGTTTAAAGAAATAGTGGGAAAGAGAATAACAGCAGAGGAGCGAGCACAGAAGTGTCTGTTAATGAATAAATTGAAAGACTTGCTTTACTGGAAAATATCTTGGCTTATAATGAAACAAAGGAAGCAAAGAGCATTGTGTGTGATATGTTTAAAGATGGATTTGCTCCTGCAAGAGATGGGAAGTGAGAGTCTAGGATTGACAAACCTGTTCTAAAAAGCTCTGTGAAGTCAAAACATAGTCTGGAGAATGTTCTTAGTAGTACTTCTGCCTTCTAAACCTCACAGGTTTTTCTCTGCAGTTAATGCATCCCTCTTGGCTTATTCTGTCACTGACTGCCCCAATGCTATGTCTGCCCCTACTCCTCTTGGTTTTTTCCAAAGCTGAGGTCTTCTGATTGAATCTTCACAATAGTCTTAATGATATGTACTTTTTTTTTAATTGTCTCTTTCTGTAGCTATATTGAGATATTATACTGATAGTTCATATAATATTAAGATAGTATACTGATTGCATGGTGCTTTATAACCAGTATGGCCTTTCTTCTATATTTGACAATATATATTAACTCTTTTTTGTTAGGGTTGGGAGACCCTGCTTCCTTTTATGTTGCTGTGATTTTTCTATTGAATGGATTCATGATGTCATTGTTCTTCATATACGGTACATACCTCAGGTAAGGCAGTTGAGACTGAGCTGTTTAGTTGGTACTAGCTGTCAGTTTTTAGACAAAATTTGAAAAAGTGAATGTAAAAATATTTTGATGGGATATTGATTATTTGTTTGTACAGCAGTAGTGCCTTTTTTTTTTTTTTTTTTTACGTATACATTGTCACTAAAAAATTACCAAAATAGAGAAGCTTTTTGCTTAAAATAAATGATGGTGCTGGAAAAAAATTGTGGAAAATTTCAGTGAGGTGGTATTTCATTGATACCACTGGGTTGTGGATAAAACTAGCTGCTGTATGTGTTTTAAACAGCTTTTGACATATTTCTGCTCTTAAAATTATCCCTGTTACTCATTTTAAAACACAAGTTGAATGACAGTGTACTTTTAACCAAGATTGGGATTTTCCCAATGCTTTGCCTCAAGTTGTATTTGCATGTATTTCTATTTTAACTTAACTAAGAAGGCAGAATATTTTTTTACATAATGCATTCTTTTGGACAAATTTTATGCACTTCCCTTTTTCTATAAATTTGTGTTTTCAGTATCTATCCTTCCATTTCAGGAACTGTAATACACTTTCATACAAAAATAGATTCTACGTTCAGCAGAAAAACAGAAGTGGAAATATGTTTTTGTTTATGTCTGTTTTCATGTGTTGGTTTTGCCAAAAAGTGAAAGGCAGCTATGTTTTCCTCTGAGAGATGGGATTCGTTTCCCCCCTTATTAATTTTCTGGCTTTGTTGTCCTGGGTTTTTTTCTTTCTTTCTTTCTCTGAAGCATATGCTGGTAGTTTGAATAAGGAATAGCTCAGGGCAGACACTGTCAGTAAAAAGAGGAAGTTGCCTAGTGCGTGTTTTGAGGAAATAGGTAGACTTTGAATATTTGTGTCATTGACTTGTAATATTTCTCTTAAGGGAGTTCTACAGAAATTCACATTTTATATATGAATGTCATTGAAAAATCAGTGAGCTCTTTATTTCTCACTACTTCCTTTAGAAAGCATAGACCTTGAGTTTTGTTTCTGGTTTGGGGTGTTTTTTTGCAAATTTTTGTTTTGTTTCTAGGGATAACATTTTTAACGTTAAGCACATTCTTTCTGTCGTTTTTCATTTTAATATTGAAGCTTTTGGAATTTACGGGATGTAAGGTTGAGTTTTATGTGGAAGAGTGCACAATTCTTGGAGATTGTTTTAGCACTCAGTTGGTATCTTTAATCCTCAGATTTTGTACTCAGAACCTACTGATTCTGTTTGACTTGTATATTAGTGATGGGTGAAGGATCTGAGAGCATTTGAAGGGGGTTTTTTTGGTTGGCTTTCTTTTTGTGTGTGGTTGATTTTTTTTTGTTTGGTTTGAGTTTTTTTTTTAAGAATCTTAACAGCTGGCTGCTGCTTTTGTTTAGTAGCAAAAATGGCATAATTTGTCATTCAGAGTAGTAGTGAACTTGTGTGCACAAAAATGTACTTTGCTTTATATCACATAAGTTGAGTATAAAATCTGTTCAAACAAATAGGAACCTTATATTGCTTATTGCTTCTATTGCTCTTTTGAGATGGGATAAATCTATGTAATATCTTTGGGTTTAGTTTTGCTATTTGTTCAATAGGTGAATTTGATTGGTTTGGAAATGGAAAAAATCCTTAAATCAAGGGCTTAAAAAGCTTCCTCATGTTAACATTGCAGTATTTCACATAAAAATTAAGTTGTATCTTGCCTTGACCATATAATGAGTTAATTTTTAAGTATGTTTTCTGAATGTGCTTGATTTGGTTACCCTAAATTAATCTTTAGATTCAGACCAAAATTTCCCATTGGGTGATTGAGCATGCAGATTCTGAAGTTTACTGCTCCACATCTTAGGCAAGAAGTACTGTGTTTATATTGCCTGGTTTTTAAAAGCACCAGATGTAATGATCTAAACCAAAATTTGTGAGCAGTGGAATAACTGTTTTCCAAGTTATTAACATTGAAATTGGTGTTCTGCAGAAAAGAGTTGATGTGTGAAGATCTGCTTTGCTCTGAAATAAACAGTCTGACTAACTAGTATGTGAATATTGTATGTACTCTGTTGATTGCCTTCCCTTGATGCTTGAAAGCATTCCTCCCTTTCCCCCAATAAACTTAGCTGTACACAAGTGCTGCTTCACATTTCTTAAGCAACATTGACCATTATAAGATTCTGTTGTACCTATTTTTCCTCTTCTTTTCACAGTGGGAGTCGTCTAGGAGGCCTTGTTACCGTGTTGTGTTTCTTTTTCAATCACGGAGAGGTAGGTCTTCCTCCCCCACCACCCCTTTTTTACAAATTATTATGGAAGTTTAAGCTAATTCTCATTTCATTAAACATAGTGATGTTGCATATTTATTTGAGATTGAATTTAAGTAACTTAAATTCAATTGAAATAAATGAATAAGACACAACTGAAAGCAAAATAGACTGTGCCTGGAAAATGTATAGCACAGTCCAGTGTCACTTCAGTGCTTAAAATCAGAAAGGAAATATATTGTAAATTGGTCATGAGATTGAAGCTTAGTATCATAATGACTTCAAGTTTCAAAACATCAGAATACTCTTATTTTTGTGCCCATTCCACACATAACTGGTCTTCATGTACCATATGAGTAAGCTTCAGAAGCTTCTTTAAATTGCTATATATTTTACTGGAAAATCATCAATACAAAGAAAAGTGCAAAGAAACCTCTGTGTTACTGATATACTGTACCCAGCATACACAGACTATAGAAATAGTGTGTATATAAAGGATTCCAATGCTAAACTTGTTTAGTAAGCTGCATTGCAGGAAGGAGGAAAAAAAGAAACTGTCACTTAAAATATCTCCTTGTTTTCCCAGTTAATGCTGTTCATGTCATTGTTTCATATTTTGGAAGAAAATTCACAGCTTTTATTCTGATTCCCTTGGGCAGTTTTGTTTGGTTTTTTTTTTTTCTTCTTAGTGCTCATTTTATGAATGGAAATTTTTAAAGATCTTCTAAGTGGAAACTAACTACCTTATAATTTAGTTTAGGGTTCAGTTTATGTTTTGTTTTCCTATTTTACTGAGCTAAACTTGATAGAGAACACTGAGTAATAAGAACATGTAGTTGTACATAACAGAATTAAAGAGGCTTCCATTCACAGTAAGCTTTGACAGTTTTCTTACAAAACAAAAATCTGTGTGAAATAGCTATTTTATTTTCAAGTTTCATTTGAAATGTTTTTCTTTGAATATCCCCCATGGATGCATGGGGGATATTTAAAGAATTTAAGCATTTAAGAATTTAAGCGTATTAAAGCATTGTCACCCGTGGATGTTGAACTGCCTGGCTGAGACCAGGTAACCGTTGGAGTTGCTAAATTTTTTTGTGCTCTGCAAGTGTAAACACAACATTTTATGTGGATTTCTATTCTTAATGGCGTCCTGAAGTGAAATGATGTTTTATCTTTGCTAGGGAATGCTAATAGAATAGGCACTGTTTTGCCAGGTCTGTGAAGGTGGCAAGTGTAACTTCAGAAGGAAACGTGTTGAAAACTTCAAGCTAGTGGGAGCAATTGTGAAAAGAAACATTTATTTCACTGTGGTGTAAGCAGTTCTCTCCATAGGAGACTGTAGGAGAGCTTCTCTTTCTGTGAATGACTTGACTTAGGGACAAAAGCACAGATAATGTGTTTTGGGGAATGGCATGAAATCAGATCTGCATAGTTCTACAGAGATGTAGTCTGGGTTTAGGTGGAGCTGAAGTAAGGCGACCCTGATTCAGGCTCAACTGTATGGATTTCTGGAGAGCAATAGGAACTCCTTGCAGAGGTGCAGCAGTGGGTCTCAGCTGGCACTTTGTGTTTGGACTGTGGCTGTATGAAATAACTCAGACTTACTTGATGTTGTTGTGTCTATGGTTATGGTAGTACAGGGAGTTACAGGCCCTCAGGTGGTCTCTCCTCAGCGGGTGCCCTGTTGAATCTCATGCCATGGGTGTGCCCGTGCGTGTGTGTGAGAAACACCCAGCTTTTCGATAACGCCTGTGATTATGTGCAGATCAGCTTGTGTGGGTCGACAGAGCGTGCAGTCGAGCTAGACCAGCTGCTAAAAATTTCCTTTCCTATTTGGGAAGGATAGGACTGAGCTACACGAGTAAGCCTGATCTGCAAGTCTCGGTGTCTCAGCTCTAATGCTGTGTAAAAGTGGTGTGTAAGGATGCTCTCTGGCTTTGAGCTAGTGACCCTAAGGCTGTATGTTTTTATTTGTGCTGTGCTTGTGCTGCTGTGTTTTAATGATTTCAAACTTAGACAAATCTGATATATTTCTACCTGCAGCAAAGTGAGTTTACAGCCTTGATAAATCATCCACAGATGATTGAGTTTAGCATTACATTCCAAATATAGAAAAGTAGCATAGCCCACATTACTCAATCCACTTTTAAGGTAATGCTTCCTTTTTATGGTTGTAAATGCTCGTCATTTTTTTCCTGTCTTATCTCCTCCAGTGTCATAAGATTTGGTAAATCAAATGTTGCTGTAGTCTTGAAAAATATTCAAAATGACTACACTGCTTTAGAATAATCATGATTATATTTATTGCTTATTAAAAAAAAATTAACTCATCACATCTGTGCAGTCAGCTGAGGACAGCACATTAGTACATGTATTTATGAAAGGTTTGTTTTAATGATAATTGGTGCAGCTTCTACAGAGAGTGCTTCTAGACATCAGGGACTGTGATTAATGTGATGGGTTTCTGTACTTTGCCTTTTTTTTTACACTATTAATTTAACATATTTGGGAAAGAGCAAGACAATAAGCAAGGAATTATATAATGTTGATTTTAGTGACTTCTTTGGTAAAACAATATTTTAAAAAATGATTTAAAGATTCTAGGAAGCAAAGAAGAAGGAACATCCTGGCAACAGTATCTTGCAAGCTTTTCGTAGATTCATTATGGTCCATGTTAAGATTAATTACATTTTTCTCCTGTAGTTGTAAAGAACCTACTTCTAATTTTTAATGCAAATCTATTGATAGCCACTTTGAACCCATTTTTTGTGTGTCAAAGTAGTCCTGTAAAGTTGTATTTGTTCTTTTTTATGGTCAGTGCAAGCACTTTATAAAGAACTGAGTATAAACATTGGAGACAGCAGTTGTAGCTGAGCCATTTGCTATGAGGCCCATTATTTATTTGTCGTGAACCCCATTAATTAAGAAATTAATGAAAAAAACTGTTCAGTTGACTTCACTGTATTACGCTTTGTTTTATTAGGGTTAAAGGGTGGAATACATAAGTTACTTAATTTCATGAGTTTAGTGTACTGGCCTGTTTTGGAGGGCGGCTTCAGATTTTATACTTAATGTGCTGTTGCTAATAGAAATGTGAAGTGTTTGTAACGTAGAGAACTCTAGCATAATGAGGAGTATATTGCTTTATCCTTCAGATTATCTCCCTGCACGCTGTCTCTAAGTGTGACAAGTCACTGCCTGAATTTGAGAGTGATTTACCTGGAAGAGTTGATAATTTCAGCAGAACCAGGGAGAAGCAGCTGCTGTCCTGCTTTTTCCCTGGATGTTCTCTAGCTGCCACATTTCATTTTGGAAAAGCAGTGATCTATTTTAATTACACAGTGCATATTAGGCCTCAAGTATGGAAGCCACTTCCTCTTCCTTCCTCTTTTCTGTTTCCTAGCTTGTGTTTTCGCCTTTCTGACTAAAACCTCATGTAGCTTGGTTTTTGCTTTATTGGAGTATCTGTAGTCATTAATTTTGAAATACAAATGCATGGTTTTATGGAAATGTATCAGTGAATGTTACCATCTAACCCAGTTCTTATTTTTAGTGCACTCGTGTCATGTGGACTCCACCTCTTCGTGAAAGTTTCTCGTACCCATTCCTTGTGATGCAGATGTTGCTTTTGACCTATATTCTCAGGTACCTCTCAGTTTATACTTGGGTCTTTACAATGCTTTGAAAAAATTGAATGTCACAGGACATTTATTTAAGTGCCTTTGTTTAAATATTTATTTTAATGCCTCCATGTGCTGTAACAATGGTATCATTAACAGAGAAACTTTCCTGTGGCTGTTGCATTACAGACGCTGCACCAGTAGAACTGCAGTCATATTACTCACTTAATAAAAGGAAAAACTTTGCAACTCGAAGACATGATTAACATAAAAATCAGAATTACTGTGTTGGCAAATACGTATCTAAAGTAAAAATCAGAATTTTTGGTTGATGTCCCTTCCTTCCCATGAGAAACAAGCTGATACTTCATCAATTGGTTTTGTCCCTCTTGGAGAGTGGTATGTTGGCTGCACGTAGAGTAAGCCTATGCTTTGCAACAGAGGATGCCATAGGCACCCATGAGCTAGAATGTTCTTGCAGCTTTCCATGACTAATTAACTAGTCTCATTAACTAGTTCAATGATTTAGAGCAGTCTAATTACGTTAATGCAGGGATGCTCTTGAGTTCATTAGCCCTGCTTTTCCATGATTGTTTCTGGCTTGCAACATGATTATGTTACTTTCTTGCCTCTGCTTTGGAAAATAAGCATGACCATTCTTACTTAAGGGTTTCTCCACCAAGTCCATTGCATCAGATTTACAATGTATTTATGATTTAGCTGGACTTAGTACTTACAACCACAAATTTTCCTTTATTAGGTCATACTGATTTGTAGTTACTGATGTTTTAAGCAAAAATATTTCATGCTTGTCACTAATTAGTGTTTTTTATATGAGGAAAAGAATGTACTCTCTAGAATTTAGTGAAATTTGAAACATGATATATTTCTGAATTGAACTGGAAGGAACACAGGATTAAATATTTTAAATAGTGTTTATTTCAGGACACGGGGAATACAGTGGGGTTTCCGTTACAGATGAGTTTCATGTATTTGTCATTGTCTCCTTCCCTGAAACATCACTCAGGATTGCTAGCAGAAAGTTGCAGAAAGTAAATATGGAAGAAATGTGAGAGAGAGGAGTTAAATCACTTTCAAATGCAGACCATTCTGAAATAGTTGTGGTTTCATCTGAAATGGAAATGGTTGTGACCTGACTGTAGAGTTGTCATGAGAAGGTGAAGCACTCACAAATGTCATACTTTGGCCTGCTCTACTCCATACTGCCAGGAGAAGACTTGTTTGGTAATCAGTGACTCATCAAATAGTTAAGAAACATTAAGCATCAGAGCTGTTGTCGTGGAAACTCAAGGAAAAAAAAAGGATATTAAATTTACTTGAGCAGCGTTATTTGTAGTTGATCAATATTGCTAGCTATCTTCCAAGGTAACTGTTTTTGTTGCATTTTCTATTGTACTTTTCAGTTATTTGCAAACACCTGTGTAATTTTACTTACTGATGCCTATTCTGTCTCTTTTTCCCAAGGATTCCGAGTATTAATACAGGAAGCTTGATTGCACTGTGTGTTTCTAATATCTTTTTCATGCTTCCCTGGCAGTTTGCTCAGTTTGTTCTTCTAACTCAGGTAAGCCCATATTTACCTGTAAATAGCCTCTTTGTCTAATGTGGACAAATTGACTGCTTTGTATAGACAGCCATTGAATTCACAACTATGCCAGCGCTTTCCTTTTAGCCAGATTTCACTCTTGCTCTCAGGAAAGATTCTCACAATCTATCACATGAATATTTTTCTAGTCTTGAGTGTAAAAGTTGACCATTTACACCACTTAGCATTCTGTCTCCAGGATTAAAAGCATTTACTTTTCCCATAAAAATAGCCTTCAGCCTGAGATCAGTACGTTAGAACAAGAAAAGACTTTGTATTTTGAAGTACAAAAGTTAAAAAAGGCATTGATCTTGCATCTCTTCAGGCTGTTCTAAATTTTTAAATGTACCAGTGTTTGCATGGCATGTAATATCTGGCATGATTCTGCATGATTTCCTGTTTCATTTTGATGAGTCTCTGAGTAGTGCTGTAATTTGAGATTTTGGATAGTTGAGGCGACTTTAGTTAGCATTGAAATCTAGTGGATGCTAATGGCAGCAGTAGGGTACTGTCATGCAGCAACTTTTTTAGTGTTTGAATTGGTTGAAATGCAGCCTGTTGACTGAAATCCATCTGTGTCTCCAGACCTCTTTGCTTGTCTGCCTTACTTGAAGCAGATGATGCTTGGTTTGAGTTGATCGCTTTAAACAATCAATATAAGCTGTGATAGGCAAGTTTTCTAACTGCATAAGAGGAATCCATTAAATTCTGTAAAATACTGAGAGAAACTTGTCACTATAACCTGCTTAAGATGCTAAGCCTGAAATTTGAAATTACAGGTTCACTTCATAATTTCCTTAATTTCCCATATGACTTTTAACAGGCTGTCTGATCAGTAAATCAACAAGTCTTATTTTCCTCAGCAGCAAATTGTGGATGTTTCCATACTTTCCTGAAAACTTAAAATTATTGAATCATTCTTTTGTGGTTTTGACTGATATGTTTCAGGTTTTTTGGTTTTGGTTGGTTTGGGTTTTTTTGTTTGTTGGGGTTTTTTCCAGTTTGGTTTGGTTTGGTTTATTTGTTTTGGTTTTCTGTTTGTTTGGTTTGGGTTCTTTTGTGCTTGTTTTTTTTTTTTTTATTTTGTTTTAAATTTAAAGGTGAAAGGTAATGTGTTAGTGCTGTATTTTGGTGGCTTGCATTTTTATAAAGCTGAATACTTACTTCTTAAATGTTCAACTGTACTTGATAATTCTTATTTAGAGCACCACAATAGGATTTTTGAAATAAATCATTATGAAATGCCTAAGTTCTTAGCAAAAAGTAGCAATAAAAGTTAATGATTGTTTGAATAATCTCTTTTTTTTGCATGAAAGAGTGCACCAGTGCAAAGTGTTTTAACTTCTCTTTCACTTCTGATTTTAGATAGCTTCATTATTTGCGGTGTGTATTATGGGTTATATTGACTCCAGCAAATTACAGAAGATACTATCTGCTCATATGGTAATGCCTTTTTAAAAAAACCTTAAATCCCCTCGAACAGGTCAAAACATGAAAAGAGACCATTTGTCTGAAGTGTTTTCCTTAGTTACACAAAGGTTGAAAACATGCAGTAATAAGGGAGGGAGGGGTCTGGATTGGCATTAAAATTTGGTTTTGAAAACTACTGTAGTCTTGACCATCCAAAAAGATCTTGTGGTTTAACTGTTTGGGGAGATACCTAGGAAGGAGGACCAGAAAATAAACTATTAAGCTGAAGACCAATTTTTCTTTTTTTTCAAACCTGGGTGAGAAAGTCAAGAAAGAAAGGACATGATAAGTAAAAGATGTTTCAGTTTCTGCATAATATCTGATTTTAATTTTTAAAGTTGAGATAATGATCAAGATTTGCTCTTTGAAGTGAGATTACAGTATTAAATACAAAGGAAGATGTAAAATTTTTTTAAGAAATGATTTTGTTTAAAAAATTTTTTTGCTAAAATTGTGCTATGCTAACTCACTGGACAAAAAGAGACTATTTCCCCAGAAAAGAAACTAAATTATATTTCATATGTTTTCAAACTTCTTTTTTTTAAAATACTGTAAATGATAAAATAAAGGCAGTAGTAAGTTCTATGCAACTCATTTCTCATCTAAACCAGGGACAAAATAAGCAGATTTGTTCAGTAGTTTTTTGACAGAAGCAGGATGACATACTTAGGCTTTCTGGCTTATGTCAATAGCTATATCATAATTTTGGTGCTGAAGTGCCATAAATAGCCTATTTTCAGATAGATAAACAGTCATGTTATATTACAGAGACAGCTTAGTGAGTCTGGGTAAACTGCCAGTCTGTTTTGTGGTGTATTCAATTTTTGCCTCCCCCCTACCCTCCTCCTTCTGTGGAAAATGAAAGCCTTAACTATGTGAAGAGGGGAGTAGAAATGTCTGCAAATTACTATGTTATTTTTCCTTATTCCTGTGTGTAAAAGAAGACAGAGCTTGCTTATTGATTTTTGCCCTCCGAGTAGGAAAGTGTAATTCAGATTGCTTTCTGTTAAAAAAGAGAGCACAGTAGATCAGGATGGTGGATAAAAGTTGTATTTCAGCCTTGACTATCAAACTCGTACAATTAGGTGCATATGATTAAACGGTCAGAGTTCTGCTTCCTTGACTTTGATGATGATGGTATATTAATATATGTTTGTCAGTTAGGAAAAAAGGAGACATCAGACATTCTAGTCAACATTTTTATGTTTGTCCAGGATTCTAAGAGGTAACAAACAGGATGGAGAACTCATACAGTAATTTGGAAAAAAATGACTATGTTAGAAATAACTTCAGAAATGTAGCTATTGTATCACATAAATTTATCCTATGACCAGGATTTGTTCTTAAGTACTTAAAAAAAATAAATTAAAACAGTAGCCTGCGCTGGGCTACCTGCTGCCATTAAGTCCTTACAATCAGTGTTTTCAGAAGAAATTTGCAAGTGTGAGTATCAGGCTTGCGCTTTGCTGTAAAGTAGGTGTTTTTAAATTTAAAGCTGTTAACACAGTAGGTAATCCTTACCTTTTCTATTTTACACTGAATTTTTTTTTTCTCCTTTCAGGTATCTCTTCTGGTGTGTTTTATTCTGATGTTCGGTAATTCAATGTTACTGACATCATATTATGCTGCATCTTTAGTGGTTATCTCGGTAAGTTGCTTAGGCAGAATCAAATGACGTGATAAGACTGCAATGCTGTACTGTTATATATGTATCGATGTAAAATATGAAACTGCTGCATTACCAGACAGATGAGAAACTTTTCACATGAGAAACAGAATTAGACCATAAAGATATCTGGTGAAAATGTAAATACTAATTCAAGAAATCATGGGTTTACACCAAAACCTCTTTGTAAGAGAAATTCAGTTAAGACTCAGCTCTTCTACTTTTATAGCTCCCTTCTTTTTATAAAAATACAAAATTTACCGTGTACGTAATTTTGACCAGAGTAACTGCAAAACAAGAACATGAGCAAGGAGGAGTTTCATTTAAATGCTTCTTATTGATAGTGAATCCTCTAGTGCAGAACAAATGACTAAACCATATATAACAGTGGTTTAAGACTGTTTGAAACTGCTGCATCATACTGCTGTTTAAGTGAAATTATTCACTGAACATTCATCATCTCATCATTCATAATCTCAATTTTTCCTTAAATAGGAAAAAAACCCACAACCTCTTTCAGTTTCATATAATTCCTCATAAGAGATTTATGTACATAAGAAATAGGAGATAAGGTGTTGTGAACAGATCCTATTTAGCTTACTGTAAATCGTGTTAATTTCTGATTCTTTTTGTCTCTTTGTTTGTTTGTTTATATTTTATCCATCGCAAGAGTGTGGTAATTTCTCACTTATGCTAACAGTAAACTGCCTTGGTTGCATATTTGCTGTAGTATAGTTTGCTTGTTATAAATCCTTTCTACTTTCTTGTAGCAGCTTTTTTAATTATATATTGAGGACAGATTGAGTTTAGTTCTCAACCTGTCGAGTTCCTTGCCTATTTTCTGCTTTGAAAAAAGTATTTGTTGTTTGTGTGTTATTTGGATGCTTATATTGGCCTCAGTCTCACATATGGACTGGATTTCTGGAAGCTTTTAATTACATTGTTCATCAAATTAGCCTAAAATGGGTCTTCCTCGTGTCATAAAATGAACATATTGTGAAACAGAAAAGAGTGACTCCTACCGCCCTCCATGCTCTGTTGCCTTACTTGAAAATTGTTTGTATTATGCTGCCAGCAATTTATTTATTGCTTCAGTCTCTTGTCATTCACAGAAGCAGACAGAATTCAGTTTCTCATTGGCTTTGATTTAAAGAAGCTTAGAACTGAGTAATACAGAATCTCCTTACTTGTTCAGGACAAAAGTAGTCTTCCATTAATTGTACTCAAACTGCAGTAAGAGTTTTTATGTTGGCAAGTTTTGCCAGTGCAGGGTGAAATCGTACTAGTACGGATTTATTCGTATCTCAGGTTGTATTAACTATGGGAGATTTTTTAATAAATAACTGAGCAATGCAAGTAGGCTTACCAAAAGGAAAAGCCTCTCATTCAGGGTACTAGAATAGCTTGTTGTTATTACATTACCTGAAAATGTGCATTCATTTTTTTTTTTTATTAGGGAATTCTTGAATGGAGTCCAAAAGTCTTGAAAAGGCGCAAAAGAGAAGTCTATGTATGGGTGAGGAATTCCATATATTTTGAATTTCAGAGAAAAACTGACTTTTTTTGTTTTATTTTAGTCAAAGACAGAAGCAACTTCTGGTTTAGTTTCTAATAATCGAAAATCAAGGAATACAGCTGAACTACTGTCTTTAATAAATTGTCAGTGTTCCCAGCAATTAATCTTAAATTCCTAAAGAAATAAAGAGGGCATAAATATACATTTATATCAGAAGGCTGAAATAGCCTTTGAATGGCAACATGTTTAATTTTAATACGTGTTTACAAAACCTAAGATCTGTATGGAAATCCTTTTAAAGTAAAGGTCAATTTAGAAAAGGCAAGTAAAAGGCTAACAGTGCTTGCAGAAATGGAGATTGATACTGCATTAGATATTCACTAAAATATGTCCTATATAATTTTTTAAGGACATTTTTATGACAACAGCAAACATCTTAAAATTACATAGGTAAGCAAGTCGGAGTAAAACACTGTAGGGTGTGTGGGTGAGGTTTGAAGGTAGTAGAAGTCATGTCCAAACAGGGAGAACACTCCCCAAACTATTACGAATGAAATACAACACTGTAGAAAACATGAGAAGCGACTTGCTGCTCAAGACATAACGTTAACATGTAAAAACATTACATGGGAGCCTACCAAGACTATGCCCGACTTAAGACAGGCATTCTTATTAAATGAAGGGTAAGCTGTTAGCAGAACTGGATGAAATTAATACAGTTATTATAAAGGAATTAGAATAGGAAAGAGTTAAAATGTTTATAGCAAACTGCAGTGCATGTATACGTGCCTGGCTGCGGTACCAGGGAAAATCAGAGTGTAGGCAAATCTCCTGTCAGTTTTCTGAAATGCAGATCCAAGGCATTTGTGGAACAGCAGACTAATAAATCTATTTTTTGTAAAAGAATAAAAATATGTTCAATGAGGAAGTTGTTAAGCTGTGTGTATGTGCAGCATGATGGGAAACACCCAATGCAGCCTCTGTGGAAGGAAGTCATGCCTCGCAAAAGCATTCGACTTCTCTGAAGGATGTAGATGAGGGTGTGTGGGTGAATGTAATGTACATAAATTTCAGGAACTCTTTGGTGAAGCTATCTAACTGGAACTATAAAAGAAATTAAACTCCATGAGATAAGGTGTGAATGTTAGAAGGTCAGAAACAAAGGGTGGGATTAAATGGTAAATTTTCAAAAGACCGCCACGACCCTAAAAGCGTATATAAAATAATTGATCCTAAATAAGGTCTTACCATTCAGCAGAGAAATCAGTATTCTTACAGAAAGTTCTCTGAACACATCAATTCATTACTGAGCAAGTACCAAAAAGGAAAATACATGATGGCAATCATGGAGAAGGACCTGTAGAGAAAGCAGGTTTTTTTTAAAATTTATTTTGTAAATTCATATGTAACATTGTAAATACTGCATGTAGTCTCAACGTGTCTTACTTGAAAAAAAAAAATTAAAAAACTAGAATGCCTTCCCCCAAAATCTACTACCGTTAAGTAGAGTGTGAAGATAATTATTAATGTATGTTCAGCAAATAGCTGAGATTTTAAAATATGTTAGAATTCTACATCTTGTAAAATAAAGGTAAATATTACAAAGCCAATGGATAAAAGTAGGATATAATTATAGTTTTTTTAGTGCCCCTTACGCTAGCAGCAATAAGCTTGTAAGGAATAATGAAGTTACTGTGGAAGCGAAAAAACCAGAGGCATTCAGTAAAGGATTAGGATACCTCCTAGGTATTTAGGTTTCTTAGCAGCCATTAAATGACGTGACTGAATGCAGCCCATGGTCACATAAAAACCCTGGTTACACTAGGGCAAAGATCAGCTTGTATTTTGTTGCATTCTCTCTGAAAGCATCTGCTGTGAGTCCCAAATACAGGATAACTGAGACAGGTTGTCCTGTTCAGTTGATCCAGTTTTATAAAGAATTAGCTAGATTAAGCTACACTGCCAAGAATTTAACCTTCCTGGTACAGGAATAAACTTGATACCTAACTAAAAGTAGTAACTGTACATACTTTGTTTATATTTCCATCAAGTTCTAACCTCAGATTGTCTTGAGACGGTGCTATAAATCAGCAGATTCCTCCGAAGGTTTGAATTACCAGGGTAGCACAACCTGATAATGTAGAGCAGCTCTTGTCCAAAAACAATCCCTACACGCTGGTATGTGCAAAGCAGATGGAACTGACTGTGAGGCTGCCCTTGTTTAAGCTTAACTTTGGTACCCCCTCTGCTACAGTGTTGTATGCAGTGGTACAGCTGTAGTGTAAATCAGTTGCACAAAATTATTTCAGCTGTAACATAGGAGAGTTTGTAAGTAGTAGCTAAATTTAAGAAGACTTTAAAAAAAAATTGTAAAAGTTAATGATATATTCATTTCATTCTAAATATGTTTTTCAAGGTCATTGAAGGATGTGCCTGGTTATTTGGGACAGTCACCTTGAAATACCTGACTTCTCTTGTGTTTGGAATAGCTGATGATGTAAGTTCTCTTATCAGAGTATCTGGTGTCTTTCAAAAATTTTACAATTCTTCATATTTGATTTTGACATCTTACTGATACACTTTCCCGAATTTCCAGTATTTGTTTTGCAGAAGTGGGAGAGAGATTGCATATTTGCTTTTTCTCTCATTATGTATTACCACTTTGAGATGTTATTACCAAAATATGTGAAAACACAAATATCTTTACTTTTGTCTTAGTGAATGCTCTATGTGTTTGTTTTTAAATGTGGATTTATAGGGCTTTGTTTGTCTTGGCTATTTTCTACCTACACCTTTTCTTTATTTACTCAGTTTGTCAGTTCACTCTTCTCTGAAGCTAATTTTTAGGACAGTTTTGAAATGCTTGTTGTAACAAGTACAGCATTTACTGGACTTCATTCAGCCCCTTTATTATGTTGTTAAAAACCTGTCTGCAGGTGTGTATCAAGGGGTAAAAGATAGGAAGCTCACATGTTAAAATATGACTATGCAAAACTATACTCGTGTTGAATCCAATCACAATGGTAACACCCTTTTTTCTGCTGTTTTCTGCTTTTTATTTAACACTGTGCAATCTGTGTTAGACTCAAAGATATTATTTAATACACGGGAAGTAGATTTTTGGTGCTCTTGTAACAGTATTGTAAGTGATATAAGCTTCTGTTCTAGTTAAAAATATTTCTCATACAATATTACTTCTCATATTTATACTACTTTGTTGTGGAAAACAGGACAGTTTTTGCTTACTACAGTTTGGTATTTCTTTCCTGTATATCCTACCAGGCTCATATAGGAAATATATTGAAATCTAAATTTATTGGCTACAAGGATTTTGATACATTAATGTATACCTGCGCTGCCGAGTTTGACTTCATGGAAAAGGAGGTAATTTGGTCAGAATCTGTGATTGTGGAAGAGGGAAGTTCTTGCTTTATCTTAATTTGTAACTTAAAACATTTGAGAACCACACCTCCTGCTGCCATCATAAGTTCAAGTGCATACTTGTGAAAAGAGAAATTAATGAACTAAAGCTAAATTTAACTGGGTTCTTTGCATTTAAATGAACTTAAACCAAAGCAGTGTTTTGATTTTGGATCTAAGAAATGTACTTGCTTGAATGAAAGAGTGCTTCCTGAGGAATAAATGAAAGGTTACAGTTCTGCAAACAAGATCTTGTGGGGCTCTCAGTCCCTGGCTTTGAGTATATGGAAAATGTACCGAGAGCTGCAGGGGCCTTACGTGGTAGGTGTAGGCTACAGAACAGCATTGAAGCTTCATACTGTGGCATTAATAGACTTGGTTTGGTTTATCAGTATCTCGATATGCATTTAGAATGTTTATAGGTTAGTCAACCCATAGTACTCAAATTCAGATGAGATACAATCTATTTCTTATCTTTGGATGGCTTGCCAAAGAACTGGAAATAATTTACTGATGGCCCTGGTATTATGTCTTTAGTATGATTGCTGGGTGGAGTTTACATTTACATTTTACTTCAGGAAGAGCTCCTTATATTATTTTCTTCAAAACGGTGGTTGGAATAATTATAGATGAAGGAAAGCAATTAATGAAGTTGATTTCCATTGTAGACTCCAGTAAGATACACAAAGACTCTGCTATTACCAGTTGTTCTGCTTGTTTTTGGGGTAATCATCAAAAGGGTAAGTGATTGATTTAGTGAGTCACCTTTACCTTGAATTTACATTTCAGGTTTTTTGAAGGGATTGCTATTTATTTGTTTGTTCGTTTATGTATTTAAGAGGGGAAAAAATTGGTGTGGTGGGTTAACCTTTGCTGACTGCCAGGTGCCTGCCAAGCCATGCTCCCATTCCCTACCCTCAGTATGATGGGGAAAGAAGAGTAGAAAAATCTCATGGGTCAAGATAAGTACAGAGGGTTCACACTCTGGTTCACTGTCATGAGCAAAACTGACCTGAATAGAGGAAGATCAATTTAATTTTTTTAAAATTAATAATAGAGTAGGACTGCAAGAAGCAAACCCAAAACTAAAACCATCTTCCCCTCATCCCCAGGCTCAGTGGGTCCCTTCCATAGGCTGCAGTTCCTTTGAGAACTGGTCCTTTCCATGGGGTACAGTTCTTCAGAAGCAGACTGCTCTGGTATGGGTCCCCCACAGGTTGCAGCTCCTGCCAGAAAACCTGCTCCTTTGTGGGCTCTTGTCCACAAGCTGCGGCTCCTGCCAGGAGCTTTTTCCTTTGTGGGCTCTCTGTGGGTTGCAGCATCCTTCAAGGCACATGCACCTGCTCTGGGATGGGCTCCTTCACAAGCTGCCAGTGAATATCTGGCTGCTCCACCTTAATCCTTCATGGGGCTCCAGGGGGAAAAAACTTCCGTCACAGTGGTGTTCTCCAAAAGCTGCAGTCTCATGGTTACCATGGAGCACCTCCTCCCCCTCCTTCACTGACCTTTGTGACTTCAGGGTTGTTTCATTGCCATTTTTCTCACTGCTCTCCCTTAAACCTGCTGCAGAGTTACCTTTTTGTAAAGATTTTGTCAATAGAGGCCCCGCCAGTGTTGCTGATGAGTTCAACTTTGGCCAGAGGTAGATCTGATTTGAAGCTGTCTGAAACTGGCTCTCTCTGACATGAGGGCAGCCCCTGATCTCTTCCCACAGAAGCCACCCCCGCAATGCCCCTGCTACTGAAACCTTGGCACATAAACCCAATAGAGATAGAAAAAAGACAGGTTTTCAAACACATGTATTTAAAATTCTGTATTCTCTTTGCAAAGATTTTTGCAAAGGTCCAGTCCTGAGCCAGTGATAAAACTTGGTTTGATGTTAAGCAATGAAAAAATTTCTATTATTTAGCTGATGAATACTATAACTGGAGTTTGTAACTGTTTTTGTAAATTTGATTATGTATAATTTGTGTAAAAACAACTTACAGTTTGCACAGGAACAGATGGGATAACTGCTAACTGCCTGCCTAATTAAACATCCTCTAAAAGAAGTTTCAGCTAAAACACTGCATGTCTTTTATCTTAGCATTACCTCAAAAAGAGATTACCCAGGTGTAGTTTAATTTAGCAAATGTTGAAAATGCTTCAAAATGCTTTTGAAAGTTTGTTCATACTTTTTGTTGTCTCTTGTTATCTTCAGGCAATTAAATATATTCTGTGGTCCTTATCTCACACAGGCCGATATGAAAAGTAAGTATAGTCTTCTTTTTTAATGTAAAACTGAATTTTCTGCTGGAAGTTCTTTTGATTTGCTCTATGCTGCGTAATTCAGAATTCTGCGTTATGTTGGTCCTTTTTGAAAAGTTAGTTATGTGCAGTTCAGTAACTGAATGAATGTACTATAAATGGTATTCTCATATTATAACTAAAACTAAGGTCAGCTGCTAAACCTGTTTTAGACATCTTAACCCATTTATGCCTAGATTTTATATTTAATGATTTACTTTTCTGCTCTGTTCCTAAACCAGTATTTATTTATGTGCCTTTTTGCTTTTTTACTATAAATAGTGAAAGCAAATTCTTTTTCCCCCATTATTTTCTTCCAGGTTATAAGGATACCTGAGTTTCATCTCATGGAAGTAATTAAAAAAAACCTGCTAAAATCAGTACTCAAGATTTCCAAATAGATACAGGGATTGAGGAAGATAGTTACTGTTTTGCAATTTATTTCAAAACTTGCATAGAGGGGGAAAAAAAAATTCTGACACTTGGCTCATGCTTACTGGATTAGTTGCATTGTGTAATGCCATTAGAGATGCTTTTAAAATAAAACCAGTGCTTCTGTAGTACATAAATAATGGTGGGTTTTGGGTTGTTATTTTTTTCAGAGAAGAACGGTTTAACCATGGTGAGGTAAGATTCTTTTTCTGCACAATTTTATTCCTGTGTTTATGCAAATACTCCATATTGAAATGTAGGTTGCAGTGGGCTGATGCTGATACACGTGGTTTGTTTGAAGCTAAGTATTTGTATCCTTAATTCCCTCATCTCCACTTGGGTCTGGTATGTCACCAGAATAACTGTGGAATGTTGAACAAAGGAATATACTGGCTACTGGGGGTGACTGTGCAAGAGAGGAATCTTGGGCTTTTACTGTAGCTGTTCAAAAAGACCCTGAAATTAGGCTGGGCCTTCCATTTTCCACATGGAGACCGAGAAGGAGATTGGTTCCTTTGCTGGGGTTTCGCAGGACGTATAATGTTCAAATTCTGTTTTGAGATATGCCATAATGAACATAATAATACACCTGGTTCTTTTTAGTAAAATTGTGCAAAGCAATGTAGTGTGTCCCGCTCTGGAGCCCTCGGCACAGGAAGAACATGGACCTGTTAGAGCAGGTCCAGAGGAGGTCCACAAAAACAGAGGGATAGAGCACCTCTCCTACGAAGACAGGCTGAGAGAGTTGGGGTTGTTCAGCCTGGGGAAGAGAAGGCTGCAGGGAGACCTTATTGGGGCCTTTCATTGCTTAAAGGGGATCTCTAAGAAAGACAAGGACAACTTTTTAGCAGGGCCTGTTCCAACAGGACAAGAGATAATGACTTTAAACTGGAATTGGGTAGATTTAGACTAGCTATAAGGAAGAAATCTTTCTACAGTGAGAGTGGTGAAACTGGGATCAGATGGCCCAGAGAGCTGGTAGGTGTCTGTCATGGTTTAACCTCAAGTTGCCTTAGGGAAGGTTTGGATTGGATATAAGGAAAAATAGCCAAAAGTGTTGCCAAGCAGTGGCACAGGCTGCCCAGGGAAGGAGTTAAGTCACCATCCCTGGAGGCATTTAAATACCTGTCGATGTAGCACTGAGGACATGGTTTAGCAGTGGACTTGGCAGTGTTAGATTAATGAGTGGACTTGATCTTAGAGGTTTTTTTAGACCTAAATGATTCCATGATAATCAATCAGATAAAAGTACTGATTGCCAAAATGCCTCTGATTTAGCACAGCACTTTGACAAGTAACATAGATTAATGTTAGGAGTAGTGAGTGACACCTTTGCTTTTTGGAATACTAAAGCAAGCTGCCTCTGATTGTGTGATTATTAAGGGTGATCTTACGTGCTGCTTTTATTCCACACTTGGATATTTTGAGCACTAAAAGGCATGGTCTCTCAACATCTATAAAGAGGTTATACAAGAAATTTTACATATATAATTGCCTGTTAATGTCTAAGGATTTTTTAAATAGCTAGCCATTTCTGTAGCTCCCTTTTCTTTTATTGTTAATGTTTATCTTTCCTGTTATTCCATTCCTCAGCATACTGCCATGCACTTTAGATAAAAGATATCAGAAAGTCATTATCACCATCGGAAATATGACTATCTTTCTTTTGACGTGGACTCTTTCAGACAAGCTCGTCATTTAAGCTATACCGAAAATGAAGTTGTGTGTTTAAGGCAGAAATGAAAAGTATGCAAATATGCTTCTGTGTCTTGTGGTTTCTTTTTTCTTTTCAGCTGGTATTCCATGCATTGCAGCTGTTGGCATACAGTGTCCTAGCAATTTTAATCATGAGACTAAAACTGTTTTTAACACCACATCTGTGTGTTATGGCTTCCTTGGTGTGTTCAAAACAGGTAAGGTCTCTTTTATCCTGTAGCTATCTCAGTACTTACAGTATTACACAGATATTTTTTTTCCTAAAGCAGATTTCTCTGTGTGTAACTGCTGAATCTGAGGGTACCAGATAAAAATAAACCAGATTATATTGCCTGTCAAAAAATGGTTCCATTCTCCCCTCTTCCCAAATAAAGCAAAAGGCTTGCTTTATGCATCTTGTCCAACTGCATTATTACACGAGTTAACGTGATGTGTATTGAGCTTGAGCACAGGGAGACATATACTGGATTTTATTGTGTTTGCACACCTCTGTGCCACTGCAAGTTTTTATTGACTATTAATTTTATCCAGTGTTTGATTTTGTTTACACTGTGTTTTCACAGTTCTTGAGAGCTTATTGCTCTGCATATTTTTTGTCTATTAATTTTTTCCAGAAGTCTCGTTTGAAGTCTTGCATGTTGAAAACATTTCAGTCATAAAAATCAAAAGTCATATGCTTAACTCAGATTTAATCTTTCTACTTTGAAATCATCTATAACATTAAATGTTACTAGATCTCCTGCAGATATAAAAGGTCTTAGAATAGGCTTTCCATGTTTCGTTATCTATGTTTTTGAGAAGTGAACGTGATTAAATCTGTATTTAAATAGCTGTGTTAGAAGCTTTGAACTTGCAGCGAAAGTAGGGTGAGTAGTCTTTTGTCTGGGAGGCAGGCAGGGAGGTAGACTGAAAACTGTCTGAGCGACTGGGCCCAGAGAGGGGTGATCAGTGGTGCAAGGCCTGGTCGAAGGCCAGTAACCTGAGGGGTCAGTGCTGTGTCCAGGACTGTTCAGTGCCTTTGTTAATGGACTGAATGATGGGGCAGAGTGTAGCCTCAGCAAGTTTGCTGATGGTACAAAACTGGGAGGGATGGCAGGATCTTTCAGGCGGTGCCCAGTGACAGGACCAGAGGCGATGGGCACACGCTGAAACACAGGCTGTTCCCTCTGAGCATCTGGAAACTTCTTCTCTGTGAGGGTGATAAGCACTGGCACAGGTTGCCCAGGGAGGTGGTGGAGTCTCCGTCCTTGGAGGTATTCAGAAGCTGTCTGGACATGGACCTGGGGCGCTTGGCTCTGGGTGACCCTGCTCGAGCAGTGGGGCTGGATCTTCAGAGGTCCCTGTCACCCTGCACTGCGCTGTGATTTTGTAGAAAGTGTCTAAGGGTGAATTAGGGTGGTATGGTGAAGGCAGTTCCTGTCTGTGAAACAGCTGATACCCCTGTCAAACAGCTGGAAGATGAGTGAATGAGACAGAATTATGCAAAGAGAAGAAAGTTATCTCATGTTAGTCCAGCTGAACAAATGATTGTTTTCCAGAAAACTAAATTGCGTCCTGAATGATGTTTAGAGAAGGGCAGTCCTTTATAACACTGGACAGGTTACACAGTATCAGTCTGCTTAAATGTTGTGCTCATCCCTTTCTTGATGCCTGATTTACTTGGCCTAGGTGAAAGTGTTGAATGTTTGCCAACATGAAATGAATCTGTAGAGTTAAAATATAAAATGCTAAGAAACTGTCAAAACCTCTTTCTTTAGCCACCTTGTAATTGAGTACTGGACCTTAGGAATTTCCTCTACATGCTTGCTATTCTGGAAGATTCACAGGTGTTCAATTTTCCAGCTCTTAGTTGTTCTTGAAATACTGACATCCTCTTAGGTGGTCTGGTTGTTTAAGCAATAGCAGTTGCACTGGTTATTTTTCTTAGTGAACTAAGAATAAGATGTTTCTGAGTAATTTGTAATGAAGCTGCTTTTCAAAAGTCAGAAAAACAGAATGAAAAAATGTTCTTTTAACATGCAATTTCTAGGTAACAATTACGATTTAAATTAATTCTGTCCAAAGTTGATTTGCTCTTAGTTCTTTTTTTAACTGTGTGTTTCTTGACGGGCTTTTCTGCCCTGTTGGTTGCAGTGGTAGTAGTAGTAGTAAAGTTTTGTAGTGAAGTTCAGAACTAAAAGTATTTATATATTTTGTGCCACTGTAAAATCTGTACTCATTTTTTTTAGCTGCATGGTGATTTTTTTTTTTTTTTTGAGCACCTGAGTAATAACATTTCAGTAAGTCTTCCTGGACTGTTGTGGCTGTTTAGAGCTGCAGCTGAGGTCATCAGGCCAGTTAATGAATGCCGGTGCTTTTCGTAATTGTTGTGTGTTGGATCTTAGAGGATGCCCCATCATTAGTGTGTAAATTTTGGAAGGGAGGGCAGGTTCAGAGTATTTTGTCAATATTTTTTTCCTGCTGCTTCCAACTGCGTTTTGGCCCTTTGGTTGTTCTGCTGTTTCCTACTGTGGAGTGAGAGTAAGCTTCTCAGGGAGCTGCAATTGTGTATGATAACCTGTTCTGGGAGCTGCCCCTGCTGGGCCAGGTGACTCTGGTCCGGTGACTTTTCCTTCCTTCATTGCAGCATCATGGAGGCATAGCTGGCTTGAAAGAAATAGGTCGTGAGTGCTAGGGAAGGGCTTTAGATTGCTGCAGTTCAGACATTTATTTTGTGCAGAAGGGGATAAATGACCAGCAGCCCTATATAATACAGCCTGGGAATATCCTGGCCCTGGCTTGGGCCTTAGGAGAAGCGTTCAAGTGAACCCAACTTTAGGTGAACGAAATGAAAATAAAATCAGTTTCCTTGTCTTATTATTAGTCAAGCTTCTTTTGCCTGTTCAACGTGTTCCCTAGGTTGGTGCTGATTGATACCCATAGAAGACAAGCTGGATTTTTTTCTGGTCTGACAGATGTGCTTGCTTTAGTAGGGAGAGGCTGGTAATCTTCCAAGTAATACAGGACTGGCTTCAGTGTGATAGAGAAACACTGGCCCATAAGGTGCTGAGCCACCACTGAGCAGTTCACTTCTAAGACTTAAGCAAGCAATAAGAAAACTTTTTTTTATTTTGTTCTTGTTTTGGTTGGTTTGTTTGTTTTTGTAGGGCCAGGAAAGTATCAAGTGGTTTTTAATGAGCTTTTTCTATCCCTCTGGCTGCTGAGCAGAAGTAGTTTTTTGAGGCTGAAAAATCTGACTGTGTGTGCAATACGGAGCCAGAATTTCTTGGATGGAGGAAGATGAGAAGGGGAAGATGGGACTTGTGACCCAATGCTTGATTAACACTCAGTACATTTATCATTGGATAAAGTTTTAGATGTTTGAGTGAAGTATAAGTTAATAAGTGACAATTTGGGTTTATAGATGCAAGAAGAATTTAAGCAAATTTAACATAGGCAGTTATCTTACTGTAATTGAGGCCAACACTATCCTTTCATCTAGCAGAGCATGAAAGTTTGTCTGCAGTGTTATGTTAGTATATCTAATTTATTTTGAGGCTAAAAATTATTATTTGCATATGGAAGAGAAATTTTGTATGTTGTGTTCTTTCAGCCCACTGCATAAATCCCTGCACTTTCCATTTTTCCATTACCAGCAGCTCGTGGCAGCTGATGGGCAATAAAAATGATAATGTTCTTTTTCTAATAAAGAGTATTTTCATTGTCTGGAATGCTTTCTGGTGAAAAGAAGTGACCTAATGTTGATTTTCATTGGAAAGTAATTCACTTTATAACACATTTTCAAGAAAGGATTTTTAATGAAATAAAAATATAAAGTAGCTGCATCTCTGCAAAGGGAGTAACTCCCTTCTTCTGTACAACTGCATTTTAAGTATTAGAAACCTGTGATTAGAACCTTTACTTCTTTTAAGTTGAACAAAGAGGAGTAAGTAAATTGGGGATCCATTCAGTTTTGTCATTTAATTTACTGTTTATGCTTCAAGTTAGGCCCAAATCTGCTGTTGTTTCTGTTCAGACTTTTAACCGTTTACATCCACACATTTCTTCTTTCTGTTAGGGGAAATTATATTATCCTAAATGAAAATTTTGAAAACAAAACAAAATAAAATAGCTGGAGAAAGACTTAAAGTATTCATTTGGAAAAAAAAGCCAACCAAAAACCTTTAATTGATTAAAAAAAAACCACATAAGGAACAGCATCCCATGAAAGAAATGCTTCTTTTGCATTGCATATGTATTCAACCATTCTAGGCTCCTTGTGTAAACAAAATAGTGCTAAATTCAGAGACTTTGAACATCAATGAGGTTTTATAAAAGCTTGACAGTAATATAATTTTCTTTGATTTGGAAAGCTGCGGAACTGTCAAAGTTCCAGCGTGTCCATGAAGTGACATTTTTGCAACTGTTGGTAAAAAGGAGGTTTGCTTATGTAGCGCAGCCTGCAAATGAATTCATTTCACTTCGTCCTTCCAGATCCACACAGTGGCCAGGCTCATTTGGTGTATTAACTTTCCCTGGATAGTATTGCTGTTCTTCCTCAAGTGTTTAGGGAGTCTTTAAGGATGAGAGTAGGGTACGCTGTATTTTTGGAGAGGTGGCTGGAGAATTTTAATAATCTGAGGTAGTTTGTGGTTAGTTTATAAGAAAGATAACACACACACTACCTAATTGGTGTGGTCAGCCTAGTGGGAGCTTCTACTGAGAGACTTTATTTTATTGTCTCATGCTTTAATTAAAAAAAACCCAAACAGGTAATGCTACTATGAATGAAATGTATTCATTTAGTGTGGGTTTGATATTTTTGACGTGTGAAGCCTTCTAATTAAAAATGGCCTGGGAAAAAATGTAATTTATACTTTCTTATTTAAGGTTTAGTTCAAATATGGATGAGATAAAGTGTTCCTGCTCAAACTAAGCTTCAACACAGCAAATTTAGTGCTACTTCTTGTAGCTGCTTATTTCACGTATTTATGAATATTTGCTTAAAGCCTCCAGCAAATGGTCTTTAGGAAACAATGCAAGCCCCAGTTCAAGAAAGGAAAGAGTAGGATTTAAAGCAGCATTAAACTTATTATCCCCAACTCTGTTTTTCTGATATGTTTCAGAAATTTGCAGTACGATCGCTAATCTGTATAGTACAGATAAGAACTCTTGATGTAAATAGGAGATAAAATACTGTAAAAGTCCAGTTATCTTTATTGAATCATCTTTACTTGCAGATTTTGGCATTTGATCTACAACTTTAAAAGTTCACATTAATGTGATTTTAAAAAATTTTTAAAGATTTATTTAGAATTGCAAATGTAGTGTGCAACATTTGTTAAACATGAATAATTCTTATTATATATATTGTATATAATATTATGTTCTTATATTCTGAATTATAATACTGTGAATTATAATCTGAAGTTTAGTGGAGAAGCAATAGCAGCGATGTTTCATAGTGTAATATATGTTAGGTTCCTCGTAGAGAAATAAAAATGAATTGTTCTGCATGCGACATTACAGAACTGTTGTCTAGGAATTAATTGATTCTTGCATTTCAGTTGTTTGGATGGCTCTTCTATAAAATCCAGCCCAAAACATTGGTCTTTGCTATTTTAGCATTGATGACAATAGAGGGATCTGCAAACCTTCGAACTCAGTGGAACATCATGGGAGAATTTAGCAATTTGCCACAGGAAGAGCTTTTAGAGTGGATAAAAGTCAATACCAGACAAGGTAAACTATTTAACAATGTAGGATGTCCCCATTTACTGTGAGATTGAACCTGTCATGAATGACTGCAGGGGTGTTGCTACTATCTGTGGCTTTGTTATGTCTACTTGTCCAGGTAAAAGCTATCTCCAGTGGAAAAGGTGCACCAAAAGCTTGGTTTGTTGGACTCCAGGCTACTGACCTTGGAGGTTCTAACCACTGCCGTAGTACTTTCAACAAAAGCATCTTTGCCAAGTCCAGTTGAAACAGATTTTTACTTAAATGACGTTGGTCCTGTGTGTGGGTCCATGATCACCATTTTGCTAGAAGAGAATTAAAAATGTGTGTATGTGTTGTGGTTGCACCCCTCCTTTTCCTAAAATATGTCATAAACCAGGTTGGAAACAAAGCCGTTGCCTTGTTAGAAGGAAAACGTGTTAAAGCCATAGTGGACTGCGATTTTACTGCCCGTTTAACACTGGTGAAAGAAGTGACAAATAAAAGTGTGCAGTTATAATGAGTATGTTATTCTACCCACTCAAGAAAAACAAGATGCGTTAAATCTCCATTCGTAGATCCTTCGTTATCTAATGGCTTATATTGAGTTCAAGGTTAAAAAAAAAAACAAACTAAAAAATTGATTTCGTGCATTTCCTGCTGATGCCACATACGGCCTTTTAAAAAGGAGTACCCTACCCTCTTCTTCATGGTTCTTCTGCAGGATTACTGGTCAGATATTTGAATTGCTTCTCTAACTATTCAATTCCTCATTTCAAAAATGCCTTTGATTGTGTATTTCAGATGCAGTTTTTGCAGGAGCAATGCCTACAATGGCAAGTGTTAAATTGTCTACACTTCGTCCTATTGTAAATCATCCTCACTATGAAGATGCAGGACTAAGGTAAATTTTGCAGTTGATGTTTTATTGGTATCTGCTATTGATTCTCATAATGTTTATAATACACAGTAGGAATGGCATTGTGTTATGTTGTAAAATTTGTTAAAACCTTGTAGAACTGGGTTTGTTATTTCAGTCCGATTGAAAACTCATGCATTATTTCTTGAGGATTTGTGTTCATCAGAAAGGTTATACTCTAGGGACAGATGGTTTCAAACTTACAAAAAAATCAGAATTCAATTAAGGAATTTGATTTAATCTGTACAATTATATCCTTTCTTCATTCCAGTTACTCCTGACAATGTAGACAGATATGATTTTTTTTTCCCCGAGATAGCCAGTTTATTTATTTTTATTAGCTTTCTGTGATTGGCTGTCATTTTTTGTGATAATTGGTTAATTATCGACGCTGAAAATTTGTAATGGAGTTACTAAGATTTGTACTCTTGTTATTTTCAAAATGAAGACATTTGCCTAAATTAAAATTGATTTATCTGAAAAGGTCATGAATTTCTTTTACTAAATTTAATGTTGCAGCCTCGTTTTTTTGTTAATTTGGTGAAACTGCTTAAAAAAACTCCAACACAACAAGAAAACAGCAGGATAGGGACGGATAAAAGAGAAAGGGCAGGGATTCATTTTATATGCTTTGTGTGTCCTTAGTTCTCTGCCTGGCATTAACTGGCTTTAACTTTTGGTCAGCCCTGAATTGGTCAGAGGGACTTGGATGCTCACTGCAGGTCCCTTTGAGCTGAAATATTCTATCCTAGTTACAAAAACATGGGACAGGGCATGTTTGGGGACAATCAGGTACAGGCAACACCTGTGTCAGGTATCAGAAAATCCATGGGAGTTAACAGCGTCATGCTTTGCACGTTCAGAGGAGGACATTGCTGGCTGTGATATGGACTGGCCTGGCTTGGAGGGACCCTAAAGGTCATCTGGTTCCAAAACAGGATCATGGTGTCCAAGGGCTGATTTTGCTTGATAACCATAGGCAGATTCCAGGTCTTGTGCTCTGCATTTCAAAATGTCCCAGCAAGGGCAGTGTGACCGTAGGGACGCACGGTGAGAGTGAGTCTCTCTTTTGTGGAGAGGCTGGGCAGATGATTGATTCCTTCTGATCACCTCCAGTCCAGGCAAGGTCATTTCTAGCCTTGAGTATTACATGGTGAATGGGCTGCTTGTCATCTTTACCCTTTGGGATCACAGTAACCATGGGTCTTGTTACAAAGTTGTCTCCTGCTACAGAAAAACCAAAGGGCTGTATACCTTGTTCTTGGAATCATGATGTTTGTGAAGACATAATCACACTTGAGCAAATGGCACTATTAGTGTAAACTTTGCTTTAGCATAGTTACCTTGTGAAATAAAAAAGCCTTCCTCTCCAGTCTGAGGTTAAAGCCTAGATTTTCATGCTATATTGCAGCTAACTTAGATTTTTCTTTTTGAAGGGCCAGAACTAAGGTAGTGTATTCCATGTACAGTCGAAAACCTGCAAACCAAGTAAAAAGAGATTTGATAAAACTAGGAGTGAATTACTACATTCTTGAAGAGTCGTTGTGTGTAAGCAGAAAAAAGTGAGTGATCTCCCTCTTTCTCACAAGAATGATACACCCCTCAAATGTGTAGTCTAAGATTCATATCAAGTGGTAGTTTTGAAATGTTGATTTGTGCTTTATTTATTAAAAGTGTCCAACATCCATTTTTGTCCAGCATCTCTAGATAGTAATTGGTGTAATTGACTTTACCCTCGTTAGCAACCGTGTGTTCTTGGTGTGCACCTGGAAAGCTGTGTTGTACGTATTTTTAACCTTCACTGTAAAACCCTGAGGAGATTTACAAAGGAAAGAAGTCATTATTCTCTGATGACAAGAACAGATATGTGTGTGTAATGAAAGCCTAGTATGAATAAAAGGTGCAGACTAAAAGATAGCTGGAGCATCAAAATGTTATGACCACTAACAGTCACTAAAAATTTTGTCTCATTTAAGCTGTTCTTCAGAAAGAGCTATGCTTTGTCTTCCCCCTCCTCTCCCCTTGATTTCTCTTTCTGGCCTCCAAAACACAATTAGTTCGGATTTTTGATTTTATTTTCTTTTCATTTAGAATAAAATTAAATGCATCTGTTCAATTTCTTTGCTATTATCTTTGTTAAAATTAGAAAATTCTCAGTAAATTTAACTGTGAAAGATGGCTGTACAGGGACTTTGTGTTGGCTGTGATCTTTTATAAAAAGCAAGGAGTTACTACTTTTTTAAGGTGTTTTATTTCCTGAATTTTCTTTAGAAATGTTAGGAATGTGTATACCACCCTCCATTTTATAAGAAGATTTAAGGGTCCCTGGTAATGTATAATGTATTGTATAATTTGAGTTGTTTTACGTGCTTCCTCCTCCAAATTAATTCTTTATTAATTACATCACCACAAAAGCCAGATGCATTTTACACATTCTCAATACTGGTTTTAAATTACTACTACATTTATTGATTTTGTAATCTGATAATTTTTCTGTTATGAAGACAAACTTCAAAAAATACAGATGGCACAATCAAGTATTCATGGAGCACTATGAAGCAAGCTTCATGGTTTTTTTATGGCATTTCTTCATTTCTCTTTTCATATTCCTCTTTTTTAGGCCTGGCTGCAGTATGCCTGAAATTTGGGATGTCGAAGATCCTGCTAATAGAGGAAAAATTCCTTTATGTACCCTTATGAGCAAGGATTCCAGGCCATATTTCATCACAGTATTTGAAAATAGCAATTACAGAGTCTTGAAGATTCCAAAGGAATAACATTTCAATGCAATGAAGCATCAGTCTTTCAAATCTTTAAACTAGTAACTGTAAGAATTCTAAATCAGAAATACCTTTTTTACTAGACTTAAAATGGAAAAATGAGTATTTTATTTTTTACCATTTTAAGTGAATTCTGATTATAGAAATATCTTAAACCTAACAGTTTGGATTTCTATTTCAGGGTCAGTCCCTTGAGATTTGCTATGCAAATGATTATATGTTTGCACATTTTATTTAACACTGATCCAAAAAGAGCTAAAAGTAGCTATGGAAAAGTTCGTAGGCGGACTTGAAACTTCATTTTTTTGGTGCATGTTATTGGAATCCTATTGATATTAAAAAAGAAGACTAATAAGGGTAGTATTTGCAGTAAGCAATAGTTTAGCTTCTCAGTGTCCAAGGGTTTTTAAGCATTCTTATGCATTCAGAATAAGCTGGCATAATATACATGAAATTTTTAAGGGAAAATGCTTTATTCAGGAAAAATCTGTCATAGCCTTAGAAAGATACTAAAATAAATCCTTCACTGCCTTAACTAGACCTTCAGCGCCTAACTTGATAAGAAATTACTTTCAAAATTTAATGCCCTTTTTCCTTTCCCCACATATTAGATCCTGCCTGGACTTTATCATCAGCATTAAAGAACAGTGAAATTTATCCCAGTTGTGATATGGGTGTAGTCAGTTGTGTGGGTATAATTGCTCCAGCGTTACTGGACTGGTTCTGCTGTTTTCCTGTCATCTCGATGTCGCACCAGTATTAGAATTAGCTATTAGAGAACTCACTTTCCGAGGTACCCAGTGCGAGGACACCCTTTATAGTCGTTTTAACTGACTCGGTAGAGTTTTTTGTATGTTTATTGCCATTGGGAGCTGTCACAGTAATTGTGATTCCACAGCAAAAGACTTCTAAGGTCCGATGTTTCGCCGTGTATCATTCATGGTTTGGATTTGTTTCAGCTCAGTTTTTTTTTGTTCACATCAGTCTGTTGGTATGACTGGTCTTTTTAGCCCTAATAGCATCTGGTGATACTGGGTGTTATGGGGACATCATCCATCACGCCTGTAACAGTGTCAATTAAATGGGAACCTGTGATAAAATAGTAGTATAACAACTGATCAGTATTCTAAAACGTCTTATTTTTTTAAAATCTGTTTTATTGAGAGGGTGAGGGAGAATGGCTGAAAATGCATTAGCTTTTTAACTTTTACAGAATAGATTTTGGAAAAATTTCTATAAGGAAACTCACAAAAAAAGGGCTTTTGGGAAGTCACTTTTTAAAATGTTAATTGAATTCAAGGAAGCAGGAAAAAAATCTTTATATAAACATTGTGACTAGTGTTTCGGCACAAAAAGGTACTGTATTTTTATGAAGTTTATGCCAACTGTTGACATGTACTTATGTGGTTAAATAAAAAAGAGAAAGATGGAAATTGTTCTCATGTTTCTCGTAGGTGTTACAGTTCTCTTATGTCTGTTAAACTGAAGTTTAATACAGTTACCACAGCAGATATGACTGAAGCTGAACTTTCAACTAAAAAAATGCACAGAAGGGCTGCAGATGATTAAACCAAGCTCATACACCTCTTTCTGGCTTCCTTTTTATTCAAAATATCAGTGCAGGAATATGTGAAAAGGCTGGTGGAATGAAGAAACATTTGAAAGTTAAGGTTCAAAGATGTGCTTTAGTAAAAATGTTCATCTTTTGATGAGGAGGTGACTATTATTCAGTACATGGCCAGACACTGTAAATTTTCAGCTCCAGGGATTTTATGCTGTCCCTCTCTTTGAACTGCTCTGAAACCCAAATAATTATTGTCATCTGTTTGATATTAATGTGATAAAATTTAGTAATGAAAAACTATGAAGTAAAACATGCAATACATGGTTGTGAGGGAGAAATACGTGAATTCTTGAATCAGGTGTTATGAATGTCTTGTCATCTTAGTAATTTGCTCTCAATTTCAAAGAATTTTTGTTTAAATAACTCAACATTTAACACATAGGAGCACCATGTTAACATGCTTATCACTGCAACCTCAACTAGAAAACACAAATTGGAGGCTTCTTAGCTCTCTTTTCACTTTGCCAGATCCTAATCAATAAATGGGTAACACAAATAAGTTTGGCTTTAAATACATGCAGGCCTTGAAGTAATTTCACAAGACTAGACTAGAATACTTCCATACTTGAAGACAGTTTCCATTACATTTTAGTAATATTGGATTGCTGTGCTGGTTTTGGCTGGGGTTTGTGTTTTGGCAGAGCCACGGCGTACTGCCACGCTGGCCGGGATGCTGGGGTGCCTGGGAGGAGACACACCCGGGGCAGGTGATCCCAACTGACTAAAGAGATATTCCAGACCACCTGGCATCATGCTCAGTGTATAACAAAGTGAGGAGAAGAAGGAGAAAGGGAGGGATATTTGGAGTGATGGTGTTTGTCTTCCCAAGTCACTGCTGTGTGTGGGACCCTGCTCTCCTAGAGATGGCCGAACACCTGCCTGCCCATGGGAGGCACTAAATAAATTCCTTGGTTTTTGCTTGTGTGTGCAGCTTTTGCTTTCTCTCTTAAAACTGTCTGTGTCTCAACCCACGAATTTTCTGGCTTTTGCTCTCCTGATTCTCTCCCCGATCCTGCTGGTAGAGGAGTGAGCAAGTGACTGTGTGGGGCTTGGCTGCTGGCTTGGGTTAATCTATGACAATCATACAGATTTGTCTGGTGGAATCTGAAATCTTGCTTGCTTTGCATTAAGTTTCTTCAATACAATGGGCACAATTACAATTTGGTATCAAACTTCTGATAATTGGGCAAGCTTAATATTTAGTGTGGAGTCCAAATGAAGCACCTTTGTGAAATGAAGGTGCTAAGTCCTGTTCAGTACTGCCCTGCACTACATTCTATTCATATACCATTTAAAAAAAATGCTCTTTTGCCTTGTTTTGCAGTTCAGTTGAAACAGTGAAATAGAATCAATCTCTTGGATTTTTATGATTAAGACACGGAGTTCCGCAACAGAGGACTTGCTCCAAGTGAAGAAAATTCCTTTAGCAAAAGCAGATATGTAAGAGTATAAGCACAGGGCTGTCAGAAATCAGCATTGTTTTTCTGCATGGTATGCAGAAGTTCTAAATATGAGAGCTGGTCAGCCGTGCAGAATTTGCTTGGGTAGTGAAACCTCTCAGTGCTACAATAAATCTCAGCTGTAGCTGTACAATATAAGCACTTTTATTTCAGTACAAAATCAAAGTCAAGCGTTGTGATAAACTGTTTGTAGCGGAGCTTTAAGCTGACCTTCTAGGTTGGAACAGAGTAATAGGAGGATTTACAGGGTTAGGCAGAATCTCCTTCTCAGCAGACTGGCTTGTCTCTGATCTCATGCTGTAATTCTCCATTACTGATGTAATTCATATAATGTCTGAAATCATCAGTTGTTTGAGTGGGTTCATCATGTAGTAGTTCAACAACTTTATTACTTCCTGTTACAGCATGTGTAGAACACTTATTGCCAATAGATCATGAGATATGGATAGAAAACACAGAGTGAATGAAGAATATTGATTTCATATCTGGCTGAGGATTCAGGGAGGATCCCTGTGGCCAGTCTTCCACCCTGTCAAGGTTATTAATGTTTAAATTGAGTCTTGAGTGCAAGCAGCATTTTTTTTTTTTTTTNNTTTTTTTTGCCTGTTTGGTAGGAAGGATGAGATCCAGTTTTTAGCCTGAAGAATATGAAAACACTGACTGGATTGCATTTAAAGGTGATACTGAGCCTGCAACAAGAAAACCTCTCTCCTTGAAGTGTTCACCTGAAAGGAAACAAATCACTCTGGTTCATTCTTTAGGCTTGACCAAGCTTATTTTCAAAGCCAGTGCACCAAATTCTTACTGCCATTACTAATTATTCCTGTGTTCGAGCACCTGGACAGTATCATCTTCATGTTACTGAGCAACCAGTTGCTCAGCTTCCCTGACTACAAGTCCCTAGAGTGTCTCGGGATGCTGTTAGCAAACATTATTTGCTGGCAGTTGGTGTTTTGCTGTAGGTATCTCTGCCTGAGCTCTGCCAAAAAATCCTAGCCTCTTCTGAAGTATTGGCTTTTACAGTTTAACTCTTTCTGAAAGTCCTACTTTGTTTTCTTTCTTGGCAAAAGCAAGGTAGCAAAGCCTGAAAATAGCCCAGACTAGGATGCCTCCTATTTTTTTTCCTAAATTAGCTTTATGATGGTGTTTGAATTGCTGTCTTGCTTTTCTTTTATTTGGAATGGTAAAATGTAATGCATCTATAGTTGGAGAAGTTGGTCTTCCACTGCTTATTAAAAATTTTTTGAAAAAGCTAAAGTTAGAATCAAGCTTAGTAAATGCATTGAGTAGAAATTTTTGCATTCCTGGAGTATTTCGAAGGCCATTCGACTCAAGACACGAGTTGTATGAAAGCACTAGGTGTAGATGTTTTCCTTAACCTTAGTTTTCTTTGTTCTAGGTGCTTGCTGGATTTAGCTGCAGTTATCATGCTACTGGCTGCTGCATACAGAATCTTTGGTTTCATATGCTTTGGCTATTTCTGTGTTATTACATAATTTAATCATAGAATGGTTTGGGTTGGAAGGGTCCTTAAAGATCATCTAGTTCCAAGCTCCTGCCGTGAGGAGGGATACCTCCCACTATTCCAGGTTGCTCAAAGCTCCACCCAGCCTGGCCCTAAAAAATTAAAGGAATAATTATTTTGAGAAGGAATAAATGGTAACGAGATGAGCAAAAGAAGTTGTGTTCTGCAACTTCTTTATTCAGAACTTTAATTTTAAAGTTTACTGCTTTCAATGTTTAAAGCCAATGAAATGTTACTTAGCAAGTGGTGCTTACGGAATCTGTAACTAATTTTTAAATTAATGAGGTCTTGGCTATTTACTTGAAGAACTGCAGGTTTGTTTCATCCATTAGGTTTTGCCTGAAACAAAGAGACACTGTAACAAAGTTGTTGAATTAGGAGCTTGTGACATGTATTGTCTTATTGCCTGCCTTTGAACCCTTGATGTGCAACTGAATTCATATTTGAATTTAGAAAGAAACCTGTCAGCAATGGTGGCTTGTTTTCTAAGGTTGTCCTTATAAGGGGAAGTAGTGAAGCAATAATGTTACAATTGAAATAAATTGAAAAGCATAAATATTTGCAATGTCGAGGGGCAGCCGAACTGTCAAAAGGAAACATGGTTTCAATAAAGTCAGGCTTTATTTGGAATGTCTCTTTCTCTTTGGATTTTTTTTTTCTTTTTCCTGTGTTCTATTTCATTTTATTCTGTTTCACTTCGGTGCTGGGAAATGGGATAAAACTGAATAGAATAGACTTGAGAAAAATTGTGTAGCTAAAACTGAGAAGATGTTTATATCTTCCAAATGTGACTTGGTTTTAGTAAATCTTATCAAAATGATTGGCTTCACCAATGATCGGAGCATGTGGTCTTCTGTGTGGTCTTGAACCAGTGATTTAGTAGGAGCTGGATTTGTTCTTAGGGAGGACTTCGTTGCCACTACCCTCAGCAGCAAATCCAGCCATGGGCTTTACTGAAGAATTTCTTCAAGCTTCTGGGAATCTGCATGACATCTGCATTAGGTCACAGGGGCTGGTAGTTTGACCGAGTTTCCCAAGGACTTTGATTGCATCTTAAGAGCACTTTGGACAAATGTTCTTTACCGTGTCACGGTGCGGTCCTTTGAAAGGAGCATAACTTGGTCTGACTAATGTACGAGTCACTGTGCAGAGGCGGCACTCTGGACAAAAGGAGGGATTGTTGGAATTCTTAATCACTGGGAACATAATGAACAAACTTTAGTATGAAAGAGGTGAAGGAATGGCTTTTCCAAAGTCATGAATTATTTTGTGTGTCTTCATGCTGGGGTGTGCGGTCCTGGTCCAACTTCCAGAAAAAAAGTATTGGTCAAGTCAGTCACTCAGAACTGGCTACTTAAACAGAGACTTTCACCCCAAGATGAAGGGAGAGAAACTCATATCCTACAAGTAGCTTACTCCAGGCTATGTGTATAATAGTAGTTATAAACAGTAGTAATAGTAGTAATAACAGTAAATCTTGAAAGCATTTCAATAAAGAAATAAATTTTTATTTTGAAAAGATCCCCTGATCCTCAATGAGCCCTGCTTCAAGCTGCCCTTTTGCTTTGGATGTAGGACTAGAGTTTGTAAATTGTTTTTTGCTGCTACATGAAGAATTGCACAGTCCTTCCACTCTGAGGCTCCAAGACTGATGTTAAAGCACATTAAGACAAGTCACTGAAGAAGCAGCAGGAGGATGTTGCTCTGCTGTGCTAAGCAGTTCAGTTGGAAAGCGTTCGTGAAGAGCTGCGCTTAATGAACATGTGGCCCATGCAATGCCTGCTCCTGCTCTCAGAGTTTTTGAAACAGAAGAGGACATGTCCAGTGTGTTTAAAATCACAAAACTGGAGTGGTCTGTGGTTGGTGATGTCACTTCATAGCACTGCTGTTTACCAGCTTAGCTGCTTGGTTTATCTTTGTACAGGTGTGTTTTCTGAATTGTTTCAAATCATGTAGACCCTCTTAAACAGCGCCTGGTTGCTGTCACCTTTGCTGTCAGTGAGGTGAGGCACAGGACCTCTCTTCCCTTCCTTCCCCACCTTTTTTCGTCCCCTTATTGCCACTGTGCTTCATCCAATGCCTTTGGGTTAAAAGTAATACTCCACTCTGTGACTAAAGGGATTTAAAAGCTGTCTGTGCAGAGCAGGCAACTGTGATGGAAAGTTACCTGTTCTGTGCTCCCCTATTAAAATTCCACAAATAAGTAACAACAGTGATGAACCTTTTGATGTTGCTACCGCTCTGTAAATGCCTACAGTTCCTTTTGGAACTTTCTTCTGCAAATTTGTGACAGGAAATTACAGAAAATATACATGAAAATTTTACTGTACGTTTCATAAATCAGAGCAATTTCCTCTGATAAAGTGGCCAAAATGTCAGAAGATATTCTCTGACAAGGTTACAGATCACACTGATCTCTTTTGGTGGGTCAGATTACACTTGTTAAGAACCAAGGATGAAGGAAGCACACAATTTGGAAATAGAATTGAGGGCGAACAGTACAGACTCATTTCATCAGTTTCTGGTCTCCTGATAGCTCTTTGGTACTTTCTTCAGTAAGGTGACTGTGGGCCGCCCTTCTCTGTTGCCATCTGAGCTGATAGCAGAGAGTATGTCAGCAGAGAGACAATTTCAAGGCAAGAAGCGAAGGAGCCAAAACCTCTTACTGGCTCAGCTTATTGAGTTCTCTGTATCTATTGTTTCTGCACAGCCAGAGGTCAGAAGTCCACTGCAGGGAATCTTTCTGGACCTTAATTGTACCTGTGGAAGCAGACCCTGAGTTTCACTGACTCCTTTGTGACTGCCTAAATCACAGCTGTGAGAAGATGGGTAGCAGCAAGGGACCAGCAAGGTCCGTGCAGGAGTCACACTCCAAGCTGGGAAGGTCACATTCTGTGCCGTGGGCTGTCACCACGGAGCATGCTGACCTGCACAGCTGGCACGCCAGAGTTCAGTCAGGTGTCATCTGTAGTGGGTATCACTGCCAGGTGAGATGCCATTCAAGTGCTACTCCAGCAACTTTGGGGAGCTTGTCCTTGGTTTTAGTCTACATTTCCAGCATCCAGGAACCCATTTACCCAGGCTTTGTTTCGTGAGTGGTTGCATTCAGTCTCGTCACTGGATGAAACTTCACTATCCGTTTACTAGCATGTGTGTTTGATTTTGGAAGGATTTAGAGGAGGATAAGCTAAACTTTCCCTGAGGTAGAGATTTTCTACTTCCTCAGGATTACTGAAGTCTAAACCCACAATTTGTACAAGCTGTAATACCACCTCCCAGAACTATCTTGTGACCAAGAAAGATTGAAAGGCTGAGGGGAGACACAGCAATCACATTCAATTAGAGAAAAACATCAATAAATTATTCTTTTTCATTGATTGTATAAAAAATTGAATTAAAAATAAAGTGAAGGGTGAACATTTGAAGAAATGAAACGCTGATTTAACTTTGAGAGAATGGCTAATGCAAAACACAAGTATAAGAATGTTAAATACAATCTTCTTCTAAAGCCTTTCTAAGGCAAGTGATATTAAAATGGCGGAAAGATTTAGTCTGGCTAAAGCTGTATTTCCGCATACGTGACAGCATAAACACAAGTGCCACTGATGAATTCATTGTCCCCCAGCCAGCTTGCATGCCAGCATGAAATTTCGTGCAGTCAGTGCCATAAACCAGATCAGGAATTGGTCCAGAAGAAACTCATCTGGGAAAATAAATTTATTTTTTTACATCGGATGAGTTTGCAGTCTCATTCATCAAACAGCTACAGGAACCTTTGAACAACCAAGGAGAAAAGGCATTGTGGAGGGATACATGGACAGTCAACCAGCTTTTTTCAGTGGCTGGGTCAAACTAGGCTGATAGGAGCCTGGGATGCTCGACCTTCAGAAGGGCCCTGCTCTGTCAGGCCCCACCAAAAAACTTTTGAGCTCCTACCTAAGTTAAATGAAATTTGACAGGGAGGTAGAGCTCTAATAGACAACATCTTACAGGTTTTGGTGAAAGTGCTACAGGGGAGGAAGGCAAGAGAGATCAACATTACCTCCCACACTGCAAAAGCAGCAGAACCCAGCAGCCTGAGTACCTCTGCCCCAAGCACAACACTGTTGTCTCTGTGCAGGTGTAGTGAGGACATAGGAAAAGGGGGTTATTATGGTAAAGGAGGGGAAGCTAAGGAGAGCAGGCTTTACTGTTCACAGGGCTATTAATAAGTTTTTTCCTTTGGAAAGTGTTTGTATTTCAGAGCTTTTTCCCCCAGCTCTGAGCATAAGAGGCAGAGAGAGACCTTTTATTGGAAGGATCAAGATGCCTACAAGGTATCTAGAAGGCATATTGGTTGCATGAGCCTGATTTTGAGACATTATTTCCACCCTCGCACTCCAGACAGAAAAGCCCCTCTCTTGCCTTATATCTGCAGGTTGTGCTCAAGGAGAGTATGCACCTCCCTGCCCCTTTCGTGGCATCCCCACAGCTCAAGGGCTCAGAGGGGCCGCTCCTGCTTCCGCCCTTGCAGAGCACTCCCAGCCCTTCCTGAGTCAGCACAGGTGGGAGCAGCACCTGCTGCAGGGAGGACCAAGAAAAGGAGGCTGTCTGAATGTTATTTGAGGAGCTGTGGATACTCTAGCAAATCACCCTCTGGTCTGCAGGGACTAGAGTCCTGCTACCAAGGGCACAACAAAAAGCCAGAGGGGGCTGCAGGTAGGTCCAGCCCAAGGTCCTGTAGGCTTGCAGGCATAAGCATCAGTGCAGGCTTGGAAGGCAGGCCGTGGAGCTGCGGCATTTCTGTGGATCTTGTGAGGTGCACAGGTTCAAGGGGACTGGGTCAGGGAGAGCAAGGATGTGGAGTGTGTGTTTGTGTCTGCATTTGACCTGCAGGATCCCACGGCTCTGGAGGAGACAGCGATGCGTGCTTCTCTAACACAGCGGGTTATTTCCGAAGGTGTGGTTGGGTCATATCTTATCCCCTTTGTTATCTGCTGATAGTTTAACTGAGTCAACCAAACTAAAGGGTGAACAAGGCTTTCCCAGTTCAGGCCCCTCCACCAATGCAAGTGGACTCTGCTGTAAAGGGCTGTGCACTTGCAGCTGTCCGTGAAGCCACTAGGAAATCAAGTATCAGTTTAGATCAAGACTCCTCTTCTGTGTCCATAGGGATGGAAGGATGAGCTTCCTCACAAGGGTGTTGGGGACATAATTTCATTGATGTGTCTAATGCAAACTCGGAGTGTGATAATGGGTATGAAATAGAAATCTAAGGTAGCGCATCTGAAAAGCGTGGAGGAAAGAAGGTGTGTGGCCGTGCACTGAACATGTGGGAAAAGGTAAACTAACGAAATAGAATTAATCAGGCAGCCTATTTCACGTGCTATATAAATCAAATATACTTTGTGGTAGTAATTCTGTTCTATAACGTATTGTGTCCACACGTAGAAAGAATGAATAAATTAACTGTCACACACAACCTTAATTTTGGCTTGTGCTAGTTTTGGAGGGATTAACTTTGACACATCGACAGTGTCTAGGCATACACACGTGTGCTGCGTGGTCCAAGGGCATCCGAAAAGTGCATCACCGTTAGGCACAGTGCTGGATCAGAGTTTTCATCCATGGTACCCTCACAGTGCTTTGTCCTCAGAGTACATTTTGTCAGACAATGGTTTTGGAAAGCTTTGACAGTTCAAAAAGCTGCTTGCTTTCTGAGTACAAAGCCAATGTCAGCAGGTCCACAAACTGCTGTTGCTGCCAGAAAGCATGGTCTGCTGGCTCTCCGCCTCCACCACCCTCTCCTTTGGTTAGCTGAGGCATTCTTGCAGCTTTATGGGGAGCAGGATATAGGAACAGGTCAAGGTAATACTTAGTGTTGCTGAAATGAAAACTAATTTAAAGTGCTTGTGCAAATTATGTGTAGACATGTGCAGCCGACAGCTGAGAGATGAAGGTGAAGGAAACACGCACGCTGGAAAACCTTTACAAGCTCTCTGTGAAACTTGCTGTGTGTTACAAAGTCACATCCTAAAGCCTAAAATTGTGAAAAGCGGGGACTGGTTTTGATGTCGAAGTTGAGTATCTGTGAAGATAAGCATTGTGAGGTTGTGAATGTGTCCTGGGTGGAGAACTGATCACAGCCAAATACCTCACCAGCTGTGCTTGAGAGTTCTCTTGTTGCAAGGAGAGAAACTCCATATTAAAGCTGCAGATAGTTTTTCCCTGTAATTTATAAAACGTTGGATGTTTCATGACAGTTGTTCAAGCTTAAATTCGGATTGTTTTGATTAAGAGGGGACAGAGAGGTGCATGATAAATAAGGTACTTAGCAGGTCATCACCTGAGCAGTCACCAGCCTGAGTGTGCACACACAGGTGGAGGGCATAAGCTTTAATTGTAGGGTGGAGCTGTATCTGTGTCTGAGATACCCTGTCTGAGGTAAAGGTTTTGTTATTTTTATTTAGCATCCCCCCTACTCCTCCTCAGATATAAAGAGAAGAAAACAGCTGTGTGATATGTAAAGGAAAGCCTCAGACTGCAGAAATGGCTAAAAAGGGGGAGAACAACATTGTGCCATCTCATGTGTTGTCAACAGCTGACACTGACATAGGTGTGAAAATCCAGGACCAAAATGTAAAGTGATTGAACTGTGCCAAATATGAGAGGAGCAAATTTCCAGTCTTCAGCTCAGATAGCCAGAGATTTGGAGAGAGGTCAGGGGATGATTTCTAGGAAGTATGGGAATAAGTCTTTTTGTTCTGGTATGTGGTTGTGTTGAACAAAGCAAGCAGGCTTTGCAGTGCTGTAGGTAGGTGCCACCCGTATCACCCAGAAGGACAGGTACTGGGTACAGACTGCCCACCCTGGCACTGGTCAGCTGTGTCTGTCCTGGGGCAAAAGTGTTTTAGAATCATGGAATCATTTTTAGGTTGAAAAGAACCTTAATATCATTGAGTCCAACCACTAATCTAGTGCTGCCAGGTCCACCTAGTCTAAAGCGTGTCCTTAAGCACCACATCTACGCCTTTTTTAAATATCTCTGGGGATGGTGACTCAACCACTTGGGCAGCCTGGTTCAGTGCTTGACAACCCTTCTGGTGGAGAAATTTTTCCTAGTATCCAATCTAAACCTCCCTAGCACAGAGCTGTAAGATTTTAGCAGTTGTTGTCCCAGACAGCGAAGTGCTGAAAAAATAATGACTGATGTGTTGAACATGACTCAGCACCCAGTAGCAGCCCATATGGAGTGGGACAGATCCAGTGCCCTCCTATTATGCAGAGGCCTGAAGGAGTTTCTGGAATCTTGCACATCCAGGATATCTGGCACCTAGAAGACCTGAATTACAGTTGTCTGGTTGAAAGAGTGTTTATTTGCTAACTGAGATCAGTTTGTTACCTGGCAGCGCAGTGTAGCATCTGCTAATTGATTGGGAATGAAGCTCAGCAGCAACAAGGAATTTGGAAACACTGAAGTGAGTGAACGCGTGTCATCAATTTCAATCTAAGGTCCAAAGTGGCTGGGGTTTGCCTTCAGTTCAATGTTTCCTATGCTGTTATCTGTATAAATTCAGTAGGTCGGAGCTCTAGAAAGTTGCTTCCCTTGCCTTTTCATATTCTCCATATGTTTTTGCTCAGGTAACTGCAGAAACATAGCTCATTTCAGTGTAAAAGTTCCTATGTCAATATTTTATCCTTTGTAAGCTGTATAACTAGAGGAGATGCTAATATATAACCAGAAAAGAATTCCCACTTTAAATGGAAATGCAAAAGTAGTGGAATTTTGCCATTCTGGAAATAGTTGTTTTCGTTTGGATTTAGGCTGATTTAAACACTCTCTTTTTTCAAGTGCTGGCTTACAGCTGGGGACAAGGAGCGAGCCTGAAACCTGCAGCACTGATGCTCCTTGACGTGGTGTTGCTGCCCGTGTACAAATAAGGACGGGGCGGGTGAAGGGCTGGGAGCGTATCGACTCTGCAGGCAGGGATTTAAAGATTGTAGCTGGCATAGAAGCAGAGGCACAAAGCTTTCATCTCAATAGCTCAAATGACAAAGGCAAAGTAGCTGCAGCAGCGCTGGCCCCGAATGTTTAGGCAGATATGCCTCCGAGTTGCAGTGGTCTTGGTATCCTGCCCGGTCAGATGAAAAGCCACCTCGTGTGCATCTGTATGGCAGCATTTGCATCCCTAATACTGCTCTGTCAGGGTGAGGGAGAGCAGAGATCCGAATTATTGCTCTGCCAGTGTGAGGGAGAGCACAGAGATGCCCAGGCATCGCTAAGGGGCCCTCACCTCCTGCGGCCCAGAGAACAGCTGGCGACATTGCAGAAGCGTGGGGCTCTCGTTTGAATTGCGAGGGGGGCTGGGAAGCACAGCCCTGGCTCCTACCTCCAGACAAGTATATTTCAAAGAAGGTAAAGAAACGGCCTCGGAGCCCTGCAGCAAGCTCAATGTGGTGTGAATTCTTGAGGCAACGCAAGTAAAGAGGAATTCAAAGTGTAGTTAAAGGTCATGAACTTCGCTTTCAGTACTACAGTAAAATAGAATTTAAAAGAGGCATATAAATAACAAATACATGTGTCTTGATGAATTTAACGGCATTTTGAAAAGGACAAAGGATTCCCCTGAATAATATTTAAACTTTCATGTTGCAAATTGCTTGAATGAATAAAAATGACATTTTTAGAAGGTCAAAAATTGCTTCAGAAAGGTATCCAATCTTTAAAGTTCAGTGGAGAAATCTGCTTCTTACAGCCATGCTTCTGCTCGTGTTTCTCTGGACTCACTTCCAGCTGAGGAAGCTGAGCTGTGGTGGAACTGACCCTCTTGCTCTGTGGATTTATGTGCATCAGTCTGGACGGTGGCCCTTTCTGGATGCTTTTCATTAACATCGGTGACTGTGCGAGCTCAACAAACTTCTAGGGAAGTCCATCCCTGTCCCAAAGAAAGCTGAGGGGGAAATTCTGAGCATTCTGTGCAAATCGTGGTTTACGTGGCAAAGCAAAAATAGCTGCTGTAGCTGGCAGAGGAGGCTGATAGGATTTTCTGTAGATGTGTGGTTGGCACCATTTTCCTTCAACCCTGCACGGAGCCTCTTCGTGAGCTGCCTGAAGTATCCCTGCTCTTGCTTTTGTGCTTCTGGTCTCAGATTAGGGGTTTCCTCACTTTCTGGGAGATATTTTGCCGTGGGCGTAAAATGTGCTGTGGATGGGGGGCTGGAAGGGTATGGGAGAAGGAGGGACTCCCTCAGTGCAGGCAACTCAGCGTCTGGTACCTGGAACTGATGGACTGAACTTGCATTTTGGTGCTCAGCCTGTCTCCATTCAAATACACACCTAAACGTGTTTTTGGCATCAGTAGTGTTATGGACAACTCAGTTAATTCCATGCCACCATTGCAAAGGAGTGTCTCTGCTCTTAAACCTTTTCTTCCTGAAGCAAATGTCCCAGGGAATGCCGGAGGATGGGGTTGGAGAGACGGTAGCATGACCTTTTGTAGAAAGGTTAATTGGTGGGATAAAGTTGCATTTTTAAGCACCCCTCTGAATTAGAGCTCTGCTGATGCTGCATTGATCCAATGTATGGAAAGGCAGTGTCTGGCTCTCTTTGAAAAATGCAGCCAGCAAGGAGCAATGTTGTCCTCTTGGAAATGTGCTCATGATCCTTCCTCCTCTCCCTCCTTGCCTGGCAGATGAGAAGAGCGGGTTAGCAGGGGATAAACCACCTTGCCATCATTTATGCTGGCTTAAATAAGGGTTGTGGGAGTTCTGAGCTGCCAAACTCAAACTCTAGAGTTTCCCATCTGGGAGGGGAATGGCTGAGTGGTTGTGGCACAGATCCAAATCTTCTGGGGTCTGACCTCCCCATGGCAAATTCTCTGTCTTTCTTGGCCTGTCCTGTTAGTCTTTTACATAGTAACTGACTGTACCTCACCTGGAAACGGCATGTGTTGCTGTGACCCTTTATTTGTTTTCTTTCTATCAATTTTGTGCAATTCCAAGGCACAGTTACAGTGTGGGCTGAGTAATTATGTTGCTGCTTTACATGCTGCTTATGTAATTATAGTTACAGAGACAATATCAACCTCCTTCTCTCTAAAGTTGCACCATGGTGAGGCTGTTTTATCACGATTGCATTTTTGGTAATGCATTTGGTCTGCTTAGACTAGCAATGACTTCTAAAAAGAAGGATTTTTCTGTGCTATCACCAAAGGGTAGCAGGCATCATACGCACACTTGTTCTTGGAGAGTCCCAAGGGTGCAGGGGTGGATGGTACAAGCTACAGCAATATATGTGGTTAGCACTAGATCAAGGAACAGAACGAAAAGGAAGGCTTGGCCTGATCTCATCAGCAAATTAGATTAAATAGACTTTGCAGGCTGATTGAAGCTCTAGTTGTCAGAATGTCAGTGAACCCTCGTTCGTGAGCTGATTGGAAAATTGCAGTTTTCCTTCTGGTAACTTTGCCTTCCTTCCCTTCCTCCTGCTATTGTTTCACTCTGGTATTTCAGAGCTTGCTCATTGTGGCTAATATTTCCAAATAAAACAAAGTCACGTTCAGCAGCAAAAGAAATATTGTTTGGGAATTTGCTGTGAGGAAAGTTGTGGGAATTGAGTTTTTTCTGATAAATGTATAAATAACTGAAACTTGGAGTTTGACCATCTGCCCTCATCTGTTTCAGGCAAGCTTTCCTGAGTGCACCTTTGGATGGATGCTGACAACCTGTTGGGAGGGCAACTTCATTTCATCTTTCCCCCCACTCTGCACTGATGAAGTCAGCTCAAGGTCACTGTGTAACCTGGTAAGTCTGACTCTTTTCTTGCAATGGTGATGACCTGCTGTTGTTGGACTACTGAAGATCTATTATGGCAAGCATAGAAATAGCTGAATTGTGGGGATCAGTGGTTTCACAAGTCTTTGGACCAAACCTCCCCATCCTCAGTGGGAGTTTGTCAGCAGTGAATTCATTCTTCAGGAGTTGTGATGGGAAGTCCTGGTCAGGTCAGAGCAATACACCCACCAGCTGGTGTCTTGTGCACTGGTCTGGTCACAGATGCACCCTGTGCAAAGTGAGAGGCTCACTTTGGGGAAGTGTGAGGTGGCACCAGGGCCTGACTCTGCCTTTGTCTTGCAGTGTTAGAGAAATTTTGTCACCAGGCTCACATCTCCACTACATACTTTTTTTGGCACAGATCAATCACAGTCTCTGGTAGCTCAAGGCAGGTGCCTCAAAAGAGGGACCCCAAACAATGAAATCCCTGGTCAATTACACCCTTACAATTTGAACTCCCCATGCTTCATGTGAGAGTATGGAGAAACAGACAAATTAGACTCTTCATTGGTCACTGTTTTGTTACCAAATGGTTGCAATGTTGTAGTCTTCATGCTCCCTTAGGTCAGATCTGGGGGGAGTTTCAGCTGGATCTGCAGTCAATGTTGTAATGTGTCTGCTGTAGTTTGTATACCATGACCTGGGGGCTCTCCACTCTAGCTATTAATTTTTAAGTCATATTTAGGCTGCTGGCTTTGTCTATTCTAACCCTTATTAATGTTCAGACTGTTAGCTCCAGATTTCACTTTAATCCATCTTCGACTTACACAACGTAACCCTAGAGTTCAGATAAAGTTCATCTTGCAGCCTAACAAATCTAGATATTTATGTCTACGTTCAAATAATATAAAAATGCCAACATGCAGGTTAGCCAGAGACAGGTCTTACCTGGAGCACCCATATCTTTGTTCATTTGGTGTGTCTACAGGGTTGAGACCTTGGCAGGACAACCCTTGTGAAGGAGGGAGGCAGGAATTTGTGTGGTGTGAAGAGTCTGCTACTGGTGCCTCCAGTCTTCTGTCAGTCAAAGGCGTCTCATCAGGCCTGACAGCGTGCAGGCAATTTGCACATGGATATGTGCACCCTTTCAGTGGTCCTGGTGCAGATCTGATCTGTCAGGGCTGCTGCAGCTTGACCTCCCACTGTCCTCCACAAGCATGTCCCCACCACCTCCAAGCACGCTAGCGGTTCTCAGAAATTATCTACATAAAAAACCAACCCTAACAAGAATAAAGTTTTCTTTCTGACAGCCTGATGGACATGACACCTTAGATTCAGTCTGGCTTCAACAGCTGTGGGAAAACCCATTGGCTTCAAACCCCATGGAAAGTTGCTGCCCAAAGTTCTAAGGAGCTGTCAGCCTAAATGCTGTTACAGGATGCCCATCCCTCCTTTCTTGGCACCCTTGTCTGTAAGTGCATGGAGATGTAGGTGGAACTGTCTGCCCTGTTGTTATCTTCTGTGGAAATAATGAAGATGAAGAAAGAAAAGGAAAACAAGGAAATGAGATTTATTCCAGCACAACCAAGAGTTCAGCTCGATTCTAGATGTCCCCAGTTTGCAGAGACTATGGCCCAAAGAATGTTTAAGTGAATAAGTTGCTAAGAGTTTGTTGTGATGGAGGGTGGAAAAGAAATTAGATCAATTTTATCATTCAGAGTTTAGGTGACATTTGAGAAATGCTAAATTAACCTTCAAAATGTCTCCAAATGTCTTGTTTAGGGAAAAAAAAAAAAAGGACATTCAGTCTGGGTAACACAGACGATGAATGAGTGCATGTAAACAAAATTCCCTAAAGCATTCATAAATGCATTTCCTCAGCCTCCAGTATTACATCAGGTAATGAATTATTTTCACATCTGTCTTATTGAACAAAAAATACCATCATCTGCGCTTGAAGGTGAAGAGGGAGCAATATATTTAAACTAAACCTGGATGCAGTTGAACACAGACAGGTTATTAAAAAAAACCACCTGAACACTCACAATATTGCTTCCCTATTCCAATTAGAAATAATGAAAACACGCTTAATGATGTATTTCTGTTGATACTACAACCTTGCAATTTGTTTGTGCGATTCCAATTTCAGACCTTAAAAAACTGAGATGGAAATGGAATTAGTATAGGTTAACTCTTGTGTAGACCCTTACCAGCCTGCCTGGTGCTATTAGGTCCTGTACTTGCACTCCCACACGAGACACTGGCAGATATACACATCCTTTCAGAAAGAGCCTGTCTTTTGAGGATAACTCAAGCACACTGGAGCCCCAGTATTGTCGCTGGAACCACGGAGGGAACAGATTTTTCCTTGCTGCTCTAGGTGCCAGGGTTCTCTCAAGGGGAAACCCGGCCAATTGCTGCTTGGCTGCGGGTATCCTGGCACTTAGACAAGGCCAGTTGTCAAGTTTTTCTGAAGCAGAACATCTCAATAGTCACAGTGGACCATGCTCCCCACGGGAATCAGCTGAATACACTGCCTTCAGGAAGGATTAATGCCCACTAATCCTCCATTCAAGAGAAAAAGACTCAGGTGTTTGCCAAGAACCAATGAGCCAGTTTAGTCCTTTCCTCCCTCCCTGCACTTCTTTTTATTTTAAGTAAATCCTTCTCAAAATTACAAAAGCAGATCCAAGCAGTCACAGTGACTCAGCTATAGAGCCACAAGCAATCCACACTGCAGATTAAAATTGCAATTGGTAATATCATTGTGCGGCACTGTGAAAATGTAAAATCACTCTTTTCCTACTTGCTACTTGCAAAGTACCACATGCAAAGATTTACATCAAGCCAGAACAGTTGCTGGAAGAGGAAAAGGAGGAACTGACATCCTCAAAGGGGTTAGAAACCATCTCCCCAGGTTTTACCAGTACCGTGATCTTGGCTGGGTTTATCTGAAAAGGAAAAAGGAGACAGACTCAAAAGCAATATATGACAGGGCATTCATTCACAGACGAATGTTGCAGGGAGTGGTATTTCACCACTTTTCTGTGATATTTTTTACTTCCAAAGATAGCAATCATGATATTTTTAATCTGAAATCCACCCAGAGCTACACTAACTGCAGGTGCTGCTCATTTCAGTCAAGCATTGAAGAGTTTACAAAGATTTAAACTGATTAAGTGTTAGAGAGGAGTGATGAATTCCAAATACCGATATGCTAATTATGATAATGCATTTGTAGTGATTGCTTACAGGTGTAATTGCCTTTCTCATTGAATCCAGTTCTCTCTCTTCCTTGGTCATCGGACAAAATAGATAGGACTGTCACTAAGTCTCTGAAAACCAGAATAAGACTCCTTAACACCAATTTAGTGTTAAGAAGGGCATAATTTATTCAGGTGCATGGTTTCACAGTCTGTTCTTTATCTCTCCTTTTTATATCTTATTCCTGTTCTCATAAGGTAACTGTCCCAACAGTGCATAAATAGTATCACGACGTTGTCCGAATTCCGACTTTCTCCCAAATAAACTAAACAATGTTTGTGTGTTCCTTTTGATTTCAACGCCAGAATTTCCATTGACGACAATAGGAGCCGAAAATCTCCTTCATAATCCTGTGAGTTCCTTCCTGCTACCCAACCATGGTCCTGCTCATCCCTTCTGTTAAGATGCCCTGTTTTCTCTGTGTCCTGCTGGGATGAGGTTAGGAGCTTGCTTTACCTCGACTCTACCCATCCACTGGTTTCCCTGTGCCAGTTCAACATGTCCCAGAAGATACTGGGGCACTTGACTCATTTCGGTGCTACATTAATAATCAATGATTTGTTTCTATCCAAAACCAAGGACGCAAAAATCATGTTGGAAGCTGGACAACCGTTTTACCTTTGTTTCTTCCATTACCCATTAAGGTTAACTATTGCTAGAAGGGATGAGGCAAAGCCATGCAGAATATAACTCTGCTTTTCAAATACCATAAACTGAAGAAGGCTTCCTGAACTGCGCTTATAAAAGAGAAACTCCTCAACTTTGATAAGAAGACATCAAAGATGAAGAATCCAGTATTTCTTCCCCATGGTAATTCCTTCCACTAGTTAAAAACACCTAAAATCTGTAAAAGCTTTTTGAAAAGGTGTGATTTTTATGTCTGTCCTTCCCATGGTGTGTAGAAGGGTATCTAATGACCCCTTATTTCTTTTCCCTGATTTTCTTTGATCCCCTGATAACACTGGGAGCTCATGCTTTGTTGTTCATTATTGTTATCTCTAGTCCCTTTCTAGGGACTTTGCAGCCACAGCACCACTTTCTCTAGATAGAGGGGACATTCTTTTCCCCTTGATGGACAGTTTGGTGCTTGATTGTTCTCATACACCTTTTGTATAGGACTAATTTACTGAATGTCCTTGTCCTGCTTTTGTGAACACTCAGCCCTCATCTGTGTTTATCTGTTCGACATCTGCATAGCTTAGCAGAAATGATTTCCTTTATATTTCCAAATCACTGATAAGTATACTGAATCAGATCAATATGATATTTCTCCACTTTCTTTTTGATCTGCCTACAGGGTTCAGATTGCATAAGGCTTGATAGCAAAGCAATTGCAAGAGCCCTGGGGAAAGGACTTTCAGTGGAAGGTGATTCCTCAATGCCCTCTTTGCCTGCAGTCAGCCCTGCCTGTCCCCCACTAATCCCCCACATTTTCCTCCTGTTCCTTGTCCGTATAGCAAGTGGAGCTGGAGGATTAGATGGAAAGGAGACTCCTGCCATCAGGGAGTGTGTGGGGATTGCTCTGGATTTCAACACACTGCAACATGGTGACAGGAGAATTTCCGATGCACTGTAAGGGATTTATGGTGCTGTAATGGGGTGGCAGGAGAAAGCCCTAAGTGCAGGGGTTTGGTATGCCAAAATGTCATGCTACAGTTCTGATCGTGGCTGTGATTTGTAGTAAACAAACTTTCTTGATAGTCACTCCACTTGAAAAGTCTTTTTTTTCCCCACTCTGCTTTTCAGCAATGCTTTAAAGAACTTAAAAGCAGCTTTAGAGCAGAAGTGCCACTTCTGTCTCCGCTTGCAGGTATGCCACCTGAAATAGTATGAACCGTAAATCACTTTAATAGATAACAGCAGAAGCTTCACAAATCCTTGTGATTCAAACTTCAGAGGCAGCCAATGTAGCAATTCAGAAGAGGAAAACTGGGAAACTGCAGTCGTATTTTGTGCTGCTGGCTGAAAAGATCATGAAATGAATTCAGCTAATCACATAAAGATTGTCAGTCAATAGAGCAGTGGTTCTGTGTTTAAATGTTTTAATGACTCCACCGGTGAATGTCCTGTAGCTTGATAATCATTTGTCTTTGAGTTAATTATCTGAGTCATATTAGCTTTGTGAAGCAGAAATGGAGTGGTGGGCGGCTTTTATTACACCATAAAAATATTAAAATCAGATTGCCATACTGTTAATCTTAAACGAGAATGACTTGGCAGAGACAAGCACTTAGGGCACTTTTACCCTGAAGCTCACCTTTTCCTTGAACAAACAGCAAAGCAATCAGGCATGCTGAGTCTTTTATCCAAAAGCTTTTACTTTACTAAAAAGACAGATGTCAGAGTTGGTGTGACTGCCTCCTAGACAGAAGGGTGGTATATATGAGAGGCAGCGTCTAAGGATGCAGCTGGGTGCAGCAGCACGCAGAGGTATCCTAACTGGCTCTGAGTATGGAGCAGAATCACCAGGGCACTGTGGCCCCTGACTTTTTATCTGTAACCTCATGCATGCACAAGAGTGCCATATGGAGGGCTACTCAAATGATGGGCTTGGACATGGATTTTGACCCTGGTATGTATTTCCGGGGTTTTTTCCAGTCTGATTCCTTCTCTCTGCAGACTGGGGTTCAGGCTGCAGACACAAGTGCGTGGTACAAGTTACCCCAGAGAAACCAGGGTTTCCCCAGGGTGCAAGGAGAAGATGACAATGAATCCCCAAACTACCCAGGAAGACAGTGACACCTGTGAAATACTCCAAGCCCACTTTTGAAAGCCTATCTATGACTTTTTGTCACAGTCTGAGGGCAGGGTAGCACATTTTATTGAGTTTAAGACTTTTTGTCTATTGGGACCTTTAAAGCATGGATTTTATGCTGCCTAATCTCGGTTTGCGGTGGAAAGAAGTGAAATGCATCAGAATTCTAATCTAGACTAGGGACAGGATTGTTTTTTCTCTGAGACTGCCTGTAGTTCCTATAGGTGTGACTCTGAGCATACTTGGTGATCCAGGAATTATGTTATACTACTGCCAAACCCATAAAAACTTCGAGAACATGTCTGAAGTTCATGCAATGATCCTGGAAAGATTTGTGTCCTGCGGTGTCATCAAACACATGTTGTTTCAAGACTGTTGCTATTCTGTGATAGCCCTGTCTCTCCTGACTAGTGTAATTTGAATCCTCTGAATTTCAGCAGGGTATCAGGGCATTCGTTCAAGAAATAGGAATGACATGTGAAATAGGAAGTGAGCATTATTTGTTTCACCGCTCTGTCACCGTTTCAGTGGTTCCTCCCATCCCATTTCTTAGATGTTTTGTTAGATAATTCTATGTCACTGTGCACTATTTTTCTCCTAGCACTTTGCTTGGCCGACCTGAAAAAAAGTCTCTGCAACCTGTTTTTTAAATGTCAGTTTGTTTTGAGGTGGCAGTTAAATCAGTTCAGTCCCGCCTGAAATAGTAAATGTAAACACATTAAACAGGTCTTGTGCTCTTCCCGAACAGAGCCTGATCAACTCCTACTGAAACCAACAAAAAGAATCCTCCTGACTTGTGATAGGGCTGGGTTAATCTACCAGAAATATTTATTCATCACCCAACAGACCTCCTCCGACAATGCAAACTGAAGTTCATTCTGCTTTATCTAAGAAAAGAAATTAAATTGATTAGATACTTTCAAAATATAGCAGCTTAATTGCCTTCAGGCTTTTGCAAAGTCTCCAGCTGGCTAGACTACTAATCTCTTGCAATTATTCTCATAATTATAAAATTAAAATTATGCCTGTTTTCTGATGATTGATCATGGTTCAGAATGGCTCACAATTATGCTCCTCAATACACGGATGTAGGCCTGATCTAATGAACCCACCATATCTTCAGTGAAAGGTGATAAAGACCTGCTGAGATACATAAACAGAGAACCTGGCTCCAAATATTAAACAGGTTCAAATGTGTAATGCTGGGTTCCCACCAGGCCCTTTCTGATATCTCACTGAGTCCCTTTGTGAGCCATATCAACAGCTTGCCTCCATATATCGTTAATTAGGTATCTCACCCACGGCTTTGGGATTTGAAACGAGTGTTTACTGTAGTCATGCAGTATGGCATGTTGCAGTGATTCTTCCTGGCCAAGTAGTGCTCTTTAAGAATATTTAGGCAGAGCCATGTCCCCCGCCTTGAATCAGGTTAGACTCATTTGCATGAAATTTCTCTTTTTTTCCCTTTTCATAAGAATGCAGAATTTCTCCAGACTCAACAAGAAACCCCAAACCACATGAAAATCTTGGTGTAGGAGGGAAGATAGGCTGAGAAGGAGGGGAGGAGCTGCAGAGGGGTGTGAAAGCAGAGGCAGCTTGTCCTGGTTTTGGCTGAGATAAAGTTCATTTTTTCTAAGTAGATGGTAGAGTGATGTGGTTTGGATTTAGTATGAGAGTAATGTTGATAACGCACCGATGTTTTGGCTGCTGATGAGCAGTTCTTACCCTAAGTCAAGGACTTCTCAGTGTCTCATGCTCTACCACTGAGCAGGTGCACGAGAAGCTGGGAGGGAGCACGGCCAGGGCAGCTGGCCCCAACTGGCCAAAGAGATACTCCACGCCACAGAATGTCATGCCCAGTATTTTAACTGAGGGAGTTATCCTGGGCAGGATTACTGGTTGTGGGGATGGAGTTTGACACTTGTCAGCAGATAGCAATCAACCCTGTTATGCATCACTTGTTTTTCTTGGGTGTTCTCCTTCTCGCTCTCTTTTTTTTTTTCTATTTACTACTATTATTATTATTGTATTTTACTTTGTTTCAATTATTAAACTATTCTTAGCCTACAAGTTTTATTTTTGACTCTCCTCCCTGTTCCACTGGGGAGGGGTGGCAGGGGAGTGAGTGAGCGGCTGCTCAGTGTTTAGTTGCCAGCTGGGCTTAAATCACAACGCAGCTCCGGGGCGCTCCTCTGTGAGGGTCTTTTCTCTAGAATGGGGAGTCATGAGATGAGTCTGAGGGGTTCAGCACCACAGGGTGGATACTGGACACCATGTGGGAGTGGAAGCCAGGAAATGTCTCTTTATTTCTAGCCCTGGGGCTTTTGGATCTGAGAGGCTACATCAAGACCTTGCTTAAGCTCGTTCCTTAACCCTGTGGCCAAGGTCGTGGTGGTGCTGAAGTGCCTCCCTTTTCCATTTGAACCAGAAAATGTTCTCTGTGTACAAAAAACTTCAAAATCAAAGTTTTCTTAAAAATAATGATTTGCTGCAAGAGCTTGATTGACAATAACTATTTCCAGATGACCCTACACCACGTCCCACATTATCAGCCCATTCTTCGGGGGATGTTCTGGGAATTGCCAAGTGTTTGATGACATTTGACTTTCCTCTATGAATTATATGACACCGGCGCATCTCATAAACTCCACAATGCTGAGTCACATTTACGTTGCAATTTTGGTGCCATATTAAAACTGAGCGTGCTTCTTCCACCTACATTACATATATACAAATCAGTAATTCCCCTGTCTAGGTTTTTAAAAGCTCTCTTTGAATAATCCTCCCAATGAGAAGACTAAGCCATGAGGGCCAAATGGGACTTGGTGATATTTTGCTACTTGATCACTTTAAAGTCTCTTTTCACTCCCTAGAAGCTACATAAAGAGCCTTTTAGCTTTTAGAATGATCAAGGGAGTCTGCCTTCTCTTTAATTTTCTGTGTAAAGCATTTAAGGGACCCAAATCCTTGAAGTTAAAGACACTTTATCAATTTACAGTTCTGAGAACTTTTCCCTTTGAATTAGTCTTTCCTGCCCAGGAGGTTGAGTTCTGCCATCACTCCATACACAACTTATGCACTTAGAGGCTTTTAGTCACTACTTTGTAGAACCGTGAGCGCGTGTGAAGGCAGTAGAGTGGGAACCCAGATAGTGGTGAATGGATCCAGGTTGTCTGCAAGCCACCAGTCCAGCCGTGGGCTGTCGCTCCAACACAAGGTTGTCATGTGAGACCAGAGAGTGTGAGTGTCTTGGGCAAACGGGAGAGAGAGGATTATACTTCAAAGAGCACTGCGTGTATAACTCTGCTCTCATCAGTATTGATCTCAGCCTGAAAGCCTGAACACAAGCAAAAAGGCCAGCTGCTGCCTTGTACTTTCCTGAAACCTGTGATGTGAGTTGGCAGGGCAGCAACAAGGAGAGCATGTTCATGTCTGAAAGTTCATTGGCTTTTCCAGCTCTCTCAGCTTGACTTAAGAAGATATTATCTCTCCAAATAGAAGTCCCTTTTGATACTATTTATATTAGGTCTCCTCTCTGCACCATTACAGAGGCATGGCCATTAGCAAGCTCCAAAATGAGAGGAACAACTCCTGGTCCCCTTGAAAAGCTGGTTGAGAAAAACTTGCCTTGCCTTGCTTTGGATTTAGATCTCAATAAACAGCCAAATCAGAAATTAGAAGGGCTCTCTGATAACCCAAAAGCTTGTTCCTGACCCATGCAACAAGGTCTGGGTAGGCTGATCATTGTATTAGATGAATTTATTCAAATTTATTCATAGTGAGATTATTCTGGGGGGTAGGGTTTGTTGCAGACTTACCATGTTTTTAAGCAGTTTTTTCCCTTTTCCTCCTTTTCCTACTGACATTATTGTCTTAACAGGCAGCAGAAATACCCCTTTTCAGCTTTCCATTTTACCAGCCCCAACAAACCAAAATCTCTGATTGTTCTTTTACACATTCCCTCTTTCTCTTGTTTAACACAGAGTGGTCTCAACAGAGAGCAATGGTGGCACTCGCACAGTCTTAGCTCTTCTGACAAACGCTTCACCAGATACCCGTGGCGATCATACTAGCCCCCTGACCCCGCTGGCTATGGTGGTGTCAGTAACCAGGCATCCTCTGGCTGAGGATGCTCAAGGCTTTCTTCTCTTCAGACATTTCCAGCTGATGAGTTCCCAATTCATAACAGAATTTCTTATAATCGATGTAATTTATTATTAACACACAGTGTCGTACTTATCACATTTCTGCTTTTTGGGTCCTGAAGATTATCTTTCTACGTGATGCCTCAGACTCTGTTCATTTTTACTGAGTTTATTAAAGTTGCTGAATTTTAACCTGTTTTCATTTGCCTTGCTTGAGACTAAATCAACAACTGAGATTCTAATTATGTACCGCTATAACCAACCCGGTCTGAGGAATTAGTGATGTCTATTTGTAAATTCATGCATATGTTTGTGTGCCTAACCCTCTACCTCCAGATTTTATGCATACTCAGAATAAGATGCCATCAAACATGACAAAAGATTACCTAACGAGCCATTTAGCTATAATGCTTATCTAAATTGAACACTGTGTAAAATAAATTAGTTTGCTAAAGAAATGAAGCATATTTTACCTTTCACTAAAAATTTCATTTACTCCACAAATTAGTCACATTTCTCAAGGTTGATGAATAAACTAAAATCTCTGCTCCTGTAAGCACCAAGGTGCTGTGTTGGAAGGTACAGACAGATAGCTTCTACACCAGTTTGTTTTTATTTGTGGAATGATTCCTCTCTTGACAATAGGCACTCGTGCCCACAGCATGTATGTATGCAGTTGTTTTTTTCTGGTGTACTTGCTACCGTTTCTTTCTTTTGTTGTTCTGTTTCCATCAAGTATTCCTGAAAAGTGCGTGCAGTCCTTGTGAGGGGTAAAGTGAAGTGGCAGGTGGCGTGATGCCTTCTGGGTTCTTGTCTGAAACATATCTGCACAAACAGTGAATTAGGACTACTAAAGGGACACTGAACTTGAGGAATCTTATCAGGAAGGGTATTCCTTGTAAAGAGAGCCGAGAGACTATTCTCAGTTATCTTGGCTCAGAGTCACCCCAAAGTGCTCATTTCTTGAGAAATTCCTTGCCAGTATTGGGGAGGGGGGTGGGGTTCATTTGGGTTATTTTTCCTTTGTTTTTCCTAGGGGCCTATGGTTTGAGAGAGGATTTTCCTGATTTCCTGCATCTTGTATTGTTAAGAAAATACGAAGTCTGAATAGACATAAAGATTTCTGGTATTCAAATTCCAGGGCTTGACCTAAAATAAGTGTTAGACTTGCTTTTATTTCTGCATATGTGTCTTTAGAGACTGCTATTAGGGTGCTTGCAATAGCTTATACTCCAAAAACATGTTTTCTAAGTCCACTTCTGTAGTGACACGTGCCTGATTCCCACTAAAACAATTTGTATTTAAATGCTTAGGTAACTTGTGGAGTATGGACCTTCATTCATTCGTGCCTCGCAAAAATCGGAGATGTGTAAGAATAATTTTTTTTGTTGCCCTGTGAAAGTCAAATCATCCTGTATCATCTCAAAAAGTTTTCCATGAAAAATGTCTTTCAAAAAGAGACTCAAACCTACCAACAACAAAGTTACATTTTTTTTTTCTTGGACTGATAATGTCTGCACCTCTAAGCTCTGGGTTGGCAGCATGCAGGAGGGTGCAACATGTTTCTAGGTAGACTTTCACTTTGATGTTCTTCAATGGCCACAGCGGGCAATGTTGAATTTTTCTGCCTTGCTTTAGCTTGTTCAAAGTAAAAAACAAAAAGAGGAGACAGAAATTTCCAAGGCAAAACCAAGTTGAAAGACAAAATACTGCTTTACACTTTTAGCAAGAGATGGAAATCTGGTCTAAGAGAATTGAACTTTAAATTGCATCAAAAATATCCAAAAGAGATTTAAATCACTTTCTCATTCAGATTTTATTTGAAACTTGCAAAGAAACCATACATTTTCTATTTTCTTGGATTAATGTTAGTTTGGAAAGTATCCTAGTCCTATGCTGTTTGATGTGACTTCTCTGAGGGATGAGTATCTGATTCTTCATGCTTCTTGGGAATCTACAATCATATAGCATTTTATCATCATACAAGACTTTATGTCCTAGCAGTCATGCATATAAATATTTCTGTTCGCTGTGGGAATGTCAGAAGGATCTCATAGACGCCTCTTGAAGTGTTAAAGCTGTTGAAAACCAGAGCTCCTCCTGGGCCGTCACGGACAAACCAGCTGGGTGCCCTCTTCTTGTTGTGTCCAGACTCCCTCTCTGGGCAGTCAGACCTCGGCACTGGCTTTTGCCGCCGCCTCCTCCTACGGGTGGGGTCTGTCAGAACAACTCTGGCGCCGTTCAGCAGCTAAACAATCAACAGATGTAGAGCGAGTTGCAGACAAGGAATAAGAAGACGGAGACAGATGAAATTCCCTAAATCTCTCTCCCCAGAGACAAAGGGGGACTGTGCAAGTGTTTTCCAGACTAATGGAAAAATTCAGCTTTACGACAGAAGATGTGGAGAATAGAAAAAAGGTACTGAAATGCCATCTCCTGCACAGTAAGAGAGCAGCATAGAAAACAAGATGAATTATTTATTCCTGTATTTAACCACTTGGAAGGGATGCAGACAAAAGCAGTGTGAGGCCATTTAAACTGAAAGATTCTCATATGAGGAAAGGCATCACAATCATGTCCAGAGGAAAAACGATAAGAGCAACTTGTACACGGTACGATAATGAATGAAACAAAAAACTGTTTCTTTGAAAATAAATGGATGGTGACTTTATTTCAGTCCAGAGTCCTACACTAACTCATGCATATGCTTAACTTAGATGGATGGGGTAATTCATGTGGTGACCCCAGTGAATATTATGTAAATTTTTGTGGGATTGAGTCACATTAAATTTGCAAATCAAAGTACTGCTCAGAAATACTGTCTGATTTCCAGGTATTAAGTCTATAAACTCCGTTAATTGTTCAAAAGTAAGTAGCCAGTGTGCATGTATCAGGTGAAAAAGCTAAAATCCACAATCTCTGTAGCTTAAACAAAAGAGTCCAATTTTAGGAAAGTCATTACATGCCCATGGGAAAAAAATATTGTCTAGTTCTTATATACAGTCTATCCAAGGTCGTTGCTGTAAAGGCTGCTGCAGATTCATAGTTTTAATTAGGCAGTAGCAAAATTTAGACATGGAATCTATACAACAGAACTTCGTGGTAATAAAAAGAGATACCTTATTTATTTTCCTGAGAACATAAAGCCCCATGATTTTCTATATCTCCTACTTAGGAAAAAGTATTTTTGTAATATAGGCAATTATAAATAAATTTTATTCAGTTCCTGCTTTACGGGGAGCAAACTCGTTGCAAAAGATCATAATAATAAAAACCCCTTTTTAAACTAAGTCCGCTTAAGTAAAAATAATTTTTTCACTGCAAGGAAACAAACTCACTTGCCATACAGCTGCATTTTTAATACAAACACTTCAAGCTGCCTTGCAGTAAAATGAACATTGAAGGTAATATCACCCCCCACCCACCCCCCACCTGCATGAGAAATTTTTTCTTACATTTGAGAACAGTGTGGCGGGAGGATGCCCAGAGAGCTGGGGAAAGGGGATGCCCTCAACAGCAGGGAAATATCACACTGGAAAGGGAGGAAGAGCTACAGGGACAGCGCAGCTGGTGTGAGCTGAGAAGGTGGGCCAGGTGATGTGGCGGGCAGTATCCCAGCCCTTCATTCCCCTCTGCTCTGGCTACGACTTTGGAAGTGTTTCTGCATGAAAACCAGATATAATTACATAGAGCGACAATGGTGTCTTCTCATTGTAAAACTGCCTGTGTTTTCATTTTAGCTGGGGTCCTTGCTCTGTAATTACTTGTAAACGCTCTATCGGGTATATGAGCCAGATGGTACAGTAGATGGCTTTTAGTGACTCCTGAAAAACAGAGAAGACGCTGACTAGACACCATTTACAATTATTTCTGCTGTTTGGAGCACACAGATTACAGCTTGCTTTAAACAGAGGGTCAAGATGAAGCCTCGCAACAGAGGCATGCAAACCCCTCACACTGAGCTTGGCACTGGCAGTGTGCAATTGACGAAGCTGCAGTGCCCATCCAAAACATTTGTGCCATAGGGTGCACGAGAGCACAAGGTGTGCGCTCGTGCCAGTCAGCGTCCATCCACTTCACAGTGCACAGGGCTTGTTAAGGACCTCTGTTTTCCTCTGTGCAGGTGCCACCGTGGCTTTGCAGAGCATTGTCTGTGCTAGATGTATTCTGGTTTGGACAGGACCTGCATCTCCTGCCCTCCATCGCTCCTGTCCCGGAAAGTTCCCCCCAGCCTTTGAGTTCTTCTTTCCCTACAAAAAAAATAAAGAATGGTCAGAATTAAAGGAGTCAAAAAGAGTTTATCAGTTTAGGGACTGTGTTTATGTGCTCCCTCCCTTCTAAGGGGTAGTCAGAGTGACAGTAAAGGAGCAATACTCGAAAGGAGGGCAGAGGCTGTTGCTGAAGAAGCAGTAGATGAGGGGGTTGATGGCACTGTTCAAAGCTGGCAGGTTCTGAATAATCACAGATGCGTAGAAGCGCTCTTTGGTCTCAGGGAGGATGTTGAAGTTGTCCAGGATATCAAAAAGAAAGTAAGGGCTCCAACAGAGAACAAATGCTGCAGAAGAGACAGAGAGAGGAAAAGCTTGACATTGGATAGTTTAGCAATTTAGGGAGGTAATTACACACCACCGCAAAGACTGTCATAACACATAAATATTTGTTCATGCAAAAAAAACCCTTCTCCTCATTCAGGATCTTATTTAAGAGAATAGTTATTAGATTGTGCTTTTATTTGTCTTTATTTTCATTTTAATGCCTATAAAATATATTACGTGTGTTTCTCTAAGTGTTTAGAGTGCTCCCTCTAGACATATTGAGACACTTCTGAACACTACACAACACATAAAGGGTAAATAGGTAGCCAGTTAAAGCATCATCAGTTATAGTGAAGTGCTCTTTTAATGGTCCCCGGAGTGAGCAGCCAATCTAAACGCGCGCACAGCCAAAGTGCCGCTCCGTGACAGCGCTGCCTGTCACAGCCACCTATTAAAATAAGGTTCTCAGACACCCAGGAGCAAGGAATGACACTCTTTCACACCGCATTACGGCAAACCGACATGTCATTTGGCATGCTGGCTGGAGGTGCTGTGTACATGGAGTGTGCGGGAAGATTCTCCTAATTTCCTGCACTGCCACTTGAGAGATGAATTTGAGGAAGGGAAGAGAGGACTGTACTGCTCATAGCCTCTGCTTTTGTTCAGAGGTGATAGGGAAAAAAAGGCCACAGATTTAGCTTTATTTGCAGGCATAGGCAATTAATCTGTCCCTCACAAATTTCTGTGCCGTCTCTTCTCACAAAGGCTTTTGATTCAGGACTTGCATAGAATTGCTGGGGCAGGCAGTTCACTCAATTAAGCTGTAAGTACCTGGGTTGCAAACATACAGGCAATTGTGAAATCACACACATGATCACATCCTGACCCAGATGAGACAGCAGAGTGACCTCCTGCCTGCTTTCTTGTCACATTAATCACAATTTCTTCCCTGGCAGTTAGCTGAGCACTCACTGAAAGTGCAAGTAAAAGCGAAGCTCCCCTCCTGTTTCTAGAACAACCAAACAGGAGGTCTCTATGCACAGATACAAGCAAAATAGCAATACACAGTGTCAGAGTGTGGATCATAGCACTGACTGTGCAGAACTTTAGGTGGCTTTAAAAAAATCCATGGATGTTAGGTGTCAATCTGTTTGCACATCAAGAAATGCTGGGTGCCTAATATCATCAAGGTCTGCTGAAATACTGAGCATCCATGTGAACTCTCAGCATCTGATGGCCTTGCAATGGTAGTTGTGTCTGACAAAAGCTTTCTCTGGTTGCCACATAGAAAAGTTCAGACATGGAGAAGCTGTTCTTGGGCTTATGAAAAGTATGAATCACACTGGCCTCTCTCATGTCTGCAGATGCTAGCACCAGACAGTGAGCTAAGCCGCTCAAGTGGCTGTTGTCACAATATTCTCCAATGTGAATTTTGCATAGTGTTGGAAAGAGAAGCAATCTCTTTTTCAGTGTGAAGGGATGACTGTCAGCCCTTGGGAGTAAACAGCTTCTGTTCCCTTCCTGCATGTCTCTGGCAGCTAATCACAAGCCCTGTGTGACGCTGCCTTTATTTACTGAGGTAGAATATCAGCCTCGTAATTGCATCAGAATAATGTCATTTCCCTGGGAGACAGAGAACACCTGCATTAAGTCATCTGCTGCCCAGTTGGGAAAGGAGAGCTCATTCTTTCCATCTCGACAGGCAACACACCTGTGACATCAAATGCAATTGCTGCACATCTGACCTCTTCTCTCCCCTGCACCACCCCAGCAGCTCACATGCCATAGTGTCTCTAAGCCTAAAAGACAACTCAGTTGCCAAATCTTTCGGCAGCCTGGATGGGAAGGAGATGACCCCTTCCTTTTTTCCTTTTAGACATTGTCTCTTTACTTTCTTTATGCACGTGACGGGCTGTGCATCTAATTTCATTTAAGGCTTATGTCAGATGCCTAAAATAGGAGCGTATCAGCCAGAAGAGAGGAGAAGGAAAAGATCAGAAGGCGAGTCAGGTGTCTAAGCAAAGCTGCTTCTCCAAGCCATCTACTTTGTCTGCTGATGATAGAGGTTGCTGAGGAAAAGCAGCTTCCTAATGCCAGCATCCTCCCTAGCTACCACCTGTGGGGCTTGTCACTTACCAAGGATAATTACAATGCTGTACTTGATCGCTTTCACTTTCGCCCTGGATATGAACCCACGACTGGTGTAGCCAGTGGAGGTTTTGCCACCTGGGAAAAGAACAGTTCAGCTAGTGAAAGAATAGGACTGGTGTGTGGATGTGTCAGTGTGTGCCTTGGCAGGCAGGACAGGAATACACAGCCCCATCTTTCCCTGGCGTCAGTCAGGATCTCAGTAGTTCCTAAAATTTGGACACTTGCAAGTCTGCTCAAGTTGGACAATCAAAATCTGAGTCACCCAAAATAAAAATGGGAAATGTAAGCAGAGTAGATCTTCCTGAAGCATTGAGGCATGTATAGCCTTGGGATGGAACACTCGGATCATTTTATCGCTTTCTGTGGCCAGGAATTTCTGATCTTGAGCAAAATTCAGACTTGCAAGGGCATGTGAAAACACAGAAGAAGTGTTGCCTAGTATATGCTAGAAAAAAACTATTCTGGAAATGGACAAAGTTCTAGGAAAGGGAATTCTAACCTCTAGAATAAGTAGTTTTTACTTTTTATTCATTTTCTCACAGATGTTTCCTATTGTGTCTCTAAAGAGATTTTAGTGTCAAAGGAAAGACGGTGAACAATGTAGAACAGAGTTATGAATCAACAAATACAGAAATCCCACTCCCACTGCAGCGATGGGGGCCCAGTGTGACACTGCATGTCCAAGCCCTCCCAGATTTGTGAGGATCAGCCGGAATTGAATCACAACGTTGGAGTCACAGGTGTGCTGACACTCACCAGGACAGCTGGACAGGATGACAGCCTGAGCTTTGCTCTTCATCCAGATGGTTCGAATCACAATTGAGTAGATGACGCTGCAGAAGGGGAGGAGGTGCTGGTGTTAGGCACAACAAATTTAACAGACATCCCGGTCATTCATGCTCTAAGAGTACACTGATCTATGTGTAAGGAGCTCGCAGACATGATGGGACTGCATAGGAATAATAATAGCAAATGACACTAATAATAATAATAACAACTATGACATCACTCTCCCATAATATTTTTCAGAAGCAAATCTGAAGACTTTTCACCCTAGAAGTCCTTATGGTCATCCCGGCTTTGTAGATGTCAAATCTGAGGCTGAGAGAAATGTAGTGATTTGGCCAAAAATCTTGCAGGCAAGAGCTCGTTGGTGATTTTGAGCTAGCCAAAGCCAAATCCATCTGAGTATCAGCCCCAGAGCATCAGCTCTGATGAGGAAAGCAAGGGAGGGACCTGGTTTCGCTGTATATACACTTCTATTTTGCTGTTACTTTGTGGGTATGAAGCTGGTGAATAAAATTTCACCCCAGGGAATTTGAAAAGGGCGAGATCCATGAGAAATGCAAATAAATACAACAGTGCTCAATTTTGGGTCTCAGGGTCTTGTGGTGGGAATCAAGGAAGACAGAAGTGTCAGATAAATGGGAAGAGTTAGATGATTCAAAACCAGATCCACCACAATTTGCATATTTAGAGAGGTTTATGTACTTTCCATAGGCAAGACTAAAAGTGCCCTAGTACACAATGACCTTGGATAGTTATGATCTTTCCCTATGCAATAACCAATCTGGTCTTCTATTGATTTAATATAGAATAGGTAAAAATAATTCCTTTAGGCTGAAGAGCTGTTGGAACCCATGTCCTTCGTGATGATGTTAATTGCCATAAACCTTAGTGGCCCTTATGTGTAAAAGGTGCAATGAAGGACATAATTTCAGGGTGTTTTATAGAGGCAAAAGTGTGTCTTACTGTCATGTGGCTTATTTTTGTTATGAGAAGAGGCATTATTCTTATTAGACCTTTCAGGCTGATATACGAGTCTTTCCTACAGCACCCTCAATTGTTGACGTGCTTGCAAACGCAGTATTTGTGCTCAAAAAGCTATGGGGGTTTGGAGGTTTCCTTTCTGTGGAAGTTTGAGCCATCTGGTTTCCAGGCTCAGTAGGTGAGAGCTGTAAATTCAACGTGCAGTCTGGGCCGTGCAGCAGAGCAGCAGCATCCTTGCCCGGTGAGGGGTCTGCATGCATCTGCCGTGGACTACGACTTGCTCTCCTTAATCCCTTCAAAAGTCCAGCTTGGCTCTCAGCTGATTTGAACATTTTCCTTTTATCTCCTGGTTTTTCAAGAGCCTGCTTATTTGACAGCTCATACACTTGAGAGTTTCTCTGTACGTTTAACAGACAATGGTGGAAAATTCACATATCATTTCACCTTTGATTGTCCCAATGAATCAGAATGTATTATAATGATAATTGTTGTCATCTCAAAAAAATTTCCAGCCATATCTTAAAAGCCCTGTTCCTATTTTCTTCCTATCCTGCCAGCTCTAGCCTGACCTCTTTATTTGCAATTGAAACAATGTCCTCTCCGATGCAGATTTTCCTTTGTACAGCAGGACACATTCAGAGTTCCTTAAGCTCAGGACAAAGGAGTCTAACTCTGTAGTCAAAATATTCAGACTCCTTACTTTCAGCCAAATGCCATAAGGATTGAATTATGAAGCCAGGCTTCTCACTTGCTTTCCCTTTGACCCCAGAATCCCTGCCCTCTTGGCTGCAGAGTCTGGTAGGGGCATGTCTTATGCCAGATACAGTTACAGCATCTGTCTTCTTCATTGGCATTTCACCTATGAGATTACATGCTGATTCATTTGAATCCTTAATTCTTAGAACTCCAGAGGAAAGTTGGATTCTTATTTTCATCCAGCAGCTTATAAAGTGCTGCCAACATAGTGGATCTGTGTGGGTGTTTTTGCCTCCATTCACCTTTCGTTTCTCTGTAGCTGAAGCCACTGGAGCCTTCCTTATCAGGAGTGGACTGGAGGTGGTGTAAAGCTGCTCAGGGTGGGTGTCAGGAAAGAGGAGTCACTTGTCATGCTAGGTAAACTTCTGAGCAACTCCTGTGCCAGCCACAGTTACTCATTTATGATTTGATCTCTCTGGGACTCCGGTTCGTAGTAGTGCCTAACCTGGTTTTTTTCCCCCAGCAATGGTGGCATGGAGCTAAGAAACTGGATTTTCCAGAAACATGTCACCTAAAGCATGGGACCATAACAGGCAACTGCATGAGTGTTTCAAAGCCACAGAATGAAAAAGAGGGCACTTGTGGAAGTATTTTTCTTACAAGGGAAAATCAGCTTTTTTCCAGAATACATTTGTAGCTCCTCTCTTTCTTGTAAAAGGTGGCTGGAGGAGGATGCAGAGGTTGGTCAAATCTCAAAGAAATTCTCACTTGTAGAATGAAGTGGCGGATGAGCAAAGAGTAGCAGGGAACAGATGAAAAACTGGTATTCAGAGGAGTATTTGGCAAGAGTCTGCACCATTCCAACCATATCCTAATCTCTGTTCCTTTCCTCTGGACATTGAACTGCTCAGCCTTCACTGCCAAGATGTAAAAGCACGTGGTACACATTGCCACAAATCCATTTTTCCAACCCATGTAACATGCCTGCATGCTGCCTGCCCTTGTCTCCACCGAAAGCACTGGGAGATGGGATGTGCAGTTCTTTAGGTCCAGGTGTTGTCAGGCTTCTCTGCGTCTGTAGGTGCACAGTGCGCTGGCCTTCCAGCCCAGGTTGTAGGTGAGAGACTAAAGAAAGGGTGCTGAGGGGGAAAAGTCAAAGCTGGATGGAAAATTCATCCAAGCCGTTCTGAAAAGTAGCTGCTCAGGCTTTGAAGACCACGGGATAGAAAGGACATGCTGCTGATCTGAAAATGTGATGATTTTTCTAACCCCGATAAAATGCATTTCTCGAGAGGTGGCAGGAAAACACAAGAATATGGCTCATATTACAGATGTACCTCAGAAATTAAACCCTTTGCGTCTCCAAAAACAATTTAGCTCGATCCGAATTCTAAAGGATTAAGAGGCACGTTCATCATAACCTGCTATTAGTTAATGGTGTTGTTTAATACACGTCATTAGTAATTACGGCTTTTTTAATCCATGTAAATACGTAACTTATGGTTAGTCATACAAATGCAGCAGTGAATAATCCCACCCTGTCTTTATTTTTAATTCATAGACCACTTTGGGGTTTTTTAAAATAAACTGTCTTCTGGTAAAGCTATGTATTGACATTAACAATCATAAGCATTATTGATCTGCCCACTCTTTAAATACAGATTTTTTAAAAAGTAAACAATTGCACTATGACAGCATCCCACACAGCCTCAGTATTTTCTACTGAAATGAGCCTTTACTATGGCAAAAGTGCACTTAAGCTCCCTGTTAATTACTTCTATTTATCATCCAGTATTGCCTATTGTTCCTTAGACTTTACTTGTGCAAAGTGATGCAGCTGCTTTGTTTTATGGTAGCTAATTTACAGCACTATTTGTCTAAAGAGAAAAGTAACCTCATCTGAACATTGCAGGCACATGTAATGGGTAAGGGAAGAGATGGGCAGATATTAGAACATATGTGGAAGATGTAGGGTTTTTATTTAGAAATGGAAAGTGCAGGCAAAAATGAATGGGCTCGCTGAATCTAGCTCAAAAATGACCTTCAGTATTTTTATTAATGGCATTCCCAGTCTCTTTATTTAATTTAATTCAGAGAAATACCTTTTATTTAATCTATTTTTTTATTTCATTGCAATACCTTGGGTTTAATTCCATATTTTTCCTTTTAGCTGATTCTGGGGTTTTTTTTCTTCTAATTATTTTTCAGCTGCTCCAAAGCAAATGTTCTCTCTGGAGTTTAGATTTTAAACAGCAGATGGATATCTTTTCCCTCTGTGCTTCGAGAGGAGCTTTAGCAATTTTTTTTTAAAACATGAGTTTGCAATTATATTAAGTAAATGTCTGTGTATTATATTTATAATGTTAAAATAAAAAAAAAAAAATTTAGCAATCATGAATAGCAGCTAAAAAACCTCTGAATTTCTGGATATTCAAGTGCCAGAATATAATTATGTTTTGGCACAGAGTAGCAATGCAGAATAGCAACTCAGTAGCTCTTCTGTTTCCCCATCACAGGTTCTGAGGGGCCCAGGTGCAAATATTTGCAGGAGAGCAGTGTGTAATCTTGATTTGACCCATATTTAACCTCTGTTCAGCAGTGTCTCAGAGGTTTTCAACTATCACAGATACCATTTGAGCTTTGCTTGGTGCATTTCGGCATAGGAGAAAAGGCTTTGGTTATAGCTGATGACACTTGTCCCAGAAGAGGAGAGAACTAATTACTGCAGGTTCCCTAATTACTTCTTTTAAATTTTCTGGGGTTTGGTCGGTTGATGATGTCAGTTGCAGAAGAAGTGGTAGAATAATGTAAATAAGAGGAAGCAGGCCAAATTTTTAAGCACAGTAAAGAAATACCTGACTCAGGATCTGTGGCTCTTCTGGTACAACACTGAGACAGCAGGGACAAGGGAAATTTTAATACTAAAAAGAACAAAATTCTCCACTTTTTTCAGCTCTCAAAGATATCCACACACTTGGGTTAAAAATACTAATCATAGCTTTTCATTTTCTTTTCATTATTCAGGTCTTGTTCACTGGTATTATAATCAGATAAAAAAACTTGCTGAAAAACCACAAGCTCTTTGATAACTGATTGCTGATTCTCTAGTTGTGAAGAAGTGGTAGGAATAGACCTCAGAAGTATTAAAATCTTTCAGGCTGTTGCAGTTTTCTTCATAAATTACCTTTCTATATATACATTTTTCTTAAAAAAAGGGGGCGATGGGGTGGGGAGAGAATGCTGTGTTCTTCTGGTTCATGTTTTGGCTTGGAATCTATAGGGTTTGCTCACACCATCTGGGGGTTTAGCTTGTCGGTGGAAGGGTTTTCCAGAGTGAGCATAAGGTTATCAGCTGAATAATTCATTCCATGGGCTGCAGTGTTATGAATAACACAACTCCTGCGAGTTAGTTGAAGGCTGTCAGGAACATGTGAAATCAGTTCTGCTGAGAGAGCTGAGGGCTGGATGAGAGAAGCTTAAAAGATGATGGTGTCTGGACTGTAACAAGTGAAAACAGCTCAGCCAAAGCAGCATATCTAGTGCGGAATTAAGTCCTGCACCTGAAAAGTAAGATTTTATCCTTTGTACGCACTTCAGATGAACAGCACCAGAAAAAGTGCTGTCATCAGTGAACTGCTTTGCACTAGAGGTTAGGTTTTCAGCAGACTCAGGCAGCAGAACTAATTAAGAATTAACTCCGCCAGCCAGTGTCCCACATTGCGTCAGACACCTGCCAGGCAGCTAAATCAGAGTGCTTCAGCAGAGAAAATAAAGTAGCTGCGCAAACAATATGAATTCTTGCAGAAAAGGTTTTATTTTTTATTTTTTTCCCTGCGTGCACCCCGCCTTGTTTCCTCGCTAAGTGTGGTGTATGCCTTGGCTTCTGCTTAAATGCATTCACGGCTTTTTCTACTTGACTTTTCAGTTGCACATTTATGGATCTTCTCTCCATTATTATGTTGTGGCCTTTTTTAAATAACATCTTCGGCTAAAGGTCATTAAATTTAAAAAAAAAAGAAATCACAAAATGCCTTCCTACATTTATTAAATATCTCCTTTCATTTTTACAAATATTAACACGCAACTGGGATGTATGTGATCTCTCTCATCCTTATGAAATAACATCTCGTTTATCATCAAACCTCCTGGGCATCTGAAAGTATTGGGTGGAACAAAACTTTTACAGAGAAACCTCGTCCCTGGAGATGGCAACAGCCATTCCTGCTGTTCTTGAGCCACAAACTGCTTACCAGAGTATTTGTATGCTGCAGCCACATCAGGTGGATTAGCTTTAAACTCCTGGACTGCTAATAATTTTTAAAGAAATAGATGTCACACCTTCAGGCTGTGTTGACAGATGTTTTACAGATACATCAGCTGGGAAGCTGCAACCTTCACTTTTATGCTTGAGACTTAAAAAAAGTGTTCTAAAAAATAGCCATTTCCTTCCAAATTGCATGGCATTTTTTCATAATGTCTCTGCTGACCTTGCCCTGATGCTAATCCTCTTTTTCTGTGGTTTCAGACAATTCTCTCTGTTCTGAAGAAAATAGTATCACTGACAGCTAGAAATAAATAAGCACAAAATAAATCCTTCCCTGCACCACTCCCCTTCCTTCCTTCCAGTGCCAGACACCACTTTGGACCTGTCAAAAATCTGACTTCTGCTGGCGAGGACACAGGAGCATTTGTGTTAATAAACACCGAAACCAGGAATGTTTCTGGGCAGGTGACGGACACTGTGCTGCCCCTGCCTCCAAAGCCAGTGGTTTTAGTTCCTGTCCTGCCATAAATTTCTTGTGTGAAAGTTGCTTAAGGTTAAAGCCACAAAAATTTTAGGATGTTTTATTCATGTCTCAGATGTCAGGGCAATCTCATGAAATGCCAGTTTCACTGCCTTTCTTTTTTCCCTCATGTCTTCATCACCTTCTTGCTTCTGGGGATTTACTGTAAAGCAAGTCACAGAGCTGATCTGGTTTGAATATCTTTCTTTGGCAGGGAGGAGGGGAGCATAATGTCAACGGCTCTGAACTATTTATTGCTCTGTAGCTTGCCTTTTCTTGCCAGACAAGGATAGATGGCGTGTAAAAGGAGTGGCTGGTCTGTAATAGAAACCATGCAGATCTGTGTGTTTGAGTGTGAAAGAGATGTTTCACACACCTATGGAATGACTGTAACTGGGCAGGCTGTGGGGTTTTTTTCCTAAAACACTTAAGGTGCTGGCTAGAATTTCCCAACTGCTACCTATTTGAGAAAGCTCATAAAAGAACCCCTTTCACAGTAACAGCCAGCCTCAAAGTTTCCTAGTGCCATTTCTTTTCATTGTTAAATTGCTTTTTGTCTGTGCAGTGTATGTTTATTGGTTTTGCTGCCACTGCTGGGCTGCAGATCTACCCACATTTTTATTTACGTATCCTGAGAATATTTTTTTGTATATTGAAAACTAGGCTGGCTTTCAGAGACAGGAAAACATGCAGAGACATGATCCTACCTAGGAAGGAAGAGCTATTGGACAACTTGGGAGTAGTTTTTCCTCTCTTGCCATCATGTCCTTTCTTTAAGGAGAACTTTCTTGATTTATTTTTTTATTATATCTATGCAATCTGGCACAAAAATGGAAGGTTTAGCAAACTGACATGTTATGAGCAAAGTGTAAAAATCATCCCTTCTCTCCAGGGAGCAACGCTGGTCCGTTTTGAATCTGTATCAAAAAGTCAGCTAGATGAGTTCAAGCACCACGTGGTTTTGATTCTATCAGAGATAAACTTGCTACCATTAAAAGCTGCAGAGCTTAATCTCTGTGATAAAACAGTAATAAACTTCAAGGCATTCATTTAGGCTGTGTAGCCAGTCCTGTCATCATCTAGAAAAGATCAGCCTCTGCCCACCCCACTCTCACCCAGGGTACTAATAAGCTGTGAGACTCCTGGCTCATCACTTGTTGGAAAAGCAGATGGCCCAAGAGATAAATCCAAGGGACACTGCAAACATGGTTCCCCTCTCAGAGTCCAAGCAGCCTGTCACCAAATTGTGGGGGGAAAAAAGAAGTCCCAGCAAGTCTTTCTTACTGCTAATGAGATGGACACCGAGAAATATGATTGTAACCTTGTTAGTTAAAGAAAGAACAATAAGGGCTCTGAGAAGTCTTACTGCCACTGGCAGCATTTTGAAGCAGTTAAGGAGCCTCACTCCCCTTCCACATCTGATTTTGACTGCTCTTTTGCATTGGTGGCTCCTCGTGGCTAGTTAACTTCTGTTTAACAGCAGCTAATGGCAGTGCTCTAGAGGGAGGCAATAAACTTCGGTGATCACTAGGCACAGTCTGTAGTATTGGTTGACCTTAGTTTAATAGAGGTTCTGCAGATTGTCTTTGGGATTTGGGGCAAATCAGTTTTAAATATCTGCAGCTTAGGGTTCCTGTTACGAAACAGGAAGAATTACATTTGTTCATATTTTAGGAGTGGTTGGCAACTTCCACGCTTGGAGATTTCTTTCCAATCCTGGTGAAGGAACACTTGTCGAGTACTGTGAAGCTTAAGAGCACTTCAAGTTAATTTTAGTTTAATTAGTGTTAAGTGTAGTTTCCTGTTCTTCTATTAAAATGATCTTTTGTAATAATGGATAAATATTCATACTGGGTTTATAAAGATATCTTTCAAGCCTGAAGCTGTGGAGATAAGTGGACACACTTAGAGATTCATTCCTTTTTTCAGAGAAAATGTTTCTAGCTGTTAACACCACACGGAGAACACCCAGGGCAAGCACAACGACCCATGCATTATGTGATAAAAACCAAAGCAGCTATGCAGCAGGTATGGAAATGAAATTGTAATGAATGAGTAGAAATTAAAGCATTAAGCTGATTGCACACTTGACGGCTTTCACCACACGCTTGCTGACTGGGGTTCAGACTTACCTGATAATGATCAGAGGAATGAAATACACCAGGAAAGCCACCACTGTCATGTAGGGGATCCAGTAGGAGTCATCAGGCCAGAGAGCCCAGCACTGCACTTCCCCATTGGAGAGCTGCCGTTTTCCAAAAATAATCAGAGTTGGTATGGAAAACAGGAAAGAGAGGCTCCAGGCCACTCCAATAAGCACTTTTGCCTGCCTTTCTGTGTAACAGAGTCAAACAGACAGCGTCAGTGGGGTTGTTGGTGCGAGTGAACCCTTGCAGCACTACTGACAGAAAGGCAGGGAGGAGGAGGAAATTCTGTGAAGAAAGGGAATTTTAGGCTGCAGCTGGCTGATGCTGAAAAGACTTCAAAGGAGAATAGGGATTTCATCTCTTTCTCGTGATAAATTGTCATGTCATTATGGGCTTGTATTTTGCAAGTTTTATTTAAGGATGCTTAGGGCCTGTTGAATCTGAAACACTGTGAGAAAGGCGCTGGTCAGGGTCAGCAAGTCAGAAACATGAAATGCAAATGGTACCTCTATGCCACCAAGAGAATATCATGAATGGATGTAAAGGGCTGCAGGCCTGCCCTACTGCATGCCTAGTGATGCATCTTGAAGGGAGAAAGATTACAAAACATTTCTTATGAGGAAAAAGAAAATGCCTCCGTTCAGGATCAGAGCAAGACTGCAAAACCAGCTGCTTTTAACTTCAGCTGCAACTTTACTGACCCAAAGAAACGTGGACTTGAAGAGCCTGGGCATCCCCTGCACTTCTCTGTATCATGGTGGGGACCAAATCCAGCTCCTGTTGATAACCCCAAGGCACACCAAGAGTGGACTGCTAACCATGAGACAGGTCAGATGACGGTACTCAAGTGCCCAGCCCTTGTTTTATCTGCTGCCAAATACAGGAACTGGGAGATCCTGCTGGACTTCATGGTGAAGAACAGGAGCTGAAGGATCCCAAAACCTCTCTCAGGTTTGAGTTACCACATCCTCTTGATTTCTGGCCACTGCCAAGTAGGGAAAACAAGTGGGAAACCAAATGATGCCTGGTGGCACCCACGGGATTTTGTAAATATCAATGGGTTGGAGCAAAAAGTCTCAAGGCTTTAATTTTGAAAAACTTTCATCTTCTGGCTGAAATCCAGTTAGCTCTAGCTGAAAAGTGTGGGGAAAAAGGGCTGATCTGTGGAGTACCTATGATTCTCAGTGACAGTTATTCCTCCTCAGCCAGACTGCGAGAGGAGCAGATGGGGACAGATTTTTTTTTGATCTGGGAAGCTTTAGTGTTCAAATACTTTATTGTCCTAAAAAATACCCGAGGTTGTGTGTGAAATAGAAAATCACTTTAAATTATGCATATCAAGAAGAATGTCTTTCCTCCTTGAAGCTCAAAGAGCAATACAAAAGCATGTGAGTGAAACATTCAAAAAGTAATTTTATGCTTTATAAAACATCGGTTGCAAATACTCAGTTATCCTGCTCATTTTTAAATGCTACCCACGTTCAGCAAAGTATGGTCTTGCTAATCTAGGGCTTAGGGAACTCTGATGACATCTGCGTAAGTGAGAGGGTTAGATTAACGCTATAAATATTGTACAGGCAAAAGAGAACTGTGAAGTTTCCCAAAGCATAACAGAACAAACTTAGCAAAAGGAATATTAAGAATAAATTTTGCAAAATATTTCCTGACAGAAAGGGCATTTCAAATGTGAGCTAACTACTTAAACCACGATCATGCAAGCCTCAGTGGGGCCCACCTCTGTTTTTCTAACTGAAAAAGATCAGAGCTGGAAAAGAAACCTTATTTTTTGTACTGTACAGCAACGACCTTAATTTGAACAGAACTGGGCAATTTGGGTTGGGCAAGAGTGGTATTGTATCTTTGTGTTTCATCATACATTTCCTGCAATGTTCATTTATTCTTATTTTCAGATGTCCCTTGCATTTGGTAGAATATGGCCTTGCAAGTCTAAAGGGCTTTACAGGGCTCTGATAGGTAAGCAGATTTCTGTTTTATCAGGATAATGTTAATTTTCTGCCTCACCAGCAGGGCTTATTTTATGCTGCATTTTTAATAGTTGCTCTAATATGCTCTAAATGCCAGCAAATCATGTAACTAGAGCTATATCAGTTATACATGAAATCAAATAATAACTTTTGAAATACAATATTCTATTCAATCAGTCTGAGAATTTTCCTTGAGAGCTTTTCATACCGGGGTGGCCACGACCAGCTCCCAGGGTTGGGGTGGGAATCTCAGTTGCGAGCGCTGGCTCTGACTCCTAAAAGATGCTTCCATGTGCCTGTCCCCTCTGCTCCGCTCCCGCCGTCCACGCACTGTGGCAGTGGGTTTGAGCACATCTCTCTGCTCCCAGCAGCTGGGACACGGAGTCACCTCGTGGAAGGATCTGTTCTTCCTGCCATCCAGAATGTCAATGCTGTGCAATCCTTTGATAAATTGAGTACCGCTTTAAAATTAGGTTTTAAATCCAGAGAGAGCAGAGCTGTTCCAGAATCTCAGCGATAGCATTGTTTTCAGCCCAAAGCCATGCAAGGATCAGTTTACATCTTTTTGGGTTTTGTCTTTTACTTAAGCATTTCTTTTTAACCTGGTGTTTAGTTTGCATGTTGTTTGCACATACCTTTTCAACGTGATGATATATTCACAAGATATTTCCTGCTATAACTCCTCAGTTTCTTTTCTTTTTGATTTTACAATTTATTTTATTTAATACCCGTTTGGTTGTAGAATTAGGTGTCTCATAGTGAAAGCTGTAGGATTAGAAGGCATATTTCTTTCCCATCCTGCACTTTCTGTGGTCATTTATGTATTTGCAAAGTATAAAATATTCAGCTGTTGAAGTTTGTTTCCTTAAAAACCATGCAAAGAACAGCTCATTGCAAATGCTTTTTAACAGGACTTGAGGCGAATAACTAAATCGCAACTAAAACAATTGTTTGATGTTTTCAAAGTGAAATGTTTGATTTTTTTTTTTCTAAAATTATATTTCAAGGCTACACAGAAACATAATTTTTTAAACCAGTAAGAAGAAAGAACTCTTTTGTTTCTTGATTGAAGGATTTCGGGGGGATGAGTGTTTCATTTCGAAAGAAATTTGCCACAGGTTGACTCAGAACTGTTCACGAAGTTCCTCTGTGTCATCACCAATGACAAAGATTTGTAAATCTCTTTGTTCTCTCTCTGCAGAATAGCTAAGAGGGCATTTCAAAAGCATCCCACGTGGCACCTCTGCAAGAAATAGCTGGGTGCAAAAGATATTTTATGTATATTCCAGAAAGTTGCTATGGTAAATATACCTCTCTAGGGCCTTCTTTTGGATTTGCAGCTGCCTTCTTTTTTCCTTTGAACATGGCCTTGCTTGTGCAACAGTGTGTAGCCAGCCCTTGGAAGAGGCAGGTGGGTTTTGTTAGTGATCTCTCTGCTTGTGACCTTTTTCCCCTGACCAGAGCTGCACTCAGCTAATGATTCTGCTACCCTCAACTGGGGGCAATATCTGCTCTTCTCCAGTCTTAAAAAAAAACCCCAAAAACTTTATGGTATAGGTATAGGAAATGGGATAAAAAAAAGCTTTTATGAAGATTTGAAGTGATTTGTCATGGGTTCTTTTTCAATTTCAAAGTGCTTTTCAAAGATTAACCATCAAATTCTTTACTATGCCCAGGCGGTGAATTAACAAATGCTGCTTTTCCTGTCCCATGCACGAGGAAGAAATGCCAGCGGGTCTGTCCCACAGCACATCCTGCTCAGCCAGCAGGTTTATGAGCCCCCGCCCTGCCTGGTTTATGAGCCCTCCTGCAGGAGCTGCAGAGCAATGCCACCCCTCCCAAAACCCGCTGGGAAAACCTTGATATCCATCTCCCTGTTCTGAAAGAGCTGATCTGCACACTGGGGAATATAAAGCTAAATTTCACACAAGCATTTGAAGCTTTCAGACCTTAACATCTGCCAAAGCTGCACCGCTGTCTCAGCTGTGATTGACTCACAGGTTTTTAAGGCCAGGAAGGACCATTAATCTGATCCCCTGAATAGAGCCGTCTGGCAAAAGCCATCATTACTCCAAAACAAGAATGGTGCTCGCATCTGATTAAAGCACATCCTCCAGACCTCATGGTTCTTGTAACTGTTCTTCTTCCTCCCCACCTGCTATTTCTGTGCCTTCACTCAGTGCAACATACTTAACGTCCCACTTTGGCTCTGTAGGAAAGAAACAATTTTCTTTAAACTGTACTGCCAAGAGGCCGGGATATTTCTGAGTGCTGTAAAAAAACCTGAAACCAAACAAACAGAAGAAATTATAAGAAACAGTAGATATCCAAACTCATGTGCCATATCTTTTGAAGATATATCAAACTATTGATATATTTTGAAGATATATCAAACTATTGTATGAATTCGAGTACCACACCCTCCATCCAAGTTATTTTTTAATGTGAATAAATAGACAGTATAGATGCTGCAGCTCCTACAGTCAGTATAGTGATACAAGGGATAGCTCTTGCCCCTAAGAACCTTCTAAAAGTGCTGCAAGATAATGAAAACCACTATGCTTTTTAAAATGTCATTTCATTCTTTGCTAACACAATACTTATAAAAACTGCTGAGGGCTAAGTGGAGTTTAATAAATCTTGAAACCACAGCTCCTTCGTGATTTGGAAAACTGTAACAGAGTTCAAACGTAGCCAGAGCAGGAATGAATAATTCATAGCAACAAGGTTAAGAATTTTGAAAACTAAAAAATCATACAATAGTATCTATAGCAATAACAAGGTACCAAAATTCTCCTACCTCCTTGCAAGAACTTCATGGGGTAAACTATGGCATGGTAGCGGTCTATGCTCAGTGACACGAGGACGTAAGTCGAGGCGTAGAGAAGGACCACCTGGGGCAGGAAGTATAACGAGACAGCAGTTGAGATGCATCTATTGCAGAAGGTGATGTCAGTGAGAACTCTGAACTAGGACTGTTTCAAACGTTATGGGGGAAAAAAAAAGCAAAAACCCCAAAACCCCCCCTTGCATATTCACCCAGCTATTTTTCCTTTTTCCTATCCGCAAAATTTAAAAGATTTAATATGCTTTAACTAACATGTTTCACCTTTAAATGAACATTTCCAGCATTTAGCACTTTTGCTGCTAGAAAAAAATCTATACAGCATTTTTGTCAGAGTTTACTGCTGTGGGGAAACAAAGCACGAGGTTTTTGTACCTGGAAGTAGCGAACGACCCTGCAAATGATATCAGGGGCCATAAAATCTCCAGTGTAGCGCCAAATGATGTCAGTCATTATGTTGATGAGTCCTGTGAATGAATCTACAAAGAAATTAAGTGAAGAAGCATTAAAAGAAGCAAATACATGACTTCAGGTGAACCACAGAGGCAGGTATGGCCCTTGGGATGTATCAGCTCCCCAGTCCTGAGGGCAGTCAAGCCGTGACCAGTCAGCCCAGTATGCTAGAGGAGCTGGAAAAGCCTCAGAAAACACTCCAAAGTCAGTGTGTAAGTGTGACGGCTTGATTCCAGCTGTGACAAATACTGAGCTACTTAACGTCCTCTATTCTTTGTCTTTCAATTAAAAATGTCTCCTGCGAGGGCACCTGGAGTGGCAACCAAATGCTGCTAAAGTTAGTGGAAATTTTGTCAGGAGTTAATTTGCAAACTTAATTAATTAATGACTAACCCAGCCTTGTCAGCTTAAAGTTAACCTACTTATGTCTGTACTTTTATATTTGCCAAATTAAATACACCTCGGGCTATCTTTTCTTTTTTCTTCTTCTTCTTCTTTTTTTCTTATGTAAGAAAATCTAAAGAGGTATTCCAGCCTTTGTTCTGCTTCTCATTGAACAAATGAGTGTTCACCGAGATGCACATTTTACAAATGAATCACAAGAACTGGTGCTCCTGTTTTACACATATGGGTGGTATTAAGTTCTGTCTTTACAACCAACTTCCCTCACTTGGACGAGATAAAGGTTTTCAGTGCAGTCCACGGAAGAAAATGTGTACCAAACCAGTGTCCTGCCACTTCAAGTAACATATCATGTTGCTCTTCTTGCACAGAGTACCACAAAGGGAGAAAACATGTTAGGATAACTTCTTGTGCAATTTTTCAGGACAAAACCAAGCAATATGAAGAAACAGCTTCAATCTATGTTTCAAAAAAAAAAAAATTAAAGTGGTGAGGTAAAGTGTTTCATTTTGATACCACCATTTTACAATTCAAAAACCATATCTAAAGTTTAGAGTGATAAAGATGTTCTAACCCCTATATCAGAAGATTTTGATTTGAAATTTATGGTTTTGGAAACAAGGTATTTCAACAATTTCAAAAAAATGTTTTGAGAAATAAACAGTTTGGAACAGTATTTCCAGGAAAATAGGCATGTGTTTTGCAAAATAGGTTTCTTCTAAGCCCTTTGAAATTACAGAAATTCCAGGTACTTCCAGCTGGAAATTGAGATCTCAGCTTAATGCTTCAGAAAAAGCAACCTGTTTTGCTTCACTGGAAAATCAGGGTTATTTTTTTCTGTATCAGTAGTCCTTTATCTCTTAATTTTCTTCTTTCATTTATCTTCTCTTCTTCTTCAAGGCTCAGTTCAAAATTAAATTAGTGTAGCTACATTGCCTCCCTCCTTATGACTGCTGTTCAATTAATATTGGTTTGATCTTTATTCTCACAGTGTTTCCCAGCCCCATTTTTTCTCTCTTCTCTCTTCCCCTGCCTCCAGAGAGAGGCCGGATCAGAGACAATCTCCAGAAGGAAGTTTGTGGTTTGAAACGTTATGTTAAATGCTGTTCATTGATTAGGGTGATGGGGTAAGGAATGATTATTCCTCTGATGAGTATAGCGGCTTTAAGGCTTTACTGAAAAGACTGTAGGTATATAACTAAGGTGGTCTTTGGAAAAACCACGGAGTTTAAGTGTTTCAAAAAGTGAAATGCATCCTCCAGCAGTGGTTCCAACCTATCCCTTCCCCTTTTCTTACTCCTGAATTATTGATTCATATTCTCTCTCTCTACAGTAATGAAATATACATTGGTTCAAAGTATTACACATCAATAGAGCTTCACCTCAGGGTATCCTCCGGCTTTTGATGGTCCGAGCATCTGCCAAGCAGGTGCTAAATCAGGGTTCAGCTTTCCTCGGGAGGGGGAGGGTGCAGGGGCTGCCCTCCCTCTTGCCAATCTCAGTGCTCTGAAGAGGAAAGGGAGGGAGAAGGGACAGCACCTCAGCTATCTCCTCATTTCCCTCTTCTCACGGCCATTTTCCTATCCCTTTTCAATGCATCAGGAGAGTGCTTTAGAGGTGCATCCTGCAGCTGTGCTGGGAGATGGGACAGTGTCCTGGTGGTTTCCTTCAGGTAAGCAATTTGGCAGTCCCAGACAACATACTTTCAGCTTATGGCCACATCAGCTTTTTCGTTTGCATCAGGAGTGTGGTTTTTAACCTGTGGATGGCCCCAGCTTCACTGGCTCATGTGATGGAGATTCACAGGGGAATGAGCCTTCGTTCAGCTGATCTCGGCCAAAAAGTGCTCTCCAGGGTTCCCCTCCTCGTATCCCACCCCATGCAGCTGCCAGCCAGTGCTCAGGCTCAGGAACCATGGCAAAGTTTATGCAGCAGAAGCAGATCCCTCTCCACAAATACCGAACGTGGCTATCAGCTCCACCTTTTTCACGCTGCAGGTCTCTTCCCACTGCGTGTCGTTACCTACAAATATATCCGTAGCCTTAAGTACTTCAGGAGCTTTAAAGAACGCTCAGAATTGTCTTTCCCTTGAGAGCCATTGAGTGAGGTTTTTCAGGTGACTGCAGAGGCTTTTAAATGAGGCTTAAACTTCACAGCATTTTGTGCTGGCAGCCTCAGCTCCTCTCCCCCAGCAGTATGTTTTAAGAGCTCTCTGCGCTGAGTTTCAGAATTGCTGTGGAGGGCTCAGCATGAGCCTCCAAGCACGTGCCCTTGAACACAACACACACGTGCATACCAGAGCCAATGCACCCAGCTGTGTGTCTGGGCCAAATTTAGCCAGATTTCTCAATGCCCTTTAATTATAGAAACATTCTCCCACTCAACGTCCTCATGCCCTCCTCAGGTTTTAGAAATATCTCTTGTCTTTTTGATCCTAAAAGTATCAGACTAACTGTCCTCAGAGGATCCTTTGGTCCTCTGCTGCCTGCTGCAGAGGGTATTTCTTATCACATCTCTGCAAAGGACCAGGCTTTCTTAGTCTGACCCAACCACACACCTCTAGAGGATTTGTCCTGCAGGCTTTGTGTAGGGCCACCAAGTAAATAATGTGCTTTGTGCCGGTGATCAGACAGCATGAAGGGAAAATGCGGCAAACCTACAAATTATGACGAAGGATTGCTATATACTCTCCAGACCCACAAGTACCTAGTGCAAACTTTTGTTAGTGGTTTAGACACTGAATGTGCTGCTCATTATTCTGTTATCTTATGCTCATCACACCCTCAGTAATAAGACTTTATATTTTTCACACCTTTACAACATTTTATCTTACAAGCCCCTTTTTACACAAAGCCCCAGCATGCCAGTGCTATAAACCTGGTACAGAGATCATGAATTGCCAGCAGACCTTTTGCCACTGGTAAATGAATCCTCTACACCCTTGCATCATCTCAGATGCAATTACATCCATGACCACAGCATCCTGAACTCCTCATTTGCCATTTGAATTGCTGTAATAGAGGTCACTGCATGGAAGTCAGCTGGTTTCAGCAATGAGATCTCAGCAGGTCACACATTCCCTGCTTTTGGCAAGCTTACACCTCAAACCGTGTCACTGGATTGCATCATTGCCATCCTGAGTGGTGAATGTCAGGTACAGAAAGCTAACATAGCCAACACATCGCTCTAAACCCAGTGTCCTCATTACTTACTTTGAGTATCCTCCCCACTCCTCACAAAGCTGGTGGCTTGTGTGTCAGACACTTGTGCTCTTTCACTGATGAGTGTTCCTGGGCCAAACGGCACCGAGATCATTTCTGAAAACTGTCCTAAACAACCTTCACTCATAGCTGTGTGCAAGCTTGTCGTTGCCACTGCCTTCTTAATGTCTTCTAGATTTTCTTAGTAAGCAGTGGTGTGTTTACTGTGGTTCTGTGTCAGCATTGCTAGGCAACAGTGGGGTTATAGGCTCATTTAATTACTCAGAAAAATAGGCAGAAATTCAATTAATGAAGTATATTCTCTTTTGATACAAAATAGAGATGCCAGCAACTGGTAATTTGTGACTTTCAAGGCAAGTGTGTATTCAAAGAAGGATACAGATGAAACAATTCCTTGTTGAAGGGAGGACATGGCACTGCTGTGATAGGAATGGAAGAAGTTTGCTCTTGAGGGGAAGTGGATTTTCCATAAACAAATGTAAAAGAAAAATTCCATGAGATTTCAATAGCAAGAAAAATAGAGGGAGGTGGGGAATAAAGATGGCTTTGCCTGGGCGGAGGGAGGGAGGAACGGCCTTGTGGGGTCTGTGCAGCTGGACGGGTTTGCAAACCTTTGTCCGCCTCCTCCCTGTCACCACCATGGCCACAGCCAGTCCTGAAAGGCAGAACTAGTGTCTGCCTTTACAAACCTGTCAGCATTTCAAAATGCAGCATTTTTATACAGCATTTATCAAAAAGGCCAAGAAAATGCCTGAGAAGGAGAAGCACCCTGTCGTTCCCAGAGGAGACTGAAACATGCCGAATATAGAACTACAGCATCTGTTGTTGGGAAATATGTCAGGTACTGAAACAACCTGTGAAAGCCCTGGGCCCTAAAGGCCAACATGACCCAGGTTTCCATCCTGCTCAGCAAAATGCCTTTGGATTTTTTTATGGGCATGACTGAGTGCAGGCATTGCCTCTACACTTTTGAGCCCAGGAACCACTCGATTCAGGAGGTGATTGCAGTAGCTTGGGTGGTGGGTACTGCCTCATATGACTGATCTCAGAAATGTAAAAAAGAAATCACTGCCCTTGGAGGGACAAATCTGAATATCAGCTTGCAGCTGCTGTGAGTGAAACAAATTTTTGTGTCAAAAAGCCCACCACAGAGAAAAAAGTCCATTATAGAAAGCAAATGGAGGTAATTAGTGATCTGGCATGGGAATAGACAGGTTACAACTGTCTCAGATAATATGTTCGTAGAAAATCATTGACTTGATGGTATTGCCAAAGGGATGTACCTTGTGCAGACTTCAGGATATTCCTTTCGCTACAACTAAGGAGGTTCAGAGAAAAATCTACGCTAGCAAGTCTGCAAGAAAATATCTCTATTGTTTGATTATTAGTACTGACACCACTCCTCCCTCAAGACACTCACCCTGAGGATGAAAGTCTTTTCTGTCAGAAGTGGAGAGCAGATTGCTGGTAAGCTGCGACGGGTTAAAAAGCTCCACATGTCATCTCAGCTGCAGTTTCCTTTTCCCCTGATGAGAACAGTTCTATTAAGTTGGGTGTGGTGATCCAGGACTTCTTGGTGAAGCTGTGCCTCTTTCTAGAATACCCTCTCTCTTTTCATGTCACTTGCAGAGTGATTCTATTTTAACAAGGTATATTTTGTTCTGCTTTGTAGATGGCACCAAGCTGCACAAGGCAACACAACATTTTGTAAGGCAAGACAAGGGGTGCAAGCTCCTGATCAGGGCTGAGCATTTCATATGGCTCTTTTTTTTTGGACCTCATGATGTGCATTCCCATCACCTACCACTCCCCAAGGAGCGTATCCTCTGGAAGTATCAGAAGCAGCGGTTCGCTAACAGAGTGATAGACCCCTAAAAACAAAAATGGCATCGTTGCTCTATGACAAAAATAAGTTCCTGCCCTTGATTTTTGAACTGATGAGGCAGCCACTGCTATCTGCCCTTGCTGCTCTGTATCATGCTTGATGTGCTGTCAGCTAATCAGAGTCAGTGCTGTGAACTTGCCTGGCAAGTTAGCAAAACCCAGATGTGATATTTCTACAGGCCTGAGGGTGCAAGCGATTTAAATTAGGTGTTCTTAGGGGTCCTGAAGGTTGCCCTGAATACAGGTATAGGGCAGAGAGACCAGGAGAAGCTTCCCTACCTCCTGCAGACACCTCTGCAGCTCGTTTTCTCCCACTCTTCCCATAATCGGTGCTTTCCACTGAAAATTTCACAGGTGGCTTTGCAAGTATTCACTGCACTAGAAATAATTTTGTAACCACATTACCTAAAAAATATACCCAGCCCTCTGCTCTCATTGAGGAGCTGATAGTGAAATAGGTTGTGTCCCTGCTCTGGGCATCTGTAGGACAAGATGCTTGTAAGATACTTAGAAGATGCATTTTCAAATTGTTACATTTGAGGTCTTTAAATGCTGAGCCACAAGAGCCTGGTGTGTGACCTCTCCACATAGCTGTGGTGCAGTGAGGGGCTGCATATGGAGCAGGGTGGGTGCGAGGGGCCTGGGTGCAAGGGTCACCCTCGTGCTTTGACAACCTACTCCTCTTCACAATCCCTCCAGGTGCATTTGTCTGAGTTTATGGTGGTTTGCAGCCCCTTGCTCCAGCATTGCAAGCATCCAGGTGCCATGCTGGAGGATGAGGCCAATAGGGAGGATGGCTGGCAACCCCAGGAGCTGCCAGCCCTGAATTTAACCATTTTAGAAGTGTTGATGTGAAGCAGATATGATTGTGCTTACATAGTGCAAGGATCCCAGCTCTCTGTCAGAGAATCTCTGGCAAAGGGACAGAAAATGTGAGCCGAAGTTTGGGGTGCATTAAGTTTTTGTGGGGAATCAGCAAGGATACCCAAAAACACTTTGTTCCACTGTGGTGCCTGCACTGGAGCACGTGTGAGGCAGCAGTTTTACCACAGGTACCAGTAATGTGTACTGTGCTGCTACTGGGCATTTCCTTCTTCAAACTTGGCACCCTGGAACAGAACACCAAATGCAATGGATGAAGCAAAATCCCCTTGAAAATTGTCGAGAGAAAACCTGTTCAATTGACCTGTTAAAGCTGTGTGAATTTTTTCGTGGCAGAAGTGGTGCTTTCTTTCTCTTTCTGGCTCACAGGAAGTGACAGGAAATTTTGTTGAACTGTGTGAGCATCTAATTTATTTGTTGCATTTCTTATATTTCTGCTCTGAGACCCACTTTCTCATGAGATGAGGCAGGCCCTGTTAGGCTAGATGTTGTAAAGGATGGATGCAGTGAGGCGCCAGCCTCACTCCATAGCTCATGCAGGTTGAAAGATGAAGGGTTGAGAAAAGCCTACACTGCACCATACCAACCACTTAAGAAACAAGACAAGACTTACAAGACAGCTGGAGATCAGGTCTCTAGGAATTAAAACTCAACATGCCCTGCCATTGTGAAAGGCACTAAGGTTTTGTCTAATTTGCCTTTACTAATATATCTCCTCCTACCATTATTTCCTATCGCACCATTGCTCTGGGGATGCAGCTGGAGGGGGCTGGACTGATCCAGCAGTTCTGCCAGGAAGGAGCATGGCACCCACCGAAACAGGGTGGGATAACGGGAGCAGCAGCAGCAGATTAAATACAGTGGGGGGAGGGGGGGGTAAAAAGGAGGGCTTGGTCACCACATCAGCAGTGCTCTTATTATTCAGAAAAACTGTTTCCTCCCACAAAGTTGAAGAAATGACTGGAGAATTTTTTTCTTGTAAAATCTATGAACTAGTCGGGACAGTAAGGGCAAGCAATTTTTGCTTAAATGCCCCCTTCTTCAGACCTCTGCAGATACTGGGGTGTGGGATTGGCAGTTGCCCTTAGGGGGAATATGCAGGGGCAGATGAAGTTGATGATAATTCTGAACCCTGGGACAGAGGTTCCTCTTTCCATCTTGTGTTACTTGCACATAAATAAGACCACTGTCTACTAGATGAAATATTATTTTGTTGCATGTAGTTGCTCAGTAGTTCATTCTGTGTAAAGAGAGAAATTTTTTTAGCAGACCACATAAAATCAGCTGAATACAGTTTCACACTGGGGTTTGAAGAGTGGACAAAGAGTTTCAGCAGCTGTTTGTGCAATAGGTAACAGCCAAGCTACAAAAACCATAGTGAAGATTTTATTGAGTCCTGCGGCTGTAGGTTTTGAAATAGGAATCAAGCTTCTCTAGGTATACGAAGATGTGACTTATCCATGCCTGAATACGGAAGTCAAATTTAAGCAAGAAAAATTGTTTTATCACTATTATTTACCTGCTGGGAAAGTATATTTCAAATGCAGCTCATTAATTTAACTCCCCTTCCATCCTTTGGGCAAAGTAGAACAGGTAGAAAGAACAAAAGTAGTGGGGGAAAAACCCTGCATAGGGGAGTCTCAGTGTAAATGCAGAAGACAAACTCCTGTGGATCAATTTGTCTTCCTTAAACACAGAAAAACAAGGATAGGCCTCCTCAAAAGACACAGGAATCACATAGTTTGTAACTCATTGCTGTGTTATATATTTCAAGTGGTGCCTGTACTTGTGTTTTCCAGAAAAAAAATTACCTTCTAAGGTACCAAGTACCAAACAAGTCCATCTTCATTCTTTCCTTCCCCAACATCTTCTATATAGATTTTTCTGCTATTTCTTCTGAATCCTCTATACTGATCCTTTTGCCAACTTTTTGCCTCAAGTGTTTAAAGGACTACATATTCATATCTTGGTCACAACAGCAACTGCATGGTTATTCTCATCTACAAAATGTGGACTATCCTAGGAGTATTTTCTGTTGGTGTAGTTCAGGCACACAAGTCACTGTAGTCATTGATTACCCACACTTCTTACAACGCTGCCTTAGTTGGCTCAGATGCTGTTGATGCAGATACTTTAAGTAGGAATGGTAAGGATAAAGCCTTCTTTCTTCCCTCATGTCAAACTGTAAATCAGACTCCCATGGTGCTCAAGCAGTGATATTGCATGCTGCAGATCAATTTTTGTTGAAGCTTAGGCTTGCCATTACAGAGTAGTAAAATAATGTTCATTTCCATTTTCATATCTGCTTTGTCTGCCCTGGAGTTTGCTCATAGCATGAACAAAAGCATACTGGTAAGTTTCATTGGCAAATTCCCATGTAAAATCATCATGTGGAAAAGGTAGATCAGGCAAACGCACACTGAGCTGTTTTGCATTAAATGCGCTGCAATGCCAGAACAGGCTGAAAATTCATTACATGTGGTCTGGATCTCGGTCCTATAATTGAGCTGAACATGGCCAAAATGGACTTCTAAGCATTTGGTCTTAACAGAGCAACTAAGTCTCTGTAGCACCACATGATGTCTTTGACCTGAATTCCATAAATCCCGTTAATCATTTGTAAACATTTGGTAACCAGCTAGGCAATGGAGGTAAAGGAAGCGACTGTCCAGAGAAAACCTGTAAAACACGTAAACGTGAGTCGGACACATTGGCAGGTGATGAAGTACCACATGAAAATGTTGGATGTGTAGTCCTACAGCCCTTTGCAAACACGGGTAAAAGGAAATGTGTCGGTGTTATTGGTAGTGATACAAAGACAATCTAAGCAAATAAATATGGCTGCTTTAATATGCAAGAGAGGAATAGAAAAACCCTGATCTTCTTGATGTAACTTTAGTGCATGTAAAGGCTATTTCCAGAATAATTTCTGTTCAATTGCAGCTAGAAGTGCTGCAGTACAGATGATGGACTAAAAGGTGTTAATGACGTATTTGTATATCTAACGTCAAAAGTTTAAAGTTATGTCTTTTAATGGGAGCTAATGAGATCCTGAGTGATGATTCCAAGTAAAGCATAGGCATTACGGCCATGGTGTTGGCAGCATGGTACCCGTGCAATCCTGTTTCTCAGCATTTACTGCCGGCACGTGAAGAAGCCAGGCAGCAAACTCCACACACCTACCTTCATTTAACAATAGAAGTCAAACTCTCATGTAGAGTAACTGCAAAATAAATGTCCTCTATGTCCGATGACAATCCTACCTGGATATCCATGAGGGAATGAAACAGGAATACATAAAATTTAGAGGTAATGTTCAGTAATTCAGAAAGAAATCCATTTCCCCCCTTAATGCTGAAATGTTGGACCCAAAGGATTGTACAATTTACCTGCCAAGCACCTTCGATTGAAAACAAAACCAAAAACAAACATAGCACCACTGTCATTAGGATTTGAATGTCTGAAACAGGCTGAAGGTAGGAAAACCATAATCAGTCCTTCAGGACCACAGAATAATTCTGTAGCTGTCAAAACAAGAATTAAGGCTTCCTATAAACTGACATAAATTGGCACAGCGAAAGCTGACTGCTGCTGATGTAGAAAATGCACGGTTCAGTCCCTTGACTGTCAAGTGTATCTACAAAACATATTCAGGGCCACCACTGGGCCACAGGAAAGGCTATCAAAATAACCTTCCTAAGGTGATCAAAATAACCTTCCTAAACCATCCTAATGTCTGGTTTTGCTCTGGAGTCCCATAGAAAACCCCGAGTTCACCTCTTGCCCTTCACGTTTCCCTGCGCCTCACTACCTGGGACAAGAATAAAACTCCACCTGTTCTTGCACTCTGCCTTGTTCGAAAAATGTGTTGTTTTGAAGAAAGTAATTTATGAAAAGATGCATTAAACAGGACCATTGTTTTTCCAGCCAGACTTAGAGATGCTGCTGCTCTGTGTTCCCAAACAACGTTACTAACACGGACAAAGGCTGTGCCTATGCCCGCCATGCACCATGTCTGACTGTGGCGCTGCATGGAGCTGGTGCATCAGGTGTTGTCAGCGTGGCCAAGTCAGAGCTCTCTGACAGCACTGGGTGTAGACACTCTTCCCAAAGAGTTCAACCTGAGACTAATATGAGGGTGCAAAAACCCTCCAAGACCTACACAGAGCTTTGCTATAATGGAGTCAAAGTTTCCCACCAGTGTCAAAAGTATTTGGATTTAATCTAAATCTTAGTTTAAGGGCTAAGCCAGCCAGCCAGCAGCTGTGTCAAGGTTGCAATCGCAACCCAAAATTGAAACTCCAGCGTGCTAAAATCATAAAAGGCATTAGTTTTTTCAAAATGTCTGGCTTCTTTTCCTGACCAAAAATGCATGAATATCGTTGAGATTAATAACCAGATATTTGGATTTTCCCTGCAGGTAATTCACTGAGATTGATTGACTATAAAGAGTGTAAACAACAACTCTAATTTGAAAGCTAAAATCAATTGACTTGTGCCTTTTCCACATCCTGTCAGTCAACATCCTAGCACAGTACTTCTGAAATTGGAATGTCTTCCCAAATAATGAATGAATATGAAGTTTTGTGTTTATTTACAATTCACACCGAAAATGTGACTGTGGGAAAAAACTCATGAAGATCCAAGAATGTTTATCTACTTCCGAAGCAATGAATGGTCAAGAAGGGATGTGAGTACTTCTACAAACATCTTAGAATCATAAAATTATTTAGGTTGAGAACAATCTTTGTGAGGAATAAATAGCATAATCCACAGACTTCATAAATTCAGCAATATGAAGAATTTATAACCACTGTCATTTCAAGAACATTTTCTGCAAGGCACAAAAAATGTATTGTGGAAATATTGTTAGCTGAAAACAATGCTAGCGTACCAAAGCACTCGTTTGAAAATGTATTTGGTATACTAATGAGTGGGTGTTTAAGGATTTGGAAATACAGTTGAAAATGCAAAACTCTATCTTGCAGCAGTCCATTCATTTGACATATCAGAATGATCAAATTAGTCCTGAGCAAGAGCAAAATATTTTGTTTGTGATATTATCTGCACACAAAGAGATCCAATAGAAAAACTCAAAACCATTCCCTTTTACAGATCCTTTCAAATTCACATTGACATTATAAACCATGTAAGTGGAGCACAGACTTATTTAAAAGCATACCTCCAAGGGGCATGGTTGTGGAAGCACAGCTTTGTTTTTCTGACGATCTTGTTGAATCGATTTTTTCCAGTCTATTTGTGTTAGTTGGGTAGAGCATTCACAGAAATGCAATTGTGTATTGTAATTTGACTTTGATCACAGTAATTTTCTTTCTTGCGTCTCCCAAGCAGTCTTCTAGAAAATACAGCAGTAATGGTATGCAGCAGTGGATATTGAACTGCTTGCCAGCCACTCAGGCAGCTCATAAAAACATTATTAAAAGGCAAATGCCCTTTGTGCTCATGGCTTCTAAACTGCACAAGCTGAAGTGCCTTAATATTTCTAATGCATTGTAATATATTGAGATGTGCTCTCTTGGAGCTGGTGTCGTGGCTTTCCAGCTGACAGCTTGTGCTCTCCTGCCAGTCACCGTGGTTTGGTTTGACTCTGACTCTCCTTCCAGTTCAGGAAGTCAGGAGTCTGAGCGTGGGTTGCTGGGAAGCTCAGTGACTGGCAGGTGGCACGTACATTCTTTCTGGAGTAATCTCTCATCTCCTACAGAAGGAACCTTTCCAGAGCATTCTGAAGCATTTCCCTTCTACTAGTGAGGGTTTTCCTCCCAAACCACGGGGGCTCTGGAGATGCCCTGCAAAGGTGCTTTGGCTCGCCTGCTAATGTGAATCTGCCCCCAAAGTGAGAGTTCTGGGAGACCTGTGAACGCCACAGAGGACAAGAGTGTTTTCTGTACCCGTGTGCTGTGTATGCTTTACCAGGTAGAATAATCAAGGAACCGTATGAAAGACATCCCTGACGTTCACTGAGAAAGTGGCATAGTGCTTTAGAGTCTCATTGCATTAAACAGCAGTCTTCCCATCTCCTAAGGTCATCCTTTGCCCGGCAACATCCATGAATGTTATGTTCAGACATTTGAGTTTTCTCCTTAACCTGAAGAATTGGGAGCACACCTGAGGATGTTCTTTCTTTTAAAATCAGACCCTGTGCAAGTGACCTGGAGCTTTCCCCAAAAAGACGAGAGCAAGAAGATGTGCTGTAGAGTTCAACAGCTGCATAAGTATTGCCAGTCCTTGTAGTGTGCTGGGGAATTTTTTCACCATCTTTTTTTTCTGTAAATTTTGCTGTAATTATCTTTTCTCCCAACTTGCCTATTTCTTCTGTAAACTAAGCATTAACTTTATACTGTCTACAGGGTCCAGGTTTTGTGGCCTTAAGAAATATTTCCGCAAATTGCAATTATAAAGGATATGCTGGAATATCTAAGACCTTCACACAGGCACCATTCTAGTCAGTATCAAATTGTCAACATATGATTTATTTTTTCAAGACCTTTATCCCAAATAACAATTTTTCTATTGGCGTACAATTTCCCCTAAAATGGAAATTACTTTCCATTCTGGTGTATTTTGGTGTATTAGAGACTCCCCTTTAATAGTGAGTAAACTGTACTGCCTTCATTTCCTCCTGTCCGCTGCTCCCCTCTCCATCCTCCACTTCCAGCTCTAAATGTAGATATTTGATAATTGGATAACTTTGGTCTAGAAAGGAGTGTGAGTGCTCCTCCCAAAAAGAGCACTTAAAAGTTACTTTCAGAGGTGGAGTTTATGCCTCCACCATAACCAAAAGAAGGTAGTAGGCAGAGGGCTGAAGTTCAGTCGTAAGTATACAAGTTGTGTCATGCTCCATGCCTTTGGACATGGTAGGCACTTACAGTAAGGGAGCTTCAGGGGGCAAAACATGCTTTGAATGCCATTACTGACAGATAATCCATACCTGAGGCAATACACACTCGCTTTTCCCTGCCCCAGGCACAGTGCAAAACAATTCCTTGCTGATTTCCTTCAACCATCCATTTTCTCCAGGGCCTCAGAAGATAGCCAACACTTGTCTCACCCATTCTACAACCAGGTCCCAGTAAGTTGAGGTGCTACATGTCCACGCTACCCAAAAACTTCTGGTTTAGCAAGCATTTGGTAGACGTGTAAGTGCCTTTGAGAAATACCTGAGGGGTGCAAAAGGTGCTCTACTTTGAACAAACCCGGTTGGTTTATTTACTGCATAGAAGGCAAATTGGGAATTTGGGAGGCACTTGATGAACACCACGTTGTGGTGTCCCTTTGAACTTGGCAAGCTGAAAGTACCAACACACCCGTGCAGGGAGACTTAGAGTCGGTCTTCACTTACAGCCAGATTGCAAAGGCACAGGGTAGATTACTGATTTGTTTGTCTAAGAAGCTCCAGTGTTAGAGAGAGAAGATTTTACAGCACATTATGAGAGGACATTTCAGAGAAACTAGGTTGATGTGCAACTGATGTGGTTGTCACTTATTAATATTAAATTAGACACCTTGGCAAAGCAAAGATTTCAAGTGGGTAGTTTTATCACTGCGCTGTCTTTTGTGCATTAAAATTTCATTCGAGTTTCTGTCTTAGAGCAATGAGATTTGCCACTAATAACGCTTTGGCACAAAGAAACTTATTTTCTATTTGAGTATCACAACACTGTAAAACGTCATCAGAGCGGATCATCAGGGATTGGAAATGCACAGATTCCATGAGTTGATTGGTGCTGTAATAGAGTCTTCATGGGTCACATGCACCCAGTACTGTGAGGATTATTTCAAATGGAGTGTGCCGTCTAACAAGCTCAGTACTTAAAATGTTTCAAGTTTGCTGTGAGCCTGCATGTGCTTCCGACAGGGATGAGCAGGAATCCAAATTTAAATTAATTCTCTGAATGAAACATGGAAGAAGTGTTCATGGTATCCTCCTTTTAGAAAGACGAACAAAACACTGAAAGACCCTTACTTTACCAGGGTTATGTACAAAGCTGTCCTCAGGAGTGGCCGCACTGGATTTCATGCTAAGAATGAGGGGGAAAGCCACTCTGCTTTTCAGCCCTTTTAGAGGGAATCTGCTACTGACTTCCATGAGCAAACAGCTGTGACCTTGCAGTTCCTGAGAAAAGGATTTAAATAATAGAGAATGTTCCCTTGGTTTCTAAAGGCATGTTTCATTAAAACAAAGAACACTGAGCAGCAAATGGCATTTCTTGTATTTCAGCTGACTTATCAGATATCACTGGCGAGACAGTTTCCTAACAAGCACTGAAATTACCATATTTAATATAACCTAATTTTTTTCTCTGGACTTACTAGTAATATAGCAGTAACTCCAGCACTCCCATAACACAGTACAAAACCAGTGATTGATTATACAGTCCCTATATCTGTAGCATGGGAAAGCCATTTTCTAAGAGCCTTTCCATATGTGGCATCAGCTCCTGGTTTTCTGTTGCAAAGGGTGGTAGCGGTGGGGCCGAAAGACCAAGGGACCATGGTTGGGTCAAAAATCCCCCCTCCAGGTTTGTTGTAAGAACTTCTCCCATTGACTCTTATGAATATTCATGTACCCCTGCAAGATGTTACCAAAGCCCCCATTCTTGTCCCTCTTTTCCCATAGGTTGTTTTGTATTCCCCCCCCCCTTCTCCCTCTCTCCCCACTGGCTGTTTTGTATTACCCCGCCCCTTCAGGACCCCCTTATAATCCCCATTCGAACAGAAGTTCGGCCTCTTGGTTCTTGGGACACCGATGTGAGACCTTTCTGTTCCCTGGGGTCCTGCTCAATAAAACCTACGGTGTCCACCCAGGAGCCACCTCCGAAACCTCTGGGGGTGCCAGAACCAACAATGCGCAGGGTGGTGGATGGCTAACCATGGCCATGGGTGGGGAACAGCTGGCTAGCAGGGGTCTGGCCCCGCCCGGGACCCCTCATCGAAGGGGTTCTGTGGAACACGCAGCAGCTGGTCTCACCCAGCACCACAGAACCTGCGCAAGGCGCGATAGTTTTCTCCCTGCCTATGGGAGCTGGAAATGAAAATATATAGAAATCAGTTCTTCCATGCAAGACTAGAAAATATCCATCAAAAAAACCAGTACAATCTCAAAATGTATACATGTTTTTGTTCGGGTTTTTTTTTTTTAGGAAACAAATAAATGTCTCTTTTTCGTCATGTATCTTCAAGTTCCCACAATTTCAAAGCAAACTGTTTCTTCATGCAGAAAACCCATTATTCCCCTCTTCTAGTGTGCAGGCTTCTGGCACATTTGAATAACATTTTGTCTATTGTTCTCTTTTGCTAGTTTACAAGGAAAGTAAAAATACCTTGCAAGAAAAATTTCCTTTTGTTTGTTATCAGTAACCTCTAAGAAATAATCAACCACTTCTGCTTTTCAGTGCTGCTATCCCTATTCCTTAAGAAGCAGCAAAAAAGTCTGACGTATAAATGACATGTTTGGAGATTTGTCCAGATGTAATTTCCATCCTATTTTGACTGATCATATTCTTGTTAAGCAGGTCTTCACTCTTCCTTTCTTGCTACTGCCTGGTAACATAATAGGAGTGGAGAAACGTGTGACTTACCAGCAAGTTTCTTATGGATTTCAGGGCTGTGGGGGGTGTGTGTGTGCCCGTGTGTTACATGTGTGCAGAAACAGAGTCAGATCCACATTGCATCTTTCAGTAATTTCAGGTGGTTCTTTCCACCAGCACAGTGGGGCACAGCACTCAGACGCACTGAACTCAACAACCTTGAAATTCTTTTCTAACCTAATCCATTCTATGATCCTAAAGATTCTCCTTTAAGGCTAATCATGCAGCTGTAGTGTTAATGCACAGGTTTGGAGTAATATTTGTCACTTAAACGACACTTTTATTCCAGGTCCCATTTAGATCTCTTCAACTACCTGAAAGGATACTGCAGAAAGTTGGGGGGCAATCTATTCTCCCAAATATCAAGCAATAGAATGAGAGAAAATGGCCTCAGGTTGTGCCCGGGGAAGTTTAGATTGGATATTAGGAAAGATTTCTTCACAGAAAAGGTGATCAAGCATTGGAACAGGCTGCCCAGGGAAGGGGTTAATCGCCATGCCTAGAAGTATTTAAAAGACATGTTGATGTGATACTCAGGGACATGATTTAAGGATGGAGTTGGCAGTGTAAGATTGGACTTGATGATCTTTTCCAACCTAAACGATTCTGTGATTATGTGAAAAAATTGTCTTTTGGGCAGTGCCTAGAAAATCTTGGACAAGTTCCAGATGGCAATTAAGAAACAAATCTGAGCACAAAAGAGATAATCCTGCACTTTCCATCGGGTAACATTGCTATGCCTTGCTCTGCTTAAAAGTAAACAGATGGAAAGGTTCTGAGAAACACCTTCTCTGTAAAGTGGTGTTTGGGGATGGGATTTGAGTCAGAGCCTTCTGAGGTCTGATTGAAATGGAGGAAGATTAGGTTCTTAGTTGTCAAAAATGAATAGTAATCCTGACATATTTGGCGATGTTCGAACACTGGAGGGATTTATATAGTCAACTTTAGAGATCTAAATTAGGAATTGAATCCTTCTTTACAAGTCAGTGAAACTTAAGCCCAAGTATAGAGCTGCTTAGAGTGTTTTGCTCTATTGGCTATAAATTGAGCATAGGGAGGGTGACTTTGTATCTTATATACCTACAGCGAGGCGCCTAAAATAGATGGCATGAATAATCCCTAAAATGAATACCAGTGTGCAAGAATGCAGTCATTAAATTTAATCCAATTATCTCTGTGACAGTTATGTCCCATTTTTCTTCCCAGGACTGATGTCAAGATGTGCACTTTCTTTAGACCTACTTCTGTACACATGGCTAAAAGCTTACAGGGCATTTGCCCTCCACCCTCCCTGCTATTATGCAGAATCCCAGAATATTCTAAATTGGAAGGGACACTCAAGGATCATTGAGTCCAACACTTAAGTGAATGGCCCATATGGAGATCAAACCCACAATCTTGGCATTATTAGCACCAAACTCTCACCAGCTGAGCTAATCTCAGTATTAATGATGCTGCATAAAGCAAAAGGTGCAATGCTCCAAATAACAATAACTTCCTCAGGTGAAGAAGGTCACAGATTAAAATCCCTTTGGCTCAAAGACCTGCAAATGTAAATCGTCACCGAAGTACTCAATCACCCAGCTGTTAGAGAGTGAAGGTGTCTGAAGATACTTGCCTAATCTGCATTTCACCTGGCTAAATAGAAAAGTTACCAAAAAGATTAGAATTTCGTTGTTCTTTTTGCTGTTTCTTTCAAATGCCACACGAGTGCTCTAGCATATGAGCCCAGACCACACTGCATTTTTGTCTTACAGCCCTCAAAGTGCTGTAGCTGCCCATACGAACCTTTATCATCTCCATACAGCCCTACTGGTATCAGCAGAGCTGTCATGGTACAGTAATTTAGCTGCACAGTGCAAGTCTCAGCACAGGGTTAGAGAAATTATATTGAAGGTAAAAGGGGGGCTTAAAAAACTACTGGCAAAAAAACAGCTGAAAGGAAATGCTTTCATTTTAGTCACAGATGTCAAGTCGGGAAAAACATTTGTATGCAAAGATCTGAAGGAATGACAGCTCCTTTTGAAATAATAGAAATGGTAAATGTGGACCTCCTATGTGGAAACCTGTAGGTGGGTAAGTGGAATCAAGTTTAGACTGTGTGTGTCTATTGAAATGAGAAAACGATGCCTTTGATAAAGACAGGGCATATAAGGTCCATTCATCACTTTTAATGCTTTCAGAAATGACTTATTAGCCAGGGAAAACAAACAGAACAACTTGATTCCACCTTAGCTTGAAATTGCATGATCTGGGGTGAATTTGGGGAGATAGGATTGTCACTAAGATGTTCCATTAATATTTCTTATTTCCTTTCTGGGGATGTCCAGGGGCCCAAACCTTAGGGATGGCATTCAAAAACACTCCTGGATGACTTAGGAACAGAAGTCTGGTGCCTGCTTGTGATTTCAAACATACATATACACTGCAAAGGAATGATCATTGCACACTTTATTGCATATTTATAGGCATGTTGTAGTCAGTTTTTCCTCTGCTTTAGAAGCAAGAGGATTTATGAACTAAAGCCTATTAAGTCCCTAAATGCTATATAAGGAAATACTCAAATTCTTTGTACAAGAATCAGCACCTCTACTGAAAATACTTTATAACTCCACAAAATACAAACTAAAAAAATATATATCTAGCTTCAGAGTGTAAAAATGATTGAGATGCAGATGAAATGAGGGCATATCATCTTTGCTGCTAAATTCTCAGGGTCCCAGGTGGTCCATTGTGAAAAAAACCACAGGACCATATTTGTCCTACACTGAAAGTGGTACTGAAACTACTGAGAAGCGGAGAGAGTGTTTCTGCTATTTTGCAGTTGCAGACAGAGATACAGTTTATATCCCTAAGCACTCTGAAAATCCCACTCTGAGTCCCTATGCATGATGAACACACAAACTGTGTGTGTTCAGAACAATTTAGTACAGCATTTACATACTGTACTTTGAGGAAAGAAGAGACTTTTTTCTCTCCTTGCCTGTGTGAACCTCAGCTCTGTACTTGGGCTTATGCTGAAGAGTGGTTTTTGCTACCTGAAAGGGATCTGAAGACACCGTTCACAGAAAACAGACTGAAAAACACTGGTTTAAGGATGTCTGCCCAGTGGGTTGTGATTGCATTGATTACAAATCATGAATCATGGACATCTTTTTCCTGCATTTGTAAGAATGCAGTAGGCTATATAAATAAAAGTCATCACAGGGTTTTTAAGGGGATGACCATTCTTGCTTCCAGTAGCAAATTTGGAGAGCTCATTACCTTTATATTGCCACTAGTGGGAGGGACATTGCATTCTACTCTTATAGTTACTGCACATCAGTTTCTTTCTTTTTTTTTTTTAGTTTCTGCCCATCATTTTTTTTTTTTTTTTTTTTTTTTTTTTTTTGGTGGTAATGCTGCTGTTTCCTACTGCAGTGAGCTCCAATGGACAGAGTCTTAGCAAACACAAATACTGTGTCCAGCCCTGGACTTTCCAGTGAGCCCTTGAGAATGTACATGAGCATTAAAAAATAGAACTTCCATCTGAGGGCTGGTTAAAAACACTTAGGATTTGGTTTGGAACACTTAGGACTTGGTTTGGAACTGGATGCTAAAGCAGAAGTTGTTGCCAGCAAACCTACAGATTATTTCTGCATTCTCCAAATGTCCCATCTCTACAGTAGCTCCCAGCCAGCTTTTTGGGGTGCCTCATTCTGGCCTAAAACTCTCTGGTTACTGCATCAAGATTTGATCCATTGCCGTTTCTTTGTCTTTCCTCACTTACTTCCTTGACTCCAATCCTTCTGGGCACATACAAGAAAGGCAAAGGCGATCCAACTGCCTTAGAGCCCAGGATTACTGCCAAGTCTCCAGGGCTACCTTTTTTCTGATAGTCCCGGTCATGTGGTATCGTAACTTTACCTTTTCAAAGAGGTAAGTATTGCACCAAAAGAAGTTTCTTTTGCTTTAGACATCACAGGGAAGTAATGTTACTCCATGGATTGTTTGCTCACCAGTCCCAAATTCAGTGTTCATACACTACTAGACTGGACCGGAACAAAGTATTTTCAGGGCACCAAGTTTTCTATGTCAGACCTCTTGCTTCATGATTTCACCTCTAAAACATGAAATGTACTCTGTTTTCTGTCAGCATTTTCCTTCGGCTGTCTGACCAAACACTGTGAAATAGTGATCCTGATACCCCTAAAGAGAACATGTCTCCTTCACATAAAGCTTCTTTCTGTTTCTCAGTTTTGGTGCTGAAGCTCACTTCTGATTTCCTTTCCTAACTTCTGAGGATATTCCACTTTTTACCCCATCTACTTCAGGACTGGTTTGGGAGAAAATACATTTTAAGAGGGATGAATGTATTGGGCTTTTTCCTCGGGAAAATAGAAACTATGTTTTGACTAACCATTTATGCAGAGATAAATGAATACATACAGACATGCAGAAATATTCATGGCTGTTTACATAAGAAGTCTTAGAGTATAGTAAAAGATGATTCATAATATCAAGCTGGAATTGTACAGCACCAGTGTCCAAGTTTCTTATTACAAACTAGGGAACTATGACTCATCTTCAAATCTGAGTAAAAGTTCAAAGGAGAATTTGAGTTTCTCCTAGATGTTATTAAATTGCCGGGAATGGCAATGGACAGCAAATCTTTTTTGCCTCGTGCTGCCACAGGGTATTGCAGGCTGTGACCACATTTATCTCTTCCTGCATTATGTCTCAGTTTGTGGGGGCACACTAATACATACCTAACTTAAAGTAAGTCCCATGTTGCTTTCGTCTTACTGAATTAGTCTTCTTGGCAGAATGAGGATGGAAAAATGATCGCTTCTTTTCCAGGCAACTAATGCAGCCATGCAACAAATTTTCTTATTCACATAGTTTCATGGGATGCATTGAATAAGCAATATTAATATTGCTGTGTTTACTCCCAGAGACCATTTTAGCTCTTGGTAAATTGAATCACATTTATTCTGTGAAGGCAAAATGAGAGTTGTACTAAATGCTATGGCTTCCATAGCCTACGGAGGAAAGGTGGGTGTAATCTATTTCTTTCCCTGTTTATCAAGCCGTGTGTACAGTGGGGTGATTTGCAGAGTTCGTAGACTTTCAGCTAGGTGTTTGGGAATCAAGCTGCTTGCAAAAGTGGGGAATTTGGATGCCATTGGGTATTCTGTAAAATGTCAGTGTCTGTGCCTGAGGGAATATTAACAAATTGCACTCTTTCTTCCCAGTCTTGACAAACCCTTTCCAGCAGTGATGGGAGCATGCAGTGCAGAACACAGATGATCCATTAGCAGAGACAGTTTCCTTACATTAATTACACTTTCAAGAGGTTTTAGGACATAATGACTATAAGAAATGCACATGTCCTTTAAATTTTAGCAATGAATTCTGCAGTACAATAGTAACTTCCTCCAAGTCTTCTTTTCTGCAGGTAGGATGATGAAACCTCTCACCTTTCCTCAGCCTTCATATTTTTCCCACAAATTAGAAGACAATTAGTGTGGAAAGAGGAGGAAGACAGATTTCTGGGAATTCGTTCAGTTTTCTGCATTCGGTTTCTGTGTCTTAGGTGGAAAATCATGTAAATCTATTGTCAAGTTCCAGCCAAGACCCAGCTGGCAAGATAGGCAGGTTTTTCAGTATAACTGGGAACTCTGAAGACTTTTTGGCTGCCAACAGTCCACCTCCATTAAGGTGACTTGCTGATTTAGCTGCTAATTGGCTCTGTGCGATTAACTTCCAGTGCTCATAATCACTGTGATGTCTAAGGTACTTGTAAAACTGATAAATTTGTATGTATGATTTCTCTGAAGCTCAGAAATATTCCAAGTATCATTTTCCAGATGAAAAGCTGGAACAGAGACCATTATCTGTTAATAATGTTCTACATGTTAATTTTGGTAATGGTGTTATTATATTAAGCTTTTCTACAGATCATGGAGTAACGAGTCATTTTCATTCCTTCAAGTCACAGAGAACAATGAAGAAAATTATTGAAGGACAGGCACAGTCCATTAAAGCAGTCAGTGCCCTAGTGGTTTTGGTGTAGGGGAAAAAAAAGAAGAAGAAAAGAAGGACAAATTTTGTTCATGTCTAACTCTTGTAGCTGCGCAGTTATAAATACACTCATTTAGTGCATTTAACCAGAAAATTAGTTGGTAGTCTCTCTGCCTTCAGTCATCTCATCCAAAGTCATCCTAGAACTCAGTGATTGAGCCCAGTTGGTTTTAGTCTCACAGTCATGCTCTCTCTGGGCAGAAGCAGCACAGAAATAAACGCTTTGCTTTAGCAGGGTCCATTTCCACCTCTATGCTTGCATTGCCCTCTCACAGTAGGTTCCCAGTGCACTGGCTTTTTACCAAACACTGAACAAAACGAGTGCAGCTGATAAGGACCAAGGCCTTCAGCTTTCCAGGAGCAACTGAAGGAGGTGACAATGATACAAATATCTTTATATCACTTTTTAAATTACCTCCTTGTCTTTCTAATGTCTTTCTCAAGTCATCCCTTAGGATTTGGTATTTATACCATAATATGGATTGTAGCTACATGTGTTTACAGAACATCTTTTGTTTTCCTGTCTATATGTAAGCTACCATAGAAGTTAGGTGATGTTCTATTTTCTTTCTTCATTTTAGCCACAGCAATACCTACATGAGCAAGTATTTCCAAACAAGACTGTCACACTACAGCTTAAAATTTAGCATGCAGTAAAGTGCCTACATGTATTTCTACCCCTAACAATGGACAAAATGTAACACTGTTCCTAATGTACTGATCTCTGCTAAATGGTGGAAGAGAAAGAGAAACACACTGAGCTAAAGGTCATGACATTTCAAGTTCCAACTTTCCAGATGTTAATGTTGGAGAAAAAGATCTAAATAAACTACCTACTTCTGGTCAATAAAAGGAACATAAATACGTTCCTCTGTCAGTAGTAGTTAAAGTTGAACGAAAAATAATGAGAAGCAAAATTCTTTCAGAAGACTTTTTTAATGTATTGCTTGATTGGTTTTGGAATTGGTAGAATAATAACAGTTCTTACTGAATTAACTCTTTGGCCCATAAATTACATTCCTTATCCACTACTACTCAAATAATTGAGTTTGATATATGCTCATGTCCACTGCTTTTACATTTTGAGAGCAAACTTAAGAAGGCCTTCATTTGGTAGAGCTGGGTAAACTGGCCTGTGCAGATATAAATGTGTGGACAAACCATCTTTTCTGAAAACAACAATATTTCCCTTCAATATTTCCAGCTTTATGCAGTGCCTGTGCACTCATCCCACTCTTTGATCTTGAACCACTCGGTGATTTCAGTTGGAGGCAAACATCTTAAAGACACTAAGACTCTGAAGTTATGTGAAATGGCATCAGGTGGGGGAAGATGTGAGAGATTTCCTGCCAGGAGAGATAACTACGCCATGAGCATAACTTGTGCTAAACTCAGAAGAAATCTATTTGGGGAAAAGTGTTTAGAAATACCCTCCTCACAGGGTAATCTTCAGAGCTTGCTCTTTCCGAGAAACTAAATTACCTTGGAGATAGAAATCTGTAGGAAACCTAGCTTTAGTTTCAGTCTGCACAGATGAACTCATTTCTAAGAAAAAGGTTTTTACAGAAGAGGAATATGCCCAAAGGCAAACTGCAAACTGAACACGAGGCAAATATGGCAATATTCCTCTTAGTTAAATTAGCTGATGCTGAGTGATTAGTACTATTGTTCAGCTCAGCTGTTAACTCTTAGCTGATTTCCTAGTGCTTAATTCCTAGATAATTTCAAAGAGATTTATGCATGAACTGAGAGTTAGACATAGACTTAAATGTGGTACTGACACGAGCATTGTGTAAGTGTATATTTAACGTGCAATATTGTGAATCCAGGCTTCAGCAACATCCCTAAGCATTCTGAAGTTGAAGGGATTACTCCCATTCCTACAGATTCCTGCAACCTTGAGCACCACGTTGAATTGTGATGTAGTAAGGGATCAGTCAGAGTCTTCTCTAAATTTGCCGAGTGGGTTGAACCGCCGACTTCTGTCAGTGTTGAAAGAGGCCTCAATCAGTTAGTTACTTCTCATCTGCATCTGGCTTGGCAACCAGTCAAGAAGAACAACAGCGCTCACTTCCTATTCATGTATTATGCGCAATTTTGCTTTGAATACCTTGTTTATTCTAACACGTAGGCTGTATTTTAATTTCATTTTGGTACTACATTAGTGGGAAAATGTGAGAATTGAGGGCACTACTTAACAATTGAGCTGCAGATCAATAGACAAAAGGTTTTTAAATAGCTTTGAAATGCCTGCATTGATAAAGCTATAGCCATTATTCTTCTTTCTGCTACTGGGGCTGAAATAATAAATATTTTAAGAACCTCAAAATAGATGGAAGTAGTAATATTGACTAAGCAGAAACTGTTTGCCAGCAGATTAGGCTTTGGTTGGTAGGATTTAAATATGCTTGGCATGTCAGAGCAATGTGACAAGTCAGTGTTTCCATAATGTTCTGCGTCTACCTCATAAGTTGTTGTGAAAGGATGATGGCTGTTGCCAGCTTGCTTTGTTCTTAATAATATTTCTAAAGATAAGAAAGCGAAATGGCTCCATTTCAGGAATTAAGTCATTTCCTTGTGCCAAAATACTGACAGGCAGTCTTCGTGCGGGAAGACAAATTAGAGTTCTGACTCCTGCATCACAAAAAAGAAGTCGACATGGCTTGAAAGGAGCCTTGCTGTTTAAGCTGGAGTTACTCCTTTTAACCTTGCAGATGTGAATGTCAAGTAAGTTTTCTGTGTGAATTTTTGTAATATGAAATGGAACAGACTGTTGAACTCAGGCAATTTTACAAGTCAGTGATAATTTTACGGAAGGGGAAGTCAGAAGAATCAGCAAGTGGAGCACATGGACCTCAAATTATAACATCAGCTGTATAGCACTATTTTCTGCCCCCATCTAATGGTATCTTTGCCTTGTTGTCTTTGCCACTGCCACTGATTATTTCAGCTCCCTCAAAACTGCGCTTGCAATGCCTTCCTCTCCCTTCATGCAGACAGCATTTAAACCTCTAGTGAATAGTTCTCCATGCACCTCCATTCTAATACAAAAAGTCCTCTTTCCTATGGGTCCAAAATGGCAAAATTCCCACTCAGACCCTCATCCAGCACAGCAACAGCAGTAGCCTCCCCAGTACACCCGACAGTAAGTAGAAAATGGATGGTGTCCATCTGGGGCTTCCTCTGCTCTTCTGCTCTTTGCCTGTACTTCCGCTTGGTTGCCCGAGTACGCTCCATCCATCTGGGATTGGGAACTCTTTGAGCAGAGACTGTTTATTTTGAAACTCCTGTGAACACTGTAATGTTTGATCTTTGATTGATGCTTCCAAGCTGGGGGTGAGGCTGTATTAACCTGCCTTACCTGATGGTAAATACCACTGGCACATGAAGGAAGTGACATAAAGGTCACGACTGAGATAAGAAGTAAAACCATTTATTACAGATGACTCACGCAAATAGGAAAACCAGCTGTCAGCACTTCACAAGAGGAGTCACTGCAAACCCTCACCTCCTCACCTTGCAAGAATTCTTACATCACCTGTAGTTACAGGCCTGCCTCTTTGCATCAATTTGCACACCCTGGTGTATCTGTTTCAGCTGAGAGTAGTTCTTCAAACTGGACATGCTCCTGAGCAGATGTGGTGGAGACTATGAGCAGGAGTTCATTTATTTGCAAAAATGCATGTTGAAAATTGGGCAGTGTAGTCCTTTGTTTTTTCCAGTTTAAACACAGGTACAACAAACACCAAAGGAGGATGCAGTATTGTTCAGAAATCATATATTAAATGGCTCTTTAGTGAAAATGTGCTGTAATTCCTACCATAGCTTAGGAAAAAAAAAAGCAATAGAAGGAATATAAATATATCCTATACACACAAGCAGTACAACACAGATGTCTTGTAAGCAGGGATTAGTAGCAGGACACTGTTATAGAAACAGCACATATTTTCCCTTGGGAAACTTAAACCCCCACAAATGTAGTCCATTCAAGACCACAGAGAAACAATATGCTGCTTATGCTCATTTCCTTTTCTTCTTGCTGAGACTGACATTTTACAAACCAGGCTTCTGTACATTTTACATTCTGCTTAAAAACTACATAGTTTTTAAACAGATCAGCATCCTTTTTTCCATTTAAAAAAATATCTAAATGCATCCCTCTCCACCTTTATATTATTATATTTCCCTTACTTTGTTAAACTGGACAACATGAAGTTATTTTCACTCCACTGCAGGAGCATAATTGATGGAGTTGTTTTAGTAGAAAAACACAAGAGATTCATCTTAAACTAGTTTAATTTAAGCAGTTCCATGACAACAGCTGGAGACATAGCTTCTGGGAAATGCGGATGCAAACTCAGACTGGAAGATAAGATTTAGTGACATCAATGAGTTGCAGCTGCTGCATAGTACTACATCTAGCAACATCTTTTTAGATCAGAGTCAGACTGAGCCCTAAGATAAACAGCCATCCATTTGCTTTATGGCAAGCTGCAACTGGACATTAGGTGACAACTGAATTCTTCATCACTCAACTCGCATGTTCTTATTTGTCATTTTAATAGTGATTCCTGCGTAGGTCAGGTGCCCTTTCCCCTCCCATACACTACCTGTGATTGCCAGCTGAGTAACAAAGTAGGTCATTCGAGATTTCCGCTTCCTCCTCCAGGTAGAGAAGAGCACTGTGGCATTTCCAGCAATTGTGACAATAAAGAGAATCCAAAGAGTCACCAGCTGCTCTGTCTGCATTAGAGAGAAGGGAAAAAGCATATAGATGGGTGGGTGGGTAGTGGCTTGGGTTAAGACAGTCACTGATCTATCCTCAGACAAATGAGATGACAATGGAAAATAGGAGTGAAATTTGAGTTTTGCCAATTGATTTCAACTATTTAGTCTAAAAGACATTCACAGTTTTTTCAGAAAACACTTAACGTGCATCACTGCTAGTGATGTTCATTCCAGTTTGGTTTGCAGTGGCTGTATATTACTTCTCTCCTCACAAAACCACTAGCAATGTCTGTATCCCACAGTTAGTGCTAAAACGAGAGTCAGCTCTCAGCTTTCTTGTGCTGCTCCAGCAAGCTGTGAAATAACCAGCTGCCTCACTTCATGAGGAATGTTGATAGACGGGCTCCTTTGGAGAAATGGAGGAAATAAATACTTCTCTCTTTCCCAACTTCAGTGAGTCTGGGTCATTCACGAGCCGTATGAAATTCAGATATCCACTCCATGATCTAGATGTGCACCAAGACTGAAAAGGAAGCATGACGCACTAAAGAAAAGTATAATTGTGTGGCGGCTGAAACGTGATGACAAAACGTCCCCTAGTGGTGTGTGTACAAAGAAAACGAAGCAAGAAAGCTATTCGTGCTCTCAAAGCGTCCGGATGCTCTGGCTGCAAGATCTGTTAACAGGGTATGTGTCCACGTTTGCTTGTTTGGTGAGTGCACACCCAATCTTTACATCCCAGCAACTGGGGCGAGTTTTAGGTTATGTCAATGCAGTCGTTCGGGATCTTCCAGTTCCAGACAGCAAATCCATAAGGTGGGAGTTAGAGGAAAATGGAGGAGGCAGGTGAGGGATGCAGCTGAGGAGCGGTGCCAGGTGCTGACGTGACCCCAAGGACCTGTCCTGAGCAGGTTGGGGGAAGGATGCTGTAAGTGAGACCCCACTTGCCTGACTGGGCTGATGGTATAGCAGAAGAGGATACTCATTAAAAGCATTTGGAAGCCACTGTGGGTGAGCAGAACCCAGAGCTCCTTCTGCTTGCAAACAAAATAGCTCACTGTGAGAGTGGGAAGGGAAGGCGAAATGAAAGTAATGGAGCAGGGACCCCCAGTTTTTTGCTTTGTAATTAGCCTTAGTGCCTCCTCAGCTCTTAGCCCCCCTCCTGGCCAGCAGTCATCGTCCCTCCTCATCCCTCCCATCGTCTCCCTGGGCAGCCTCGCCTGGGAACCAGCCTCAGCTTTGCTCCAGGTAGGGAGCCCCACTACCTTGTGGATTATGCGGCCATGCAGGGAAAGCGAGACCTGATGAGGAGCAATTTGTGCCTGAGCCCAGAGATCAGTTTAAGCAAACAGTGAAGGCTGTGTTGAGAGGATTTCACTTTTCACAGCATGATGATTTCCACCAGCATAATCTACCATTCATGTCATCTCACCTAACTTCAAAGTTCCAAAGAGACGCAACCTATTCTAATTTGTCACAGTATTGTCTAGGTAATAGCAGTGTCTCAGAGATGAGTCACCACTCATCTCACCCACCTTGGGATGGCCTGTCTCCACTGATTATAGAGTGACCTAGATGAGACAACTTGTGGGAGCTAGATACTTAGCTTTTAGATTAAAAAATAAAATCCACCTTTTTGGGGTATCTGCAAATCTCTTGAATTTCTTGGAGACAAATTTCCTTAGAAATGTGTGGCAGAGATATGGTGAAGCTGTTTTTATAGGGGTGCTTTTCTTAGTGCAGGAATTGAAAGGAAATGTCTTTTTGGAAGACAATAAAATCATAAAAGGTAAGATTTCACATCACTTTTGTCCTTGAAATCAGTGATTTCTCCTCAGGGTTTGTTTTGTTTTTTCCATTTCAGAAAATCTGAAGAAAACTAAGGGACTAGACTTGTTCCCATTTTCTTTGGTAAAAATTCAGAAGAGCATTTTCTTGAAAGGAATTCTATATTCCTGTATTATACTGATATGGATAGGAACAGAACAAGAATCTGACACTCAAACCTTCTTACGATTGCCATAGAAGAAATAACTGTGGAGCAACAGAGACTGTGTTAGAAAGATGTTTCCCCACCACAGGAGCACAGCATAAATGACCAGTTTAAATCCCTTCTACCGATTTAAAAGCAATGCTTTTAAGCAATGTTGGACTCCAAAAATTAAACCAGACTGCAAAGATAACTTAAAAGATGCAAACGCTGAAAATAGAGGTAAGTCTGAAAGGCCGTAGACAAAGAAATAAAGCCAAAATTTCTATTAATCTATTTGTGGGAGCCGCCATTCAGACAAAAGGGAAAAAGATCTCATTCCTGGGGATTAAGGAGCCATAACAATAGGCAACTTAAATCACCGCAGCCTCTCTCAGTCTGTGTTAACTTGCAGAATGAAAACTTCTATGGTTATTAATGGGATGCCCACTGTGATAAAGGCCTTTGCAGAGGCTAGGATTAGAATTCAAAATTATCTTCATGAATTGGAAACATATACTGGGGAAAAAAGCAAGATGCTGTCCAACAAAGGAGAAGTGCAGGACTACAGTGTAGCAAGTGTACTCACACTTGGTTGGACCAGCCTTCGAAACGTCAACCCTCACACGCAGCACACGTGCAAAGTGCCCTAGAACATTATGGCATCACCCTACCATGAGAGCAACAGCCACCACCACTTTGGGATCAACACCACGCTCATGTGCCTCTGCTCTAATCCTTCCACTGGGCCATGACCGCTCCTGGGCACAGTGCTTCAAGAGAGACCCACAGCGATGAGTTGACATAAAGGATACAGTCAGGCAAAACAACTGAATGAATCAATTTGCTAAATCCAGGAAAAGCCGACTGCAGGAAAAGATGAACATAGCCTTAAGGACACAAAAAGACCGATGTAAAAAAGGAAAGGACTAATCTCTTCTTTGGATCCACTGCAGACCGGACAAAAATCAAAACTACAGCACAGAATTCAGGATGAAAATTTAAAAAAACCCCCAACTTTAAAAGATATCATAGATAGAGAGATTGATTGAGCCAGTAAAACTTCCATCTGTGAAGGGCTTAAAAATAGTTATTCGATTAGAGAGATAGCTGATGGATCCTCGAATTTCACTCCAGCTGAATTTTCTCTAGTTTTATTCATCATCTTCAGGTTGCTTAGACATAGAAGTGTTTAATTTCATGTCTTGTTCATTCATCAAACAAAAATCGTTTCTTAGTAACAGTCCTGGACAAGGTAATTTACAGAAAACATTCTTCAATAACATGTTGGGCAAACATCAGAAGCATTCTGATAGAAAGGAAGATAATAATGTCTCCCAAACCTCTGTGGACAAGGGCTTATTTTGCAATGGGCATTGATAACTACACTACATGAGAGTACCATGAGAGACCAGTGTCACGGTGCAGTTATTTCAGGTTAGAAAAGCTAGAGATGTTGTTGACATTATTAAGGTCCCCAACAAATGAAAGTCAAGAGGATTTCCTTGGCTTGACTAGAGCCATTGCACATGCTGCTGTTCCACAAGGCTGCTGTATTTGGAACATGGAAATGCTTGACATCGGGAGCGCATATTTGTGTTTTGCTAAGTCGCTCTAAGATTAAAACCAGTTTTAGTCAATGAAGAAAATGCCTCTTCATGGGTGAAATGTAAGCCAGAAAACCTGTCTGAAGATTGTGTGCATTTTCCTTTGGCTGTAAAAGAGGCTTGTCATTTTGTTTCTCTGATAAAATTTCTGAATCCAGAGGCTGGGATAAGTCTAACAAGAGGGGTATTCTGCTTTATATTTGAGGCAAAGATCACCCCTGCAAACCCCTTTAATCAAGACCATAGTTAAATCCTTTTGGAGATGTTGGGTCGCATTTTGGTACCACAATGCCATCCCTCCTTCCAGTTCTCCCCAGTCAACTTCCTTGCTTTGCAATCTCTCGGGATTTGTATCCCTTCTTCTGGGAAGCACCAGCTGTGGCTGTGGAATGGGGATATACCTGATAGCCCATTCCAGTGGAGGTGCTGTTCCTCATGTCTTGAGGTGCAAAAGTCTTTGTCTGATATTAGAGAAGTTGCCTAATAGAAGAAGAGGTTCAACTACCAATGGACAGAGCTTATTTGTACTTGAACAGGGACCCAATCCTAAAACAGTTTAGCTCTAGCTGCTGAGGCTGCTTGGGAAACAACCTGGAAAAAAATAGGTTTCCATGTAAGAAATGAGCAAATAGAAAAAGAGAGGGAGAGATACTCCATGCCTGGAGTGGCTGACTGGCCTCTTAATGTGAGGACAGCAGGTCTGTGGTAAATTCATGGCCCTGCTGACCTGGTGTCTTCCTGCACCATGTTCTTGGTCTCTTGGGTGAAGAAAAGGTATTGATCCCTCACATCACAAGCCAGTAGCAGCTTAAGTCTGAACAGCTTTTTCTTGGCAGTTGATAAACTCTAGGAATACACAACTGATCTTGCCTTTGGTATATTTTTAAAATTATGGGGTTAGCATTGCAGCAATTGAGATTGTAAGAGAGCTGCAATCATGGAGCAAGCCAAAAAATTGTGTAAGAGTGTTCTTAATGCATAAGAAGAATATATAAATCCCCTTGTTAAATTGGGTAACTGTCATGCTCATGGTCAGGTTCACCACTAGTAGATTGCATTTCACTTTCTTGAAGGAGGGAAAAACAAACAGAAAAATCTTTTCTCACTTTCTAAAATAATCACATTAATTGCAGACCATGTAGAAAATGGAGTGGTCTAGACTAGCATTTTTTTTTTTTTGATCCTGCTGTAGAAGATCTGGAGTCTTGAACATTGAAAACTGAAAATGTTCAGGACAGATTTGCTTTTTAACATCCCCCATTTAGGATGGAAACTTAAAACCCTTAAAAAAAAACCCAAACAAAAATCAACAACAAAAAACCTCAAAAAAACCCAAAACAAAACAAAAAACCCCCCACCAAACCCAAAACCAAAAAACCACAAACAAACTAAAACCAAAACCAACCAAACAAAAACAAACAAACAAACAAAAAAAATTGCAGAGGAGATGGAGCCAGATCCTCCTCAGAACAGGTGCCAAGCAGCTTGACTGATTTCCATCAGGGATTTATAATCAGCTTACCTCTAAGGCAAATTGCACTTTGGACTGCAGCACTGAAAGGAATCATAGAAATACACTCATTAACCCAATTAGGGAGTTTTAAAGGTACTGGCTAAACCTCTGATATAATTCGTAGAATTTTTAAATAAATAAAAAACCCAAAAATAATAAAGCACCTCTTTTCCATACTGCCAGATTCCTCCACAGCAGAAACCCTAGAGGAGCCTTCTGGGGTCTAATTGTTGCCTACAATTATCTAGCAGGAGGTTGCAGAGGAGATGGAGCCAGATCCTCCTCAGATGTGCACAATGAAAGGGCAAGAGTCCACAAACAAGGGCTGCAACATGGCACATCTTGATAAGGCATTAGGAAAAAAGTGTTCTTCATGAGGGTGGTCAAGCACTGGGATGGAAATTCAGAGAGGCCGTGGGATTTCCACCCCTGGAGATATTTGAGTAGACACTGCCCTGAGAAATCCGGCACAGCTTGAATTTGCTTTCAAGTGGGTGGTTCAGGCGACCTCCAGAAGTTCTTCTCCACTTGAATTATTTTGCACACACACAAGTATGCATAAGACCTATTTTCTTAAGGAATATTCTTACAACTGAAAGGTACTTACACAGACATAATCAGAGGAATAGTTTGCACATGTTGCATATTATTTATTGTATCCCAGAAACATAAACAGGTCAGATCTTTCTGGAAATCTTTATGTAAATAAAGTTTGCTCTGCAAGTAAAGAGTATGGCTGTAAAGGCTACTAGCATAGAAATGGCACAAACATAAAAGTCTTAGGAAAAAGGACTTTAAAAGTATAAGATGGCATTTTTCTTATACTTATTTGGAGTCCTGAGATGAAGAATTTCTGCCAGGTGTGACCAGCTTAAACTGTGGGCTTTCACAAATGAAGTGTGATGCCGCTGAAAGGGTCATGACTTTGGTTATGCTTACCACCCACAAAATAAAGGTTCTTTAATACACAAAAAAAGAACAAACTTGATTAAACTGCCAAGGAAACATCCATATTTCTTCCTGTGTTGAAACTTTATACACAAGTTGGGTTGTGAAAAAAATCCCACAACCTAACAGCAATCTCCACGAAGAAAAGCTGTAGGTGCATTGCATATACTTTAGTTGCAGACAACAATTCTGACTGTCAAGAAGAAAAAAGAGTAAGGGGCACCAAATATCTAACAAAAAGAGGCACAACAAACAGAATGCTTGGGCTAGAAGCAAGCTTCACACAGCAAATGCTAATCACCTGAATGTGAAGATTCAGATGATTAATTCAAGTCATCTCCTAATGCTCGAGGAAATAAAAGCTGAAAAAAATGGCTGAAACATTCTTGATTCCCTTCCTGGTAGGCCTTGTCTCAATAAGAAAGAAACATGCTCAAACAACTGGGAAGGTCACTGAAATCTTCTGCCTTAGCTGTCACCAGCAGCAGGAAGCTGTACTGTCCACCCCTGTAATACAAATATGTTTTGAAAGAAGGTTCTCCATCCAGCAAGACGTTTCTACACAGAGTTCACACAAGATGTTCCTGAAAATGTTGGGAAAACAGTTTGATTGACACTTAACAGCCCAGGGAAAACTCATGTGAAGGTAAGAAAGGTAAAAAAGAGTGTTCAAAGCTAAGTTTTACATTTTGTCTTTGAAAGTGCTTCCATTATGATTGAATTTGAGAGAAACACATTTGGGCAGGCAACAAGCCTTCTAGGAGTTCTTTTTTTTTCTTTTTCAATTATTGTGGCCTGGGATGGAGCTTGATTCAAAGTGCATAAACACTGGTTCACCCCCAGGTTTGACTCTGGGACTGCTGCTTTCTCATTTAAATGCTGCTGGTTGTGCTTGATACCCCTCCTATCCCCCGTGCAGAGGCTGCCTCACTGAGCTGCTTTCTGACTGACTACCTGGGTTATCCTGCCAGCACAAGGTTATGGGACATTCTGGCAATGCTGGGATGCGTTGCCACATGAAACCTTCACAAAATATCGAAGGTGCTGGCAACAGTCACTTCCCAAGGAGTCCTTGTCGTTGGAAAAAACCCACAGGTGGAAGGAACACGAGTTGATTTTTTCTGTTCTGTTGAACTTGAGAAGCAGTTTTGCATGAGTTTGTGTCCATATGGTACTCCACTCGTAGTCTGGAATGTTAATGCGTTACATAGAGGAAAGATCTATAATATTTTCTTCCTTTTAGACTTAGGGAAACAGACAAGCTGAGAAAGTCTATTCACTAAATCAGGACACTTTCTCATGGAAAGGGTCGATTTTGTTATTAAGATTACTTTCTCATCTTTTTGACATCCAGCAAAGCTGTACATTTATTTTTTTTTTCTGAATCTCTGTTTCTTTAAAAAACCTATTTCTTAGCTCTGACTTCACCACCGTGGATGAGCAGGGTCCCTTCAGTGCACACAATCTAATGCAGGCTAATTGCAGTGATATTTCCAACCTCAACAGCTGAACAAGCCCCCACCCTGCCCCAAAATTCTCCATAGGTGTGATGGTGACAGTCAGTAACAAATGTGACTAATTCAATTCTATTACCAAATATTTCTTATTCTGTTGTGATTTGGTACAAGACAGATAATAACTGTGGGCAGTAATGTTCAGTTACTGCAGGATGTTTTACCCATTGCAGTCTAGGAAACTTCCACAGAATTAGACAGATATTCCCGATTTAAATGTCATCAGGAAACATAAATTTTTAATGGTGTAGCTATCTATTTTTTTCGTAGAATATTTTCAACATGGAAAGATAATATTAGGTCACTCAAGGATCCATCCATAATTGTATGATTTTGACAGCCCTGTTTAAAACTGTAAAGTGTTGTTTTTCTTAATCACTTAAAATGATTAAGTATGCCTAATCTGTAAAATTAAAATATCTCAAAAAATGTAAAAAAATTATACTTTCCAGGCATATTTATATAGGAGAGGCAGACAGGTGCAAACCATGTGCCTGTGTGGAGCACAGGGACAGCAGAATGAGGGTTGCTAGTGTAGAACAGTCCAAATCATTAGGCTCAGAGCTGCTCCCAGTTGGGCTGTCGTACTGCCAGATCACTTCTGTGCTGCATTTGAGGTGCTGGATGAGGCCAGCCTGGCCAACAGCACTGCAGCAGCAGTTTCCCAAGGAGATCACTCTCAGCGCAGCATCTCAGGAATAGCAACAGTCATTACAGCATATTGCAGAGGCTGCGTTCAGGAGTCCCTGACACCTTATTTGTGTAAACTTAATCCTCCTCCTCTCCCCCCACTGAAAGATTGCAAAGTTACCTTTGAATTATTTGATATGTCTATTTTCTAAAATGTATGATTGCATTTGCAGAGATTACTCCAGAAATTTGACAGCACCCATTATTATTTTCCTATTATGTATTCAATGATGGGATGCTCTGTGATATTTGCTTGAAAATCAGAATGAGCAATAGCATAAGCAAATGCTTTTCAGGAGATAAAGCAACTCCTCATTTGGATGAAAGGATAGGGACATCAGACTGTGACTTCAGCAGTCTGTGAGAACACCTGGAGCCAAATCCATGCAACTGGGTAGTCCTACAAAAACCTCTCGACATGTTGGTCTCCTCACCTCTTTGCTGGAGGTGGTAAACCCCAACCTTTGTAAAGAGCATTAGCTCCATGGACAAGGAGCCTATGTTCTTAGAGCTGTGCTTACTTGAGCTAGGCTATGCTGTCCTGTTTAATATCTGTCTGTTTAATATCTACATGGGCTAAAGCACACAGGTACAGGGAATGCTACGATGCGGGGGAAGGACAGTCAAAGACATCTGTTTAAAATAATTTGTGATGGTTTTGGCAGGCACAGTTCCTGAGAGCTGTAACACTTCAGAGTCACTGCTATGCTAATGCTGCGTGGCACAGGGGCCAGGGCTCCTGGGGCCAGAGGCGGGGGCGTGTCAACATTTGGACCAGTGGCTGGGGTTCCCAACTGGCAGGGGAGACATTGGGGTTCCCAACAACTTTGGATGTAAACAACAAAACCTTTGTGTGCTGCACAGGAGAGGACTCAACTCTACACAACAGGAAACAAAAAGTACCACCTGATGGATTCCCAGCTCTCCTGGGAGGTAAGAAATTATGGTGGGAACACAGTCCCACTGAGAAAGGAACAGCAACTCTGAGTTTTCTCCTTTTGGGCACTCCAACCTTTATTTTCCTGCATCAAAGCAGGGCATCTGCTTTCTCAGCAGAGCTCTTCAGATAAACATGATCCCTACCCAATCTTTCTGAGGACAAGCACATGCTCCTACCATTGTGGAAGCTTCTGGGCTGTTGAGTGCCTGAGGAGATGCTTCCTCCAGCCCTGAAAAAGCCTCCCAAACCTTGTTGAAAATCAGGCCAAACCTATTCTGAGATTCCAGCTTTTCTCCAGGCAGGTTTCTGGGATGTACCTTGTCAGGTTTGCAGAGTTAAGAAGGTCCTAAAGTGGAGGAAGGCTACAGATGACTTCTGCTTTTTCTGGACTACTGTATTTGGCCGGTGCAGTTGATGCTCACTTAGAGCCTTTTTACACATGGATTAAACACATATGGAGGAGATTGTAAAGGGATGTAATGAACCCTCCTTTGGCCTGGGAGGTTGGAGCTGTAATTAATATCAATTTGCACATCTGTTCTGAATCATGTGCTGAAACAGCCAGCAGAATTCCTTGTAGTCTAAGATAGTAACCTACCTGGATACCTCATAGAAAGGCACCCAGGAAGAAAGACGGTCTGGGTTTTCAGGGACAATTTGCCATTACGCAGCAGCAAAACCCAAATGTCTGTGGGAATGAGGCAGAGCCTTTGCCATGGGAAGCACCAGCTCACCTTGCGCGCTGAATGGCATGTGGATACAACGGATACACCCAGTCCTGCCCCAAAAGCTGCAATTCTGTGTGCCAAGAGCCAGTTTAGTCAGCTCACATGGCCCCAAATCAGACTTCATTAGCAAAGCTTTGGTAAGCAGCTGGCCCTTCTGTAGTAATGACTACCAGAAGAGAATCTGCATTCCTCTAAGTGGAGGAAATGCTCCATTTTTGAGCTAAAATAAATCAATCAAACACACCCCCCCAAAAAAAAAAATCAACAAAAACCTGAACTGGCAAAACACTCTCTAATCTGAAACTATGCAGGGTTTAGTTGTTAAGCAGAGGAATAGACAGAAGCTCAAATTTTTCCAGAAGAGAAGCACTCACAGCTCAGCCTGTAACAGCACTTTCTGGCACTAAAATGCTCTAAGGCGCGTTATTTTAGTTTTGTCACGTTGCCACCAGAGTATAACACAGACACTACCTGGGGTGGGCAAAGGCTGTCCTTTTGCAGCTTGGGAGGAAAAGGAGACACCAGTGCATGCTCATGCAGTTTGAGCAGCATATGAGACACCCTACGCAGCTGTCATTGGGTAAAATCCTTAAAAAGCCATTAACACAGGTAGGGGATGTCACTCCCTAGTCTCCTAGGGAGAGTGAGAGAAAACACTCCGTGTTTTCCTATGGCTGCCTTGATAAGATAGGTTACACCTGCATTTTCCAAGCAGAAATAGCTTGTGTGCTCTGTCTGCACCCTGGCACACAGGCTCCGGGGTCAACCTGTGTAGTGGCCACTCACCCACCCTGCCTTCACAGTCAGCCACAGGCTACAGTGTGTTTGAAAACCGCAGTAAGAGGCCCAAACCCTATTTGTAAGCTACATCTTGAACACTGAACTCTGTTTTTCAAATTCATTCAACCTGTTCCAAACAGAAACTTGTATTGTTTTAGCTGCTTGACTACAGCCTTGTAAAGAGGAAGGCGATGCAGCTTGGCTTTCTGAAGTGGGCAAGGACACAGCCGCAACACGGGCAGAGCTGGTGGAGGACAGCCAGATGAGTCAACAGGTATGAGCAGTACCTTCCACATGTGAGTTTTACGGAGTGCTGGAATTGCTGGCAGGGAGCCCTGTCTTCCCTGCACTGTAGTCATCAGAGCAGGTGCTTTCTCCTTCCTTTCCTACAGCTGCACCAGCTGTCACTCGTCTCCAGAGTCAAAATATTTCCATGCCTATCAACAGCTAGTAATTGATGTGAAATCAGTGAGTCTCCTTGCAAAGTTCATGGTATATGTGCCAGAGCCAGGCATCCGGCAGAGACTCAAGTGCGAGTCTAATGAGAAGCTCTCGGCTACAGAATCGTTTCCTTTAGCAATGGATGAGCATGCATGACTATCCTTGGTCTCCTAATTATTGTAATTTACTCAATCTCTCCTATTAACGAGCATTTTTCTGCCTGGGGACTTTCTAATCATGGAATTAATTGTCACTTTTACCATTATAAAATACTGCTCCCATGACATTGTTCAGATTTACAGCCCTAACTGTGAAAAGAAGACAGGAGATAAAGAGAAAGTTGCTAAAAGTATTTTGCTAGTCCCTTCTGATTTTTTTTCAAGAGCATTTTAGGAGTCTAACATGGAGAGGGGGAAAAAAAAGGAATAAAAAATTATTTTCACCCTAGAAATCCTAAGTAGGAAGTACTATCTTAGCAATTATCAGCAGCATGTTAAAAGAGGACCTCATTAATTAAGACTAGCACTACGGATCACCTCTTTCTTTATCAGGGGTGGGAACCTGCTATAATTCCACTGATTCCACTAGGATTTTGTCAGAGCACTGCCCATCTCACAGATACAAAAATTGCTTCTGAATATATCCCCTTTTACCTCACATGTTGTCAAACGATATAAGTGCCTGTCTCTTTCCAGCTGAAATTGATCTCTTCAGTCCCAGCTCCAGAAGGAATGGCAGGGTACTCCTAGTCAGACTTTTTAATAACTTGAATTTGTACAACATGCCATAACAATAAAGAGACACATGGCATTCAGAATGAAATTAAGCAATGGCAACAGGCATAGAAATCTGAAGGAAATATGAACTTCAGAACTTCTCTAATCTTTTTTGTACGTTCACATATTGCTCGGGTGATGTTTAGTTTTGGAGATGACTGAATACACTTCTCATTCAATTCAACAGCATTCACTACTGAATGACTCATCCAGTGCATTCTTAACAACAGCTTTCAAAAGATACTGCAACCCCCGCTCAACTTACAAACAAACAAACAAACAAACAAATTAGAACCTGTCCCTCATGATTAAAAAAAACCCAAACAACAAAAACCCCCTCTCACTTGTGTACAATGTTTGTTACAGCTGGAAGATCGAAAAGAAATCCCTCATGTCAAGATGATGCCTCTAAGAAATTACATTTAAAAAACGTGTTAAAAATAATACAAGCTTTTGATTCAAGATTCATGTATAATTACAATACCTCTACAGAAAAACAGTACCGTCCTCTCTTGGAAGGGTATGGAGTTAGCTAAGACACGTAAATCTGAAGTCCAGTTTCTACAAGTATGTTGCTTTTCAGTTAATGCCTCACACATGCTGTCAGCTGTCTTTGCAGGGAAAAAAACTACCAATACCTGGTAAAAAAAAGTTCAATAATCTTAGTTGCCTCCCCACATAAGTACTGAAAATGCTCCAAAGCTGAGAGCATGGGAAAAGTAATGCACGCCTTAAAAGAATACCTTAAAGGAATAGTAAAAGGATCCCCACTCCTCTTCTGCCACCACTTCTGTGAAAGTCACCGTTTCAGTGCAGGTGACAAGGGTAAGATCCAGCCAGCCGGTGCCTCCCTGGGAGCTGCTGCTGGCTTCCGTGGAGTTGACCTCCATCACTGGATTTTGCTCAAGTTGTCTAGGTGCTTGTTTTAGTAAGAGTTAATGCAGCCAGGCTTCTCCGGTAAAAGCGCAGCACAAAACCAGCTTCTCACTGCTCCACCACTGGCTACCAGAGGCGTCGGGCTTCAGTGCAGCTGAGTGATAGAAAAAAAAAAAAAAACAAAGCCAAGCTGGCATCCCTTTGAGCTTTCTTTTGGTACAACTCTGACGACAGCCATCCACATGCTCTTTCCAGCAGGAACAGCCAGTAACAAAGTCAGCACACGTGGACCCAGCCATGTTGTTGGCTCTGGATTGCCTTGCACCCCAAGTTGTTTGCTCTGGAGTCAGGCACACCTGTAAAAGCATGGACCTCCTCCCTGCAGTAAGCCCAGGAGCCTGGGTATTCCACTCAGCAGCTTTGCTTACTTATCTTAGCTGAGCTCATTATGATTTTGATTACCAGCAGCCTTATGGTATATCCATAAACAAGCACCAACACTCTCTCCTGTATTAGCAAAACCCTATTAAGTTTGTAGGCTTAAGCTATCACAATTTCCCTGTCAATGTCTACCTGATTTCATAAATAGACCTCTCCCTCACCTTTGCAAAGAGCTGGAGTGTGCTGCACACCCAGGAAGGCAGTGCTTTCTTTGCCGTATGGAAAACCTGTCTGGAAAGGCACAGCTCCTATGGACTTAGAGGCTCAAGACTCTCCAGAACAAGGTAATCAATTATCTCTCTATTCACAGGTTTTCTGGGCACTGATCTCACATACCCTCTGTTTATTCAGATGTTTTTACCCATCCCCAGTGGCGTGACCCCAGCTTTACCCCAAGGTGACAGATGAGAGTGCAGTCACCTTCCTTGACCAGAGCTCAAAGTCACTTGTAAATCCAGCACTTGCTCAGCTTTGCAGAGACGCTCTGCCTCAATGATAGTGCAATCCTAAGCAGAACATGATGCATTTCACACCCACACCCCACCAATTCAATCTCCCCTTACCTGCTCATGGCAAAACCCAGCCCTACGTTTATGTAGGCACGTGGGGGAGCTCAGGAGTCTGTAGACTCCTCTCTCTTGCCAGCACAGCACACCCTCTCCACAGGGGCTGGAGCAGGGGTCTCCACAACCTGCCCATGTTGTCCTTGTCCCTGATCCATGTGAGACTGTGTTCATCCTTGCCTACAAAAGCAGCAAGAGAGGGGTCACTAGCTCCCAGGGCCTGTAATAGGGGGGGAAATTCAGGGAAATTCAGGTCCAAGTTTTGACTCTGAACCCCCCCAAGTTGGGACATGTCTGATCCAAGGCTTAGGACCAGGCTGTTCTAGAGACTGCAGAAACCTCTGAGTGTCTGAGCAATATTCAGACTCTCCAGAAGGTGCTGGAGTTATCAGAGTCATTCACTGGAGCCATTTAGAGGAGGGACTCAGTCTAGACCAATACAGATAATCAGTACCAGTCACAAAGCAATCAACTCTGACTAATATGCACCAGTGATCAATATTTAACAGTGGCAAATGATTCATAGGTTGGATTGTGATCGGATGAAAAGAAATATTATAGAACCACCATACTTTGCTGAAAACCACTGGGGAAATGGTCATATGTATTTTATATAAAAGAGGGGGAAATATTTTTGAAGTTTTTTTATGACTGTACAGGTTGACTTTGAAACTCTGCTAAGAAGTATTTAGGTAGCATCCAAGCTTCTTGAAAACATTTTACCCTTTTTTTTTTCCTCTTCTTCCTTCTGCTTACCTTTCTTTCTTAAATTTACAGAATTCTCTTTGCTAGAGTTAAAATTTATTACACTGAGCTTTTGGGTTAGGTGGGTTTTTTGCACTTTCATTCCTACAGAGCAGTTAAGCTTGAGCATATTACAGGCCCTAAGAGGCTTTTCGGTATCTGCACCACACGCCAGATCATGTGCAGCTCTCAGGGCTAACCTGGAGTGACTTGTCTTCCGGCTTTGCCAGCTACTTCCTCTAAGGAGTGCTTATGGTGTTGCAAAAGGTTATTCCATGCCCTGCTCCAGCACTCTCCAGTCTACACAGGGCTAATTCAGGTTTTCCTTCACTATCAGCTTTTCTGCCAGTGAGTATTTCTCAGTTACGGTCACTGCCAGGTTTTGTTGAGGGCTGGTTTTGTCAAAATGCTGTTTAGCCATGGAATTTGAAGCCATGGGCTGTCTATGGTACCACATCTAGAATTAAGCTAATTCCCTAGAATAAGATACTTTGTTCTTAAACCACTACAAGTCATTATAACTCTTTGAAATCTGGTGTTCAGAATTTGTTTCCCACCCCACTCTCCATGCTGAGATTAAGCAAACTCTTAAAGGAATGGCAAAATAAAATACTTCTATGATTGAATCTCAAAAGCTTACAAAAGGCAAGATCAAATCCTAACAACTCCTCTGTGCTGAAGGAATAGCTGATTGGTTCCTGTAAGCCACTTTGTTGTTTTCCTCAATTGAGACCTTGAAAAGTCTCTGAGAACTTCCAGTAGTTTAAGAGATTGAGACAGTTTTACAGGGAGAGAAATCGAGTCTTCTCTCTGCTTTAATATAAAATTCTCTCCAATTATTATTGTAATAGTTTTTTATCTAATGTATAATAAAATATGCTTCTTCCTTCTTAACTTTTTTTAAAGTCCCTGTACTGTAGAACTACACCACAGCATGCTTCATAAGTTGCAAAGATATTGAAAAAATTCTGAAGCAGTAAGAATGGATTATTTGGAAGAATAATAGAGAGAACTTGCTTTAGAGGCCCCTTCATTAACCATTCAGTTTATCTCAGTCTCAGAAGATACACACATTTAGTTTTCTTAAATAAAGCCTTGAACCAAAGAACCAGTAAACCTAAGAGCATAATTAGTTCCACTGAAAGGTGAAGAGAGTATTCTGTGGTTGCTGTGTTCAACAAAACTGATAACCTCCATGTGGAGAAGCATGGGGGGAGATGTGCAATGCCTATCTTTTATCTCCCCACAGTGGCACGGCACTCCTGACTGGAAAGAAGGCAAAACCCTGTGCAACTGCAGAAAGTGAAACCAGGAGATTGATGTGATGTGATGTGATGTGATGTGATGTGATGTGATATGTGATGAATGAAGGTAGATAACTCTGGAAAGAAAAGGTAAAAAGAAAAGGAAAAGCAAGAAGCAATGAATCAAAGTTTTTAAAGATCAGGTACAAATTAGTGATTTTCATTATTTAAGCCTGAAATTCCTCATGCAAAAATGCTGGGCTTTCCTGCACAACAGCTATGAAATGCAATAGGTGGAGATGGGTTGTTTTGTAAACCACGTTGTGGATGTTCCATGGCAGGCAGAGGTGCCATCACAGGGGATGTTACAATCCAAAACTCAGCAGCAGTAGGAGAAGAGACTGTGCAGGAATATCTAGTTCGTCTTGTGCTATCCATTTATGTACCTTGGTTTTCCTGACAAACTGTTGTGTGGCAGTATTTTTGTGCATGATGTTGATAATCTGCCAAAAGTCAGCCACTGTAAATATTCTAATGTGTCTAATTAAAAAGATTAGGCATATATGAAATGGGTAGAAAAAGGTCTGCTCAAGTCTGTATTATTTTTTACTGAGACTTTATGGTAGATTTCCCTTGCTGCATTTAGGCATCATTTGGAGTAAATTGAAAAAATATTTGGTTTTTTGCTCTTTGGAGCTTCTGCACCCTGGAGTAGTTGGGCATAATCATATTAAATGAAAAGAACAAATAATGCTAGCAGACTGTAGGAAGAAAGAGAATGAGATATTTCTTATTTCTAAAAGAGCAGAAAGTTAATTGCTTTTCTGTAAAAAAACCATGCTTATCCAAATCCTTATATGCCAGCTTTGGAAGAAGAAGTTTAACCTGCTCTTCCCAATGCACAGCTCTTCTCCCCAAAAGCTGAACATTTGGGGCAATTCAGAGGGACTCAGCTGCCAGATCTGGCAGCATAGCACCACTTTACAGCTGTGTTCCCTCATCCCCGCTGCACAGGAGAGCAGAACTGACACGTTAGTGACACAATTCCCGTTGTCTGTCAGAAACTCGTTCTCCTTTAACTCACAAGCTGCTTAGCAGGCGCGTTAGTCCCTCCAGGTGGAGATGACACCAAGTTTCTAAATCTTCAAAGACCTGAACTAGTAATGATCTTTTATAGGCTAAATATACAGTTACTGAATTTTCTTGACAGAAACCCATAACACCCATTCTCTACCCTCCAAAGTAAAGTGGCTGTGACTTAGGATTCGAAAATTCAGGAGTCAAAGCAAGATCTCAGAAGCTGGTTTTAACCTCCTCCCAAGCATTTTATTTCAGGATCTGCCTCCCAAAGCAGGACCTGCCAGCAGCATGTTGACACTGCCAAACTTAGCCATTCCCAGGCTGCTCTTTGCGAGGTGTGAATTTCAGCTACCCTCCGCAGATACTCCGGGGTTGTGACTCTGTCCCATCTGTGCCGCACGGATCACCTTGGGCCACAGGGCCAACTAACAGCACACTGTGTTCACTGCCTCCCCAAATCTCTTGGTTCTGGAGTTAGAGGCTAGCAACTACAGCTGAAGAGCCCTTCTCTTTGATATAAAAATTTGAGTTTGATTTTCATCCAGAATCTGAACAAACTTAATTTTGAACTATTAAAAGCGTCACAGAATGAGAAAACTGTTCTGTGATGGGCTCCAGGCTGATCTCTCACCTGTCAAGTCTCTATCCAGTTCTGAATCAGATACCCAAACTGACAGCAAGCTGAATTTTCCTCTTAATGTCAGTTTTGAATCAGATCTTTTGCAAATGCCTAGATTTTACCCATAGTAAAACACTGGAGTTGTAAAAATCACAGAACATTTTTATAATAAATGATAAAATGCGAGCTGGTTGTTTCTCTCTCTTGTATAACTTAAACAATTTTTTAAAAGAGGAGTTTTTTCCTCATCTTTATCACTGTTTGTAGTCTTATTCCAGATTGGTTCATTTTGCAAAAGGGATACATAGCTATTTCTCATTTCTCGTTAAGAAACTTTTGCAGAAGAATGAGCAATCCTTAAGGAATTACCTTTGAAAAGAAGCAAGCAGATAAAGAAAACATGGAGAGGAATGCTATTAAATATGAATATTGTGTTAGTGGAACTGTCAGACACCCTGAGATTTCAAATCCCTTCACTCTGTTCCCCTCAATATAACCATCAAGGAAATCATGTATTTTGCAAGGGCCCGATTCTCCATTCATTTAGGATGCTACAGAGCAGAATCTCTTCCTGTTCTGTGACTAGAATGGCAAGTAGCTTCCACAAAAAAAGAGCCAAACCCCATGAACTGAAACAGATGCCTGATGAATGTGCATTCCTATAAAACATTGAGGCAGTCAACATAGTCGCTTGGAGTGTTCTAACTTTTAAGGAGCTGAGCAGGTGGCCAAAATGTATGGCATCCATCAGGTGCTGGCATGAAGTTATGTGTACAGATGCTAGTGAGTAGGTAGAATAAATTCGCAGCTCACATCACCACCAGAAAGATTTTTCCTTCAAAATCTTCTGCTTCCACTTGCCAAGGCACTGTCTGCCCTTCTCAAAGCACTGCAGCTGGAAAGGGGAAAGAGCACAGAAACAAAGCCAAGCTGACAAAAGGGAAAGGTGGCTTCAGGTGAGCCCTGGCCAGCTGCCAGGACAGCCGGCAGGAATGCAGCCAGCCTGCCCGACTGCACGGCCCGGCACACCGTATGCTCATTAACGAGGCAACTGCCGGGAACAAAACACCGACCATATGCTCGCCCTGCCCCGCTCCTCCCTCTGCTTAAGGTCCCATTTAACTGCAATGAGCACCGATGTACCTTGAGAGGGGGGCCAAGAGGCTGTGCAGACACAGGTTCCAGTTCCCATTTTGTCTGCAGCTGGCGTCAGCAGCTTGCTGTACAATCTGAGCCACAAGCCAGAGCCTCAGCAGTCCAGAGCTCTGTTTTCCACAGTACAGGAAGGCCATTGGAGGGTTCAGGATTTCCATAAGCCAACTTCTTAGCCACTACTGACACATAATGCATTTAACATATATAAATAGGAATCCTTTTCAATTCTGTTTTCACATTGTTGCTTAGAAGCATTTTTCTTTCATTTTCCCATGTTTAATTGAACCGGAATGAATTTAACAGGCTGTTGGACTAGATGATCATTGTAGGTCCCTTCCAACTGAAGTTAGTCTAGTCTAGTCTCTTCTATACCAATTCTTATTTCATCTTAATCTACAGAGCGTGGGTAATCACATCATATCTGCTCTGGGAGAGAAATACTCCTCTCCTCCCACTCCTTACCTGCCTGCTACCTCTGGTGAGTGCACACAAGAGGTCATTTCCATCATTCCCATTCAAGCCTGCATTGATATAGGAACTACTCCCCTGTTAGATTTCAGAGGATGCCTGGATCTATAAACCTCTCTCTTCTTCTGCAGGGGATGATCCAATGGGTAAGCCTCAGGCTTGGAGTTCAGGGAAGATAGTAAGCACCTTGCTCATCTGCACATTCCCATTCTGACCCTGGCCAAGAGATCTCCTCTCCCATAAGGAAGAGCTTTGGAAAGTGAACCTGTGACAGAAACTCGGACCCTTCTGGATGTCATTCCTCGTTCGCCTGGATGCTCCTGCCTGCATAGTTAAACCCAGCTCTGGGCACACAGAGCACTTGCAGCATCCATCATGTTTGACTATAATTTTTGACAGACCCTCAATATACAGGGACCTGATTCTCTGTTTAAGAGACCCCACCATTGGCCCTCAAGTGCCAAATTGGAACCAGGGAAATCAGCAGGGAGTTAAAACTGTGCCGAATCTTCTTTGCAAAGAAGGGGTAGGTAAACTCACACAATAAATGACCTGCTCCTTTCACAGCAAACTGAACTTTTGCAATGAATTTCTGTTGGGCAGGAGGTTTTAAAAAACTGCAATTCTTGGTAAAGTTTAAAATTGAAGTTCAAAACACAGCAAAAAGAGGGTAGTTAATACATAAGAACATGTTTTCAGCCTACATTGCCAGCTTTAATCTCTGATCAAATAGTACTACAGATGCTACAGAGAGAGAAGAGAGCAACAGAGGGAATTAGTCTAATCCATCAACACTAAAAGCTTTGGAAAAGACCAGCACAAACCACAATGTAGGTCAAAAAATGTGCCCATAGAGAGGTAGTGGGAAGAAAAGAAAGTGTGGGAAGAAAAAATTTTAAATGCCTGCCTCCCTGCTCTCCTTTCTGGGGAAGAAGTTGTACCTGAAGTAATGAATACACTCTGTCTTGTGGCGATGAGCAGCAGAGTGGAATTACAGATTTACAACAGAGGTGGAAAGCCATTAGATGAATTGCAGGACTTTTTATTACCAATTGCAATTTCATGGCAGAGTTATTATTTATTAAATACAGAAGCAGCCAGTTGAATTCTAACTGCTCTGTGGTTTAATTCCACTTATAAAAAGGCTGAAGAAATTACGCAGAGCAGCCTAAAAGTGCTCTGCTGTAGCATGGCTTCTTTCTCACTGCCTTCACATGGATACACATACACACACAGAGAAATAAAAAAAGTCAGTGTATGGAAGGGGAACAAGTTACACCAAATTTCTCCTTAAAAAAGCCTAAGGTAGAGTAAAATAAATGTACTGTACTGCTATCATTACTGCACCTGAAGAGCAGCTTGGACAATGTAACATCCTCTAGTACTGAAGCTCAGTTTTTTGCCACCTTCAGAAAGAGATACACTTTACCCCCCCTGCTCTCTCATACAAAACCAGTGTGCAGACAGAAAATAAAGCCATGAAATGACATGTCCCAGGTCAGAACTAGTATGTGGGTGGGGGGAAGAAGACAATATTGGCCATAATATGCAATTGCATCCCAGGTCATCTCCATGAAGCAGGATTATGTATATGTTCGGGCAGCAAAAGGGATGAGTTATTCAAACCCCAGCAGCTTTGTGCCTGCATTTACTTTGAATTCACTGAGCTGCAGAGCAGTGGAAAGGAAGGGGAACCAGAGAGAAGTGAAGAAATACCCACTGAAGAAACTGTCTCAGCTTCACAGAGAGCTCGCGTGGCTCAAATCTCTAAGGCTTTGTTCATGCTTATCTGTCACTGCATATTGGCACGAGCAGGGTATTTAATAACTTACGTTGGCCAGAAGACCAAATGCCATAAAACAAATTTCTTTTTTTAATTTTTTTTTATGTTGGGCAAACAATAAAAAAAAGATCCAGCAGGAGCAAAAAAACATATATAAATTTTTTATAAAATATATTTTGTATATAAAAAAGTAGTCTTCTGCAAGCTAGTTCTTTTTAGACTATAATATAGATGTAAATTAGTCTGGTGTGATACAAACCTTCATTTCCAAAACACCATTTTTGCTAATATATTTTTCAAGCATACTTCTTCAGATATTATCTGGAATTCTTTAGCAGTACATTGATGTTCCTGATCACACTATGAAATATATTTTCATTAAAAATGTGGAAATGAACTGCTATCATTTCCATTTCTGCACAAATAAACCCGTTCAATTACGGTTCCAATCCAACGGAGAAGTGAAACAGGACTGCCTCACATGCTGACTTGAACGCAGAAAGCACAGCTCAGAGAAACAAGACTGTGCAAAGAAAAACACAAAATTTAGCAACCAGTTTAAGGTTGTGGATACAGTTGGTGTAAGTATTCACATCCCCAGTGAACACGCAGCAAATTCTAACTAGGCAAATAAACTCAGCCCAGTGTTTTTACGCCCCCACATTTTAATGGACTGTTTTGTCTCTTCTCATTTCAATAAGGTGGCGCTGATGTGGATATCTCATGCTATCTCATTGTAAATGTGAGTATTATGACACAAATGCTCAGAGAAAAGTGAACTAGAGTGCTGTTTTCGGAGTGGGTATGATTACCCTCATGATGGCATTGCACACAGGCAGCCCTCACAAGCTAGCTGAGGACAGCTGCTCCACGTGCAGCAAGTTGTGGACCAGCAGCACCAGATCTCCATGCAAATAAATGGGCTCGGCTCTTTTCAGCTCACAGGTTGTGCCCAAGCATGTGAGCAGCTGATGGGGCTTGCTGACTGTATCTGTGAGGTGAGCTGTGGATCCATTTCACATTAGTGGTGATATGCGTATATGTATAAGCAGAGGTGATTTACTGTCTATGCAGATAAAACAACATCTCCTGCAGTTAGCTGAGAAATTTCCAGTCCTTGTCCAAACATACCTCTGAAACAGGTAATATTGTTCTTGTAATAAAGCAGTACAGGATAAAATAATAAGTATCATCAAGGAAGCAGGAGTGTGAGAAGTTTCGAGTGCACAACAGTGGTGTGGGCGGAATATATGAAATAGCAAATACAATACCTAATTTGCTAAAGTCATTAGAAACAAACCAGAAATCAGTGTGGGAGACTCGTTGCACCTGCTGCTCAGAGCTAAGTTTTCAGAACTTTTAAAAAGACCAAAATTGTTGAAGCGTTCCAATTGTCTTTGGAACAGAAAGAAAATTGGAAGGGAAAAAAAATTATTGTTATGCATCCACATGTATCAAGCCAGTGAGAGATTAGATGAAGGGAAAGGAAAACGTCTCTACACTCGAAGCATTCAAAGCTTTTGTAGCACAATTTGCTTCGGGAAAAAATAATGTTTTCTGTGGTTATGAACATGCAAAAAGATTCCAGACTTTATATGAACTGCTGCTTGGGGATTAGATGAGGATTTAATATCTTTCTCAGAGAAAGGATTAATTAAAATCTGTCTTCTTTGGGAAGGTGATGAGCAAAATAATTTCATATGCATATAGAGCTTTTGAATTATTTCTCTACAGAAACGAAATGTATTTGATGACTTCTCGTTTCGTATCTTTTTCTACAAGAAAGGAATAATTTTATATTTTTATTCATATGACTTGCTGAAGGGATTTTAACATGCTTTCAAAATGTCAATAAAAAAAATTGAATCATGAGAGTCTCCTTTAGAAAACTTTGAAAATCTGCTGTTAGGAGCTGAGGAAATACTTCTTGAACATCACTAAGAATCTATCCTTTTGTTATATATTTTACCGTGCTTAACAGCGAAATTGGTTAGAAAATCTACTGGCTAGTGATAGACCTAATTGCATTTTTCATTTCATGATCATATTGTGAAAAGTTTTACTTCTCTCTCTACCAAAGGCCTCAGTTGTCGTCAAAAAGCTGAAGCATGCACACACACAATTGTTTTTTGTTTATTTGCAGACCTAAGCAGCTGGTGTTTTAGAGAACTTGGATAAAAATCCAAGTAATCTGGCCCTGCCTCAGGGTGTGAAAGTCTGGAAATGTCTTTCATCACCTTGTGAAAGGAATGACACAAATTAGAGCATCTCATAGGACACCTGCTGGTGTCTGGCCCCCACATTTCTCTTTCTCTCTATAAAGAAGCAACCCATGACAGGTGCAGTGAAAAAAAAAAAAAAATTAAAAATCATCCATTATTTGTTCCATGATAGAAATGCCAGTAGACACGTCTGAATTCCCTCCAGCACTGATATGAAATAGGTATTTTACTGAACAAATGTAACTTTAAAAAAGGCTAAAAATACTCACGTTGAGCCATCAAGACTAAAAAAGCAATGATTCTTAACTTTTTTGTCAAAACTAACCTTCCCTTTTATGAGGGGTTTGACACCAGCAATCTTAAAAACTATACCATTTTTTAAAATGAAATATCTGGCAAATTTACATAAATTTATACATACATATGTTTATATATATATGAAATTAGTAGAAATTTAAATGACTTAGGCTAAATTTCAGAGCTTCCTGTTCTGAAAATCATTGGCACACGATGAATGGACAGTTAGTTTAAAAAAAAAAAAAAAAGAAACCGAAACCGAAAGAAAACAAACATAAAACCCAAACCAAAATAAAACAAAAAAAACCCCAAACACACAAAAATCTGTGTAATCAATGCATAATCCATACCAGAAGGGTAGGAAAGTAAGAAGCAATGAGTGACAAAGTGAAAGTAAGATCTAAAGAAGCAAACAAAAACAAAGGAGAACTTCGCAAACTTTCTCGTACAGCTTCTGGGACCTCAATTGGATTTTTTTTGTCTTCCATCTGTCTCATTTCTTTAGTCCCAACATGCACGAAGTCTAAGGCCAAGGCTTGTCAGCTTCTGCTGCCCTGTTTGATGAGCATCAGTGCCCCTTGCTCAGGTGGTCAGGGTCTCTGCCCTGCAGTACAGCACAGGTAAGGCCAAAAAAAGCTGGTGATATTCCTCCTGATGAGCACACTCGAGTAACTCCCAAATAGCTGGTACAGCAGGGAACAGCATCTCTTGGATGGAGCAGAGAACAGAATTGGATGATCTGGTCTACTGATTTAAACATGGCTCATCTTCAAGGAGTATTTGCCTGAACTTTATAAGGCAATATTAGCCCATATGTTTATCATGGATTCAAGGAGCTCAAGAAAGGATTGATGGTCTGCAATTTTACAGCCACTGCATGGTCCTGTAAGATGAATATGGATTGACTGTCCCAGCATTAAATATTTAATGTAATAAAATGGTTTTTTAAAGGTATGGAAGTGTGACTTGGTCCTGCATTTTAATTATGCTTAAAAAAAGTCATGTCAACATCTAATTTGTTCTGTTCAAATCCCAACACGCTCCAAAGATAAATCTCTTCTATTTGAAGAAGGTTGAGAGAGTCAAAGGAGAAGATCAAATAATTAGGCATAGGTGAATTTAAAATCACTGTTCCAGACTATCAAATAGATTAGACTTCAAAGACAGAACAGTCAATTATACGTATGTATAATACATATGTACAATTTCTCATTCCACTTTTGTAATTGAAGAAAAAAAAAAGAAGAAGATATGTTTTATTAATTCATCCCAGACTCTCTAGATGCTCGGTATTAGGCCAGCAATTACATTAAATAAGTTATAGTGAAATCTTTGTGGTACCTGCCCAAAATTAACCTGAGCCTGTACAACATCATTGCATATCCACACCTCTGTCTAGATGAGACTGGGTATACATTTCACCTTCTGTACTTTTTCTCCTACACTACTTTTTGGAACTGTGCTAACAAACTATGAGGACAGGAGGTATGAGCTCACTCAGGCAGTGAAATGAAAAGAGAAAATGTCAGCTCTGTTGCTTTAGGTCAGGTAACTGGTTTGGTTGGTTGGGGTTTTTTTTAGTTTAACTACAAGTAGGTGATGCTATAATGCTTTAAAACTTGCACAATAAAGAAAATTAAATATTCCACAGCAAAAGTGCTGAAGTTGTAATTTCCCTGACCTTTTATTTTAGCTGAGACTCTTTGCTAAGTTGAACACTACTTGTGAAAGCAAAAAGCCATTAAGATTTTATCACTTTGGTCTCTTACTGGTTCTTAGTGGTCTGCCTGCAGATGAACCCCGATCTCATCTTCGTGTCATCACTTAAAGGCAACACCCTTCAGTTCAGGTCCGAGGCAGAATATTTTTCCTCTTCTCCTCTGTTCCTGGTATCAACAAAGCTGGTGGGTGAGAAGAGCTGCATAACAGAAAGGGAGCATCCTCCTGCCTTTCTCACATGGGCTCAGCCCCTATGCCCACGGTGTAACACAGCTCACCTCCAGTCCCAGGTGTCCCCCACTAGGCTCAAATTTCCCAGCTTAGGGAACACAGTCATGCAAGGTTAGGGATATAGTTCCAGTGGCAGGAAGGTTAAGGTTTTTGGCCACCACCTGCAGCGTCAACATAATGCCTGGTTTTTAAATGGTTTTTTATAGCAGAGACCATTAAACCACAGAATGTTCCTCCTGAACATTATAAAGTGGATAAATAATGAGTTCAGCTATCAGTGGTTTCTGCACCTCCACTGCTGCCTTTCAAATGGAAGAGTGAAAAGAATTTGACACCAGTGATTAAGAGGAAAGAGGTGAGCAGCAGTTAATTTTACAGCACGGAGCACCCTGAAGTCCACCCAAGGTAATACCTGCTAGTGGAGCCAGGTTATGAAGTGACCACTCTGCCTGAGTGGCCTCATCCTGGTGACATGCTTCACTTCATAAAGACTCCTCATTAATTAAAACCCTTGCTTTTGATTGCTTATGGCAGGGTTTCAGCTGCAGCAGGGCAGACTCTCTGGGGACAGGGAACTTGCTTGTAGGAGTGAACAAACAAAATCCACTCATGGAGGTGAATCGTCAAACTTGCTCTGGTGTATCTCCTACATCTGTGCAGCGGGGAAAAGGCTGCATGTGACTAGCGTGACTTTAAAATGAAGCATCGCACCCCTTGACACCTGCCTTTCTTCTGGAGACCAAAGCAAGTGGGATTTTTTCCCCATCTCACAGTGAAAACGCAGTTTGATCCCCAACCTGAAGAGACAAGATGAAATTTCATTTGCGCACGATTATTGTCCCATAATTATATTTAAAAGATCAATAGCCACGGCTGTTCTGTGGCCTGCCTGTATTGTAAAGTACATTGATGCTCCCAAAACCAACTTTCCCAGAAGCCCACTGCTACAATCAGATATAAGAGACCTTGGATACTGCAGCTTGCAAGTGGCTGATCAGATCATTTTGCAGTATTCTGACAATTTTTCCCTCCAAACGGCTTTCCAAAGACCACTTTAACGCCATGCATTCTCTGAAAATAAAGCACATGGTACAGGGTCCGCACTCTAAAAGGCAGAAATCAGCTACTCCCTGTGTGTGAGGCATCATGCTTGTTTCCAGACTCAGGTAGAATTTTGAGGACAAATTCAGCATATAAAAACTAGCTAAACTTTGATGGGTTGCCTTGAAAAGTTAATAGAGTTTTGACAGAGCATCAGCGACAGCAGGAAGAGCAGGTCCTCCGTGAGATTTACCTGTAAAAAAGATAAAAGAAAACTGTCTTTGCCGGTGTTTAAAAACCAGCAACAGCACTCATCCTCAGTACTTCCGGCAGGAGCCCTACATGTTGCACATTGGAACCAGAAGAAAATACCCTAGAGATGCAGAAGGCAACAGGGTGGGTTTCTCAAGGCGATTACAGGTTACTGACACACCGATCCTGCCCCCGTGGTTCCAGCAAAATGTTGGAGGAAGGACACAGCTGACAAATTACATAAAGCTCACCAGAGTATTAGTCACACTACTGCACAGCTAGTTCTCCCATATCACTGAATTTTCCACTGTCTCGTATCCATACCTACACCTTCAAGTATTCCCAGCTGCTGCAAAGACATACCTCATTATCCTAGCTTGAAATGGAGGAAGATAAAGAGCAGGATTTCTAGCTCATGGAAACTTTCTTCCCTTCACTCCCCAAGTCCCTATTCTTCCACTTCATGTTTCCAAACTTTTGTACAAATTGACAAGCCAAAGGTCTGACAGGGCTCTTCACTGAGCAGCTGTCTGTTGAGAGCCAAAAGTTAATGAGCTTTCGATTTCCTAAACTCAAACAGAGACACTGCAAGCTCTGGCATGGTTCTGCTGGAAATGCCTGGGATTCAGAAAACACACACTAAGCCTGATGTGTGTGAGACCCAGTACTTCAAATAAATCACTGCCTTTTAATAAAAGAGAATCCTACCTCCTACTTTACCAGCAGCTGTTTTGTCAAGTTCTGCCTGTCAGTCAGGAATGATCCTTTATACCGTCCATAAGATGTCAATGCCATAAAAGACAGTGTCTCCTAAATCAGGGGTTTGCTGGAAACATCTTCTCATCTATAGATCCTACTCAGTGCAGTAATAAACCAGCTTTGTCAGAGCAATTATCAGCTAAAAAGAAGATTTTGCACTGCTGCTCTCCATCAGCCCATATGGCACCCAGCTAGGAGAGCAGATAGCACTGATTTCAGCAGGTAAGAGTCACATACCTTGTGACAGAAGACCTGGGTGCTTGGAGCAAAGATCTTAAAAGTCAACAAACAAAATGACAGAATGCTTGAGTCAACCGAGAGGAAAGGGCGTTGCTTAAACCTCAGCTACATTTAGGTATTCTCAGCTGCAAGAAATTTAAAATTTGAAGCCCCTCCTTTAGGTGTAGGTAAGCATCAGAACCTTAGCACATAGCAAGATGAGTTCTCCATCCAGAAAATCTGTGTAATAGACAGGAGCGAAGCAAGACAAGCCCATCATCTCTTCAGTAAATGGTCCAGACTTTAAAGGTCTGACTCATTTGCAGCTATAAAACAACTGCTCGGTGTTTTCAAATAGCTATTGAAACCACCGTTATTCAATAACACATCTTCCCTTCGCAAAAGAGGAAGAAATTATGCCAGTGCATAGAAGATGTATGATATATAACGTGAACATTATTAAGTACCTCATTTAAGCATTAATCTTTAACCTTCACAAACTTTGTGACAGCATACAATGATAGTTGCTGGAGGCAACTCCTTTTTCATACTCGCACAACAGCATTATTTATAGTAGCAGTGCACGTCTGAACAACAAAGGAGCAGGAAAGGTAGTGATGAAAGATGCATTGTAACAAGCAATAAATCATACAGCACTGAATCACTGAATGTTAAAGAAAATGAAACCACCTGAAAATAACAGCGTGATTTAGCAAAAGTCCTTTAAGATGTGCTTAATGCTAAGTACATATTTGTTTCTTACTGAAGTAGTGAAAATGAAGCTTTTATTCAGAATTAAGTATGTTCTTAACGGTTCTGCAGAGTCAGGATCTAAAGGAGGATGACATTTATGGTGATTTCCATCCGAGTCTACACGATAAACAATGTTTTCAGGGAAATTCATAAAGCCATCAAACACATAGGCACATCTCAGTTGATAACAACAAGTATCACTGACAAAATAAACTCTATTAGCATTCCTTTCAGATTGCATAAGTGGCATTCCTGTAAGCATTCATTTTTCACCTTCCACTAAAGTGCTTTTGCTCATGAAAAACTGCTTTAGGAGACTTAAATATATCTAGGAGTTGTTACAGATAAGCTGTTCTTCTTTACCCATCGTTTTTGCGCCTTTCTAGGGCAACAATTCAAGACGGTTGGGAATGAAATATTGAATTTATATATTCGGTCTCTATCTTTGCAGACTGCCTGTGATTTTCATGTGTGTAGAATTCTTTGTGTGTATTTGTGTGCGTGCATGCCATTTGTACTGCCTTAATAAGCACTTATCTAAAGAATTCTCCATAATTATCACTTTCATTAAAAAAGTTCTGTTCATCAAGCCATTAGGATCTGGTCTTTACAATATTTAGCACAATTATTTGATACAAATAATTACTTTTTCACTGATTTAAGATAAAAACCTGTAATAGTAAAAATGATCAAAAGCTTAGGCCATGTGGCCTATGCAAAGACATGAAAGAACAGTTTAATCAGGAGAGGAAGTGAGTGAAGAAAGACACAGAACAAAGACACTTCAAATCCATCAGCATGGGAAGGGACGTGACATGATGGACACAAATTGCAGCAAGGATTTAAGGCGGACATTAGGGGCAAAAAAAGTCTCTAGTTATAAGGCAATGGATGTCTCTGAGACAGGTAGCCTGGGGACCTAATGTAAGCCCATCCCAGGGAGTTTTCTAGTTGGGTTAATGAAACATCCACTAGGAAAGGTTTAGGGATAAATTTGTCTTGCCATGAGGATAAGAAACAGGTCTCTTGACACATGGTTCATCCATTTTTTGTAGGGTTTTTTTCTAATTCCAGGGTAAAATTTAAGTAGAAAGTGTTAGAGAGAGGAAAATGGAGGAGAAATCATTCTAGTTTTTTATGCCAGACTGAAGAGACAGATGCTGCTCTGTTCTTGGAGAGTTGTGGCTCTTCAGAGTACCCCTTAATGATGCATACATTTTTATCACCTCAGCAGTAGGCATCAGCTGCCTGGCTGTCCTGAAGTCTGCAGAACACTCCACAGGGCTGGCACAGGCTAAGATATTTCCCACAGATAACTTGACAGATGTCTCCAGCCACTAGGTAATTTCCATTTATTAAGATAAATGCAAATGCACCTCCTGTGTATTACTGGAAGCTTGCTCTCTGCTCAAGAGGGACCATAGGCTTCCTTGCCATTTCCATAGGCATCCATGTCTCAGCTTAGCAAAACTAGCGCCTGCTGCTGGTCCATGGTGTTGTAAGGCAATATATCTGACCGTGGGAAGCAATCTTTGATACAGAGAGCATCCTCATTCATTACATTGGTTTCAGCCTGAGTCGATAATAATGTGACAGCGTCTTCGCAATGAAAGCCTTTTGACTCATACTCCCTCTTTAAATGCTGAAAATTCGAGCAGCTGCAGAGGTCAGCATCAAAGTGTGAGTCATAAAATGAGTTTCAGACTCAGTTATATAATGAATCGGAGTATACAGCCTCCTTTGCACAGAAATAAAGCAGAACTCTATGAATCAAATGAGAAATGGCCAGAAGGAGAAAATGTTTTCTGGTCTTTGATGTAAGTCGCTGGTATTTTTCAGTTTGAAGACCCCATAAAAGTTTTCCAGTGAAGCTGTGTACTGTCTGCAGTGAATTTCAGCCTCTGCTGATAGCTTTGCTTTGCTTAGTACTCCCACTGATCCCTTAGAAGTTGAAGAACACAGGTATTTGTGAATTCCTTGAACCCCGTGAAGTTTAAAAGGGAACAAAAATTATGTTCTTCGCAAGCCTGCCTGAAAATGTTTGCAATTACCTTGCAGTTCTGGTTGCAATTAAGGAAAGCGCATCCTGCTCTGCGTAAGTAATGTAAAATGAACCACCTTTTCCCCTCAAAGACACAACACCTAAGGATGCAAGAACAGGAGTATTTCAGAGCAGAACTAGGCTCCAAGTAAGGTTTCTTTTGGCAATTTTTCCTATGCTATCATATTAAATTAATTTCAGAAGGCTTTTAGGCTACTATTGCAATATCAGCTGCAATCAGTGATATTGATATTAATGAAGAATAAGGACCAAGTAGTTGCAGGCTTAGCATATTTTCGGTTTTCTGTGAACAATTAGCTAATGACCAATACATTCAGGGCAATTTTGCACATCTGCTCTATGCTAGGTACTTCTCTAGTTAACTCATTCTAGCTGCAATTACAACTAGCCCAATTTTCAAATTGTTTCAGCAAAGTTTGCTTCGTTCAGTGTGTGAATCTGCAGGACTTCAGCCACCAAAGCCCGTAACCTTGTCTGCAACCCTGGAAAGAATCCAATGCAACGTTCTGAAGAGCTTTTGCAACGAACAGAAAGGTTCACACTTCAAATACCAGACATTACCTCTCCACCAGTTGGTGCTTTGATCAGTCCATTACACCGACGTGACAGAAGTGATGTACAACACAACCAGGACGGCATGGGAGCTATTTTTACATGCTCCGAACAGCTGCACGAAACCCCACACTGCAAAGAGAAGACAATGAGATTTGCTGTGCCCTCATCTGGGGCTTTTCGCCACCCATTTATTATTTATATCGAGCTGTAAAAATGGTCTGTGCTTGGCAGTCCTAACAGGGTTGAAATTATCTAGGTGAAGTGACACTATTCTCAGCAGTTGACCTTCATGCAAGTAGGACATACCTTATGCATCTGATTTTAATTTAATAAACAGTGTTTTATTTTCCAAAAGGAAAAATATTATTGTAATTTTCTTCAGCTATACCTCAGGATACATTTTAAATGTGGTGCCATTTTATTCAAATGTCACAACCTATGTACATATTTGACAGTTTTCACCCAGAAGCAGCACAGAAATATTAGAGATCATTATAGAACTGTTTAATTTTTAGAGGGAATGTTGCTGATAGCAAAAATATGACAGGCTAGTAATCCTTATTTATTGAATTTCTCTGTCTTGCTCTGAAAGGGACATGCTTTCCTAATCCCTTTTCCATCTTTAGCAATTCACTTCAAATTTACTTAGTTTAGAGCTCCTCCATTCACATACTGGGTCGAAATATAAACAGAGCCAACTTCCAAGTTCATATCCATGCTGTAAATTCTATTTGAAAATCCTCCCTCTTTCAGCATGTATTTTATGCTACCCAAAATCACTTTCATAACCACTTCCTTTCCTCCTTTCAAAAAAACCCTATTTTAATCCAGGACACCATCTAGGTCTTCCCTCTTTATGCAAACTGCTTCATCCTTCTTCTGGATGTTTTCATGGGTAGGGATTTGGAAATTTTTCTTTTTGCTTTTTTTTTTTTTAATCTGCATCTCATTGGAGATCTAGAACTAAAATATGAATTATCTTCTAACAACAAAAAAAAAGCTAAAAGGCCTTCTGAAATATGTGGAAAACTTCCCAACAAATTCAGTAGGTGACAATTCCATCCTGGAAAAAGCAGCATATTTTCTAGTGCTGGTCCATGGATATGGTTTTAGACACACATGGATGTGTTTTTTTCACTTGGTTTTAGACATGCATGTCCCCCTTAATGTCTCCCTGTACATACCATTTGAATTTAAAACAGCAATAGGCAGTGATAGAGTGATATTTATTTACCATCCAAGAAACCCAACAAAACCCACCATTAACATATTTGGAAGCACCTTTTAATGCCACTTAATGTACTGTTAGCAGATAAAACTGTGCATGCCATAGATTCCGTCCTCTACCTCCACCCAGTCCAGTTACTGCACATTACTGACATAATATTTTCTCTGATGAGACAGGCAATCCTTTCTGTTCTTGGACAGCTGGGAAAGGCATCTCAGCTGTGAAGCTGTGAAGCTGCTGAGCATGGACATCAGAAAGCGCTGCCTCTTAACCCTTGTCCTGCCACAATGTCACTGTTGTACAGGTGCGAGTGGCCAAAGGGAGTTTTCCTCAAGAGCACTGCAAGTAGGCGGGTACAGGTTTTTGAGCAGGGAAAGACAACTTCGGTATTATTTGGCTTTCCCAGAACTCACACCGATTGTATAAGCTGCAGAGCTCTTCATCAAAGACATTTTATTTGCTCAAAAACACAATAACAGCACTGTTACATCACCAGCACATTGTGTTGCTTTCTGTCGGTGCCCAATTGCCACCATAATAAATAATCTTCCAATTGCAAACTATTACCTAGCAGAAATTTTTAAAAAAGAAGATAAAAAGTTTGATTAATTTTATAACATTTCTTAAATTGTTTTTATTTTGCAATAGATTTTTGCACATTCCTGACAATTCTTCTCTGTCCATCTCTGTAGCTAGTGTATAACTGTTTGTTGGCTTCTAACAACAAAATCTTATCTTTCCCAAAGAACAAGATGTACTGTTATTCAGCTTCCCTTCTCCTATTCTGTTCTCTTTTCCTTTCTGAGAAGTCAACCAGACAGTAAGAAAGAGCACAGTGAAAACAGTATTGTCAGAAAAAGGCACTGTATTTAAAAATAGATTAACTTTTTTTCCATTAATTTAAAAGCTATCTAGTCATAACTTCAAAATTTAATGTAATTCTAACATCATGAAGCATCACCTTTCCAGCAGTTTTCCTAACCAGTCTTTTTCTTTAGAAGTTTCAAACTGGAGATCATTTTAAGGTAAGGTAAACCTATATAGCAATACCCTTCTGCAGCAAAGAAGCAAAAAACACCCACATGGATTCTGTCTAATCACATCATATTTCCAATATTTTTTCAAACAGAGGTTTCTTCCACCAGCTGTGTTAGCTTAAGAACATATTCAAGAAGCACCTTTTCCTATCAGGTTTTTTACTACTATTTGTTTTGGGGGGAATTTTGTTGTCCCCTTATTTTCTTTTCTCACTGCATTCCTGCTTAACTTGAGGCAGGAAGGATTTTTGAACTAGTGTGTCACAGCAATTGTCTTGTTCCTATTATTTTATTTACTGAGCATCTTCATAAACTCAAACACCCAGAATTTAACCACAAATATTTAATCTTTTTTTTTGAAAAAAAACCCAAAAAAATAAAAAGCTGTTGATTTTCTAAATTAAACGGACACACTCAACTTTCCTTGAGATAATGCACCAAAGCTCGGGAAATTCTGATTCTTTGGTCCTTCAGATTGAATCATCGGATTTCTGGTTTCTTAGGTGCTTTGCTCAATCCTGCTTCTAATGAAAGGCAATGTTTTTTAATGAATGAGTAATAGGAATGACATTCAGAAAGCCTCAACTGAGCAGCCTTGGCAATGTAACTTTGGCTCGGTGTAACTGTAGAGCTTTAGACCTTAGCTGATTAAAAGTTGATCTTCTCATGAAATCTTTAGGATATATGCAGAGCATTCCAGTTGCACTGTATTGTAATGCAAACATCGCTTAGTTAATTATAATGGAAACTATGTTTTATTAAACTGCTACATAGCTTTCTCATTTTGCAAAGCAAGTGCAAAATAAATGTTTCGTCACGATTCTCTCCTTTTCCATTTCCTCCAAATCCACTGCTATAAGCCAATCTGTCAGAATGTAGTTTATTTATGTGTTTGTTCAAGCAATGGCACAAGACAGAAATGTTAATGCTCTGCACTCCTTGCTCCATTTCAACTGCAGTTCTCCTCCTCTTTTAGCTTGCAACTCTGCTAAATAGTTTTCAGATGTTTTCAAATGAGGTTTGTTTGAGAGGCAAGATACCTCTCTTCCGCGTGTGGAAGTTTTCTGCGGTGTTTATTTTCTCTGCCCACTCATATTAAACCTCTGACATGGATACCCTCAGCTGCTGAAATTGTCACTGCTTAAAGGTCCTGAATTTTATCTCCTCTTCTGTTCAAGGGGCCATGTTTTTTATACAGCCCTAAATGCCACACTGAACCAATCTGAAGTGTCAGATGCAACTTACTTGTCCTTCCAGGCAGCTCTTTCCCACCAATGGCAGGGAGACAGAAGGGCACATGGCTGCAACACCTTTCCCAGGACTGTTTCTAAATACTCTGCTCAGAGACTATTCTGGCAGGACCTGTGGCCCATAGAGGACCCACCACACTGGAGCAGTCCATTTCCAAAGAACAGGACATCCAGGGAGGATCCATGCTAAAGAACTTCTTGAAGCACTGCAGCCTGTGGGAAGGACTCACGGTGATGAAGGTCTGTCTCCTATAGGTGGAACCCTACACAAAATAGGGACAATATGAGAGGAGGAAGGAGAAGCAGAGAGAAGAGTTGTCTATAGACCACAATCCGCATTCCCCATTCCCATGTGGCACTTGGGGAGTGAAGGGGAGGTGGAAGAGTCGGGAGTGAAGTTGAGCCTGGGAAGAATGAGATGAGGAGTGGGGGGAAGGTGATTCTATTTAATTTCTCATTATCTTCCTTTGTTATTAATTTGTACTAAAATAAAATTACTATCCCCAAGCTGAGTCACCCATGAGAGTGATTGGTAAGTGACATCCTTGTCCTTATCTCAACCCGGGAGTTTTTTCATCTTATTTTCTCCTCCTCCTGAGGATGGGGACCAAGTGAGCAGCTCGGTGGGCAAATGACAGCCAGCCAAGGTCAACCCAGCACAGGCAGAGAGAGGAGTGGAGGGTTGGTGGAGGGCTCCTGCTCTACCTGCTCTCATCTAGAGATGCATGGGACTCCTTTTCTCCTTTTTTCCTCTGAGCAGTATCTGCTAATGGTGGGTCTTTTAAAGCTTAGCTTGCTTGCTTGCTTGCTTGTTTGTTACTTTAGGCAACAAATTTAAAAATATAGGACCTAAGCAAATTGGTCCAATGTAAAAATAGGAAAATTCACTGAACAAACTGGTAAACATCAGCTATTCTTAATTAGCGTTCTTTATTTTTCTTTTTTTTTTTTGTGTTACTTTCTTTATACATCTACGAATGTCCCTTAACACTATAAGAAACATTTCCCTCCTCACCTGCACTGGAAAGGAATTTTCCTGTAAGGTGGCAAAAGCACATCGAAGGTCAGCTCCATCCTGAGAATTTGTAAAACTCAGTGCCTTGCACCCCGAAGAAAGACATTATAAGTTCAGATGTTCTAAGCATTTCATGTCCTTGAAAGAAAATCAAGGGTCCTCCCTGCTTTATGACAAGTATTTTTTGGAAAAGAAATATAGTTAAAATAACCTTTAATTTTGTGAGAGGCATCTGCACTTAAATTTTACAAGGAATTTGGCAGAAGCCACGGATCCAACCTGTCTCACATACTGGTGCGCATGATTGAAGGGATACAGGCTGGCCCAGCCAGGAGGTGTGCTGCATTCCTACTTAATGTGTGCTACGTTGCCAAGTGACATAAATTCAGTGCCACAGTCAAATACTGCCATAAGTCAACAGCTACCCTCCAGCTAGGCATCAATCTTGAAATGAGTTGCTAAGATGCAAACATAACCTTTTCATCATTTCTCTGCAATGGAATATTGTTTTACGCCTCCTATTTTCCTCTACTTCTTTCCCCTCCCACCAAGGTATGGGCAAAAGAATGTGACAAAAATATTTGCTGTCTGTCACCATTTCCTTAACACTAAGTGGTCGGTCATCGTTTCTTTAACACAACAGTTATTCCACTCAGTCCAAAGTCTTGGCATGTTGCTTCCTAAACAGCTGGTTGAACCTGGAGTTAGGAATTCCAAGAATTTCTTTCCTTCTCCAGTCTACCAAACCAGCTGGGCTTACGTGATATGAGGCTGTGCAAGTTTTGAGTCTCAGATGTTCAGTGAGAAAACATCTCTAGGGTTCCCAACATACAGTGAAGCTGAAGGGAAGAGGACAGAATGTCTTCTTTTCAACCTAAGGGTCATAGGCAAGATCAGATAAAAAATTTTTTAGAAAGTAAGAAAAGGGAAAACCAAACCCCTTTCACACTGTGCTGGTTTTGGCTGGGATAGTTAATTTTCTTCACAGTGGCTGGTGTGGGGCTGTGTTTTGGATTTGTGCTGAACACAGGGTTGATAATACAGAGAGGTTTTGTTATTGCTGTTATTGTAAGGCTTACACAGAGCCTTTTCTGCTTTTCCTAGTGCCACGCGGTCGGAAAGTTGGGGGTGCCTGGGAGGGTGGGAGGAGACACAGCCAGGACAGGTGACCCAAACTGACCAAAGGGACATTCCAGACCACCTGACATCATGCTGAGTATACAAAGTGGAGGGAAGAAAGAGGAAGGGGGGGACACTTGGACTGATGGCATTTGTCTTCCCGAGTCGCTGTTGTGTGTGATGGGAGCCTGCTCTGCTGGAGATGGCTGAACATCTACCTGCCCATGGGAAGCACTGAATTCATCCCTTGTTTTGCTTTGCTTGTGTGCACAGCTTTTGCTTTCTCTATTAAAGTGCCTTTATCTCAACTCATGACTTTTCTGTCTCTTACCCTTAGGATTCTCTCCCCAGTCCCACTGGTGGGGGTGTGAGCAAGCGGCTGCATGGGGCTTGGCTGCTGGCTGGGGTGAAACCACGACGTACGCAACGCACCCTTTCGGATATGATCGAGCAAAGGACTTACATGCATGGAATCTCAAAATACACAAAGTTGATTTGGCTTCAGTTAAAAGGTAAAGACATGTTTATGCACCTTGACAGGGCAAGGCCTCTGTGAAAGTTATGCAAGGTTTGTTAAATGCTCTGAGAGCTTTGCATGGTGGCACTACATAAGTGTAGGCCACAGGAGCCATCTTACTTCTACCGCAGGCAAGGATGCAAATGGTTTCCACTGGAGAGCAATAGATGCCAGGATGTTTTGAGCCAGGATATCCAGAGGCTGGGATTATAAATAAGGGAGGAAAGAGTTCAGGTTTAGGTTTATTTAGGTTTATTTAGGTTTAACACAGACTTTAGTTAATTCATATTTAATGGATTCAGGTTCAGCCCCATTCAACTAACAGATGGAACTTAAAATGGAAATATTACAGGTCCTTTGACTATTTTTAAACTTCAGTAGTTACAATAGTTACAAGACTTTTGCAACTGAAAATGTACTTGAGAAATTCACAGACAGATAAAGGAGCCTGATACAACCTATTTTTTATTTGGTCAGCTGTTTTATCCCTCAAAAAGACTGGTAATACTAAATGCCAGCAACATGTATTTACATAGCTGGACTAGGCAGAATAATTTCTGCTAGTTGATACAGCCAAGTTGCGTCCTTTCAGCAGTGGCTTCAGAGACTTAGTTTACTTTCTTGCTCATTGCGACTTGGTTCATCTGCAATGCATTGGCTGGATTCTTTTTCAGAGCGTCCAGGTCTCTGTATAAAGGTCATGAAATCTTAAAATTGGAAGAAAGAAATTTCAGATCTTTAGCTGTACCTTCAAGGTCAGCTATGTTTAATGTTGATTCTGTGATGTCACTATTTTTGTTTCCTGAGCAAAGGATGTCTCTCTTCATTTATGTGTGTGTTAGAAAAAACTTTGTGCTACCCTTGCCCAAATTGGAGAGTAGGACTACTGTCTGTGACTACTATGCACATCTGATGAAATGCATATGTTCATACAGATTTTGCTCTTTATCTTTTTTCAATGACATTTATAAAGCTTCAGGAGAAGAAACTGCCTGCTGGTTACAGCTGACCTTTTAATAAAATACCATGAGGTTCCTCATAGCACTGTTCACATCAGAGAGTCTTTGTTGTTGTCTTAGCAGGCTTCATCACTTATTCCTTCAGTGGTATCCCATGCTCATTTCTGTTTCAGGATGTGTACTTCAGGTCATTTTATGTTGCAGTCACGTGTTTTAGAAGATGGCAGAAATCCATGGGCTCAAAATGATCCTTAAGAATACTTTAATTTGAATGTTATTTGTAGGACAAAGTAGGAGAGCTTTTAGCTTGATTTTCTAAATAAACCAAAGCTTTTTATCACACTGTACATCTTGCCAATTCTCAATTTTTGAGTCCACTGGCAACTTGCAGTCACAGAGCACTGGATGTGTCCAAGACATAAAGATCCTACAACTTCATGAACAGCAGCTATAGAAAGTACTGGTGTCTTTACAGAGGACCTACAAAGGAGAATGCTTTTTTTTCTGCTGGGATGATTTTCCTTTTTCCTGAGCAGCAGGAGGTGACCCAGCATATACACAGATGAGTACACACAGAAGCTAGCAAAATGTATGGTACAGCCACCAAACTGCAGGAACGATTTATTGCACATGGTGGCTCCTCCCCAGCCAAAGACAGAAGGGAATATAGGAGAACAGTGTAGTGAACACAGTATGGTGTTTAAGGAGGCACACATATAATGCCTTAAGAATTGTATGAGAGATTGCATTAATTTTAACTTCAAAAAATAAAAGGAATACACCCCCCTCGTATTTAAAATGCATCATTTTTAATGCCCAGAGAACATTCTGTTCTGCAACAGCACACTTATTCCTTTAGTCTTGAGGCAAAATGCTCTGTCTGTAAAATCTGTCTCCCTTTATTTTTGTTGATGGTAATGATCATCGTCACTATTCTTATATATCTCAAGTGTTCGTAATTTCACCATTTGTTCAAAGTTTCAAGTCCTAACAGCACTGAGTCAATTATTTTGCAGGATAATGATTTGTAGACACTTAGAGTGACCAAATCAAGGAGAGGACACAGGAAGCAATTTGCTGCACTTTTTGCAGTAGTGACTATGAAATACAAAGAAGTGACCATGAAATACAAAGCTTGTGTTGCAGTATCCTTCTTGGACATGGATTTAACTAAGAATATCTTGTTGAAGGAAGAAGATAGTTAGGATTTGAAAGAAAGCGCAGCAGTTTTCCCAGGATGATGAATTTGAGTGAGTTTTCACACATTGGTTCCCGCACTTAACTACTGATTTTCCTTCTTTAGTTAATCACTGTTATGCCTCTGAGAACATTCTTGGGAAATTGGGTTTTTTGCCACTCTCTCCCTTACTGCAGCTCAGCTGTTGCTGTAACTTACACTGCAAGCACCATTTTATGAATTAACCAGAGGCTGGAGAGGTGTCTGCTTACATTTGCATGGAATGGAATTAAGGGTAGCAATAGGTTTTTTTAATAACGAAAGGGGTCTGAGATGCTGAAGAGTGGTCTTGATCCATACATGGTCCTTCCACTTCAAACCCCAGTCCTGTACACAAGATTTCTCCTACCCTTGCATGACCAATGGAGTGAATTGAGTAAAAAATGCCCTCCCCACTGCACCTCAAATGGCAGATGGGTGGCCATGTGCTTTTCTATATCACTTATCTTGCATCTGTCACTCCTAGCATAGCTGAAGAAAGCAGCTGGTAGTAAGATGGTAGTAATAGGAGAAAAAAAAAACAAAAACAAACAACAAAAAACTCAAACAAGTAAACAAAAAACCCACACCAAAACAACCCAAAAAAACCCAACCAACCAAAAAACCTCCACAAACCCAAATTACAAAAACCACCACTAAAACCCACTTTCAAGCATAAGATAGTTTTGAGGTTGTTTTTTTTTTAAAATGCATCTGAGGGGTTGTTCCCTATACATACACACACTTTCTTTCTGGTTTGGATTTGGTAGATCTACTGGGGTCCCAAAAAAAGCATGCACCCCCTTTGATTTTCTGCTTTAACTCCTCGCTGGACTGTAAGCTCAGTTGTGTTTGATAACAACTTCAAAAGCTGTGACTCACTGAACCCTGGATAAAGGGCTGGTCTTTGATCTCAGCAGCCTTACCAACGTGATCTCAGGTGAGCAACCGCCTCTTCCCCAGGCATGTGGGACACAGCAAGCAGCTTGTTCAGCATCACATTAAACGCCAGCCCTCCAAATTCACCTCTTAATGAGCTAGGCAGCCTCCTAATTTCTATGCTGCTAGTATATATACAGGTTTGCTGCCTAAATAGCCCCTGTTTTCACTTTCCTCAGAGGACAGTCTGGACTCACTCCACAGACTGCTCACAGCACAGCGGTTCCCCAAAGGGACCCCAAGAGGCACCCCAAAGGATGGAATGAGAGGGAAGACTTCACTTTTGCTCTGACGAAAACCCACGAACCCTCACCTTCATCTGTTCCCCCATCCTTGGCAAGCCTGCATGCCCTCTATGGTTGTGGCTTCTTGCAGAAGCCTCCTCAGGCAATTCACTTGACAGCTCTGCTTCAATATAGGGTGGTGCTGGATGGGGCTCTGAGCAACTTGGTTTAGTGAAAGGTGTCCCTGCCCATGGCAGTGGGCTTGGAGCTAGATGGACTTTAAAGTCCCTTTGAACCCAAAGCATTCTATGATTCTATGAATATTCCTCCTGGCCCAGAGGCTCTTGGCACAACTCCACGTATTTTCAGCTGAATTTTTCTCCAGCTGCTCTCTCCTGACTCTGGCTCCTCCAACAACCTTCTGGGAACACTCTCCCTCAGGGAAATTTCGCCCCTGTGCCTCAGGGAACAAGACACAAGAGCACTGCAATACAATAATAATATTGTTTAAGTTCAGCAGCTGCATTGCCCCTACTGGGACAGTGCTGCCACGTTAAAACTTGCATCTGTTGAGGTGCTGCACTATTCTCATCTGCAACCAATACCAGACAAAACCTTTGCATTTTTCATTTACTTTTTACAAGCCATGCTGCCCGTTAAGATTTCCACATGACAACTTTACTGAGAAATTTTAATCAAAGGAGTGCTTTCATTAACAAGTTTGATGAGTTGATTTGAGTTGGGCTTTAATCATCAGAATCCTGTCTGCACAATGTAACACGTTAGACGTGTATTTCCTCTAGTATCAGAGGTAAGGGTTATTATCCTACTTTAAATATTTGGTTTTTAACTCTTTCCGCAGTACCGATCATGGAAAGACCTCTTCAATATAGATTGATATTTTACAACCTTCTCTGAGCTCTACATGTGTTTTGAGCTTCAAGACACCAAGAGTGCAAGTACTGCAGGTATCTTGAGAGACAACGAAAGCCATCTTTTACAGCAATCTACTCGTATTAAACGAAATGTGCATCAAGGTCTACTTTTTGATGGATATACCACTTCCACAGTGTCTCTTGGTGCTCAGCTGTGTAACAGTGGTTTTTCCACAAGTGCATACCTATTAACCACAATTAGTAGATTAATTATCTCTCTCTCTCTCTCACTGACAAGAGATAGATCCTACATCCTCAATCCCATTTAACCACAGTCTTCCCTCAAGACCACCTTCACCTGAAAGGCTTCGTCTGTTGAACATCTAGCATGTGGCCAGCAGGTCAAGGGAGGTGTTTCTGCCCCTCTGCCCCAGTGAAAAACCAACCTGGAGTGCTGCATCCAGCTCTGGAGCCCCAAACATAGGAAGGATGTGGACCTGCAGGAACGAGTCCAGAGGAGGGCCAGGAACATGAGCGGAGGTCTGGAGCACCTCTCCTATGAGGACTGTCTGAGAGAGCTGGGATTGTTCAGTCTGGAGAAGAGACTTTATGGCCTCTTTCCAGTACCTGAAGGGGGCCTCCAAGAGAGCTAGAGAGGGACTTTTTACATGCAGCGATAGGACAAGGGGGAATGGCTTCAAACTGACAGAGGGCAGGTTTAGATTAGATATTAGGAAAAAAATTCTTTACTGTGAGGGGGATGAGGCACTGGAGCAGGTTGTCCTGAGAAGTTGTGGATGCTCCATCCCTGGCAGTGTCCAAAGCCAGGCTGGATGGGGCTTTGAGCCATCTGCTGTGGTGGAAGTTGTCCCTGTCCATGACAGAGATGTTGGAACTAAATAATCTTTAAGGTTCCTTCAACCCCAACCATTCTATGACTCTGTGATTCTGTGTTTGCTTGATCAAACAGCATACAGGAGGGTTCAGATGTAGCTACCCAAGAAAGCAGCCTGATCACGGCTCCTGTCTGCATATATTGAATCAAATCGTCAAACACTGCATCCCGTGCTTTTCCATTAGTTAAAATGCTTCATTTCATTAAGCACACAGTTGAGCCTCAGTCATCACCAGCAGTATGTGTTCAGCTTAAACCATGTGTCTTCAATTGCTGCGTTTGGCCGCTTCCAGCCTCCGCATCCCCGGTGCACAATCCTGCAGGCATCTCGCACAGAATTCTCCTTTTTCTGACAAAGTCTCAGTCGTTAGCCTGTTATCTGCCTGCTCACCAGTTGCACTCCTGACAGTCATGCTCCATTACCTCATCCATATTGCTGCAATAATTAGCCTTCCTGTTTACAGGCACGCGCAGCAGTGCTACAACATGTACACATCTCAAGAAAAATTCCAGGCAAGTAAAACCAGAACACATCCAAACCTAATGCACAAGCAAGAATACAATAATCATTTGACCTCTTGTATTGGATAATGCACCTCTATCAGCAGAGATAACAACACTGCCTTTACTTTGATTGTGTTTCACATTCACAACATGATCCTAAGGAAACACATTTATTGACTTGTTTATTTATAAAAATATCTGCTTTTACATGAGTTCAATTTTCCCTTTGTTTTCTTCAGTGTGTCCTAACAGCTCTATATCAGAACACAGAACCTGAAGGAGCATCCTGAGTGGTCATTGTAACTGGTCCCCTCCTCTTGCAGGCATAGCCTCATACTATTCCTTTCACAAAGTATTATCCAGCTCAGTCTTAGACGTGGGTTTTTGCCCCCACTACTGTCAGAAAGGTGGTTCAGAACCTCACGCTTGTGATGGTTGAGACTCCAATTTGCATCTTCACTTTATTTATGGCTTTTTAATAACCATTTGTTCACATGCCTCTGCTGTCACTTCTCTCAGATTTGTCCTTCTGGCTGTGAAGTTAGCACTCTTGAGTATTTACATGCTCATGTTCCACCGTGGTTTTATGTTGTTTGGCTAAAGAAACCATGCTCTTTTATGTCCTCTACATTGACATCAGGCTCCCTGTTCCACTCATCACCCCATCTGTGACGGTCCCAGTCTGGCTTAACCTTTCCAGAGGAAAGATTGCAAGTTTACACATTTGTCCCGATAACATCTTAAAGAGTCTTGTCACATGATCCAAACTCCTTCCCCGTCTTTGTTGAAAAGCTACCCCTGAAACTGGATTAATTATCTCAGTTCCTTTTTTTTATTTTCCCAGCTAACTTCACCTTTTCCAAGCCACCATACCATGGCTGAACTTCTAAATATTCCACATGAGATGCTGGCTTTCAGAGGTCATTAGCAAAACCCTGCTGAACTTACTGTAGGGGAAGGATTTCACATTCTGAATTCTGATCTGTGGCTTCAGCTTCCTCCCACCACCCAGACCATGACACACAAAGAATAATCTTCTGTAATCATGCACAAAACTCCAGCAAGTTCAGCACATAAACATTAATTCATCCTTGCACCCCATTCACCTCCCTCAGCTCTCACATGTTTGAAAGACTTCTTCAAATCTGTTCACCTTCAGTTGGAGAAAAAAACCTGCAGTAAAAAACAGATGAAAGCTTCAGTCAAGAAATGCTGGCAGGAATTTGAGCTTGTGCTTCTGCTCTGCAGGAAAACACAATTAGAGCGGATCCATTTGCTTCTGGATTACAATTCCATAAGAACCCCCTCGGAAATTTCATTGCAGAAACACTGCCACAGAAAACATAAACCAGAATTTTCTTCCTCTTGCAAATTTCCTTTAATGCAGATTCTCTACTCCCTGTGTCTTAAAAAATTCCTTCAGTTTTCACATGCCCTTAATGATACTTGAATAAAACCAGTAATTTGGCTTTCAAGCAAATAGTCTGTGTGGGCTGCTAGACCGCAGCAAATTGGCCTTTCTAAAAACCCCAACACACACAGTGGGTTTTATCACCAATTAAATAAAGTACTTGAGCCATAACTGGACATTTAGCTTGGAAAAAATGCTACCTTTGCCAGCACTCTGATAAGAAATAAATGTGAGACCTCTGTAGAGCTTTCAGATTTGTGCGGCAGTTTCCTACGCTACTTACTAGAAATTGTGACAGACAGGGAAAGATTACAGGCCCATCTGTGTTAGCCTTTTAGTTCAGATCAAGAGTGCTCTTTTGAAGTGAACCTCCCAATTTTTCCCACTTACCACATTTTGGTTCACACGGCTGAGCATTCCTGGAGAACATAAACTGGGTGTCTTTCAAATAAAACTTACCTGTAAGAAGCTTTCCACAACTGCCCGTAGGGCACTCCAGTCCCTGACAGATGGGGACCCTACAGGACGAGACCAATCCAAAGTCTATTCCCCTGAAATGTGTGTATCTCGCCTGCTGAGCCTGCAATGTCAGCAGAAGAGGACTAAAAGCACTGTATGTATTTACCCACTTAGCAGAAATGTGGCATTTCTGCTGGAAGTAACATAAAGCAGACTCTTCTGCAGTTTGAGCAATTCTCCTTCCACACCTGGAAAAGGAATAAACACAAAGCAATAAACGAGAAATAACTAACATCCCTCAATCAACTAAAATGTGATTGTTTGGCTAGGAAGAATCATAGCATACAGCGAAGTTGGACATGCATAAGCCTGCTCATCTTCTGGCCCCAGCTGAAAAATATACGGCCGTGTAGTGCTTATGATCTGCCTGAAGCCTTCAAATGCTGAGAAGATTGTGTGTATTTAAGTCAGCCAATTCCCTTATGGATATCTCTGAGCACCCATTTGGCTTGTGCTGTGTTATTTTTTTTATCAGAAGGCTCAGAGGGATGAATGTACATTCTGGTGGGTGTAACACCACAGCAGGGACGCTCCTATCAGAGATCAGAGGCCAGCAGTTTCTGGGGTGAAGCGCTGCAGCAGCTTAAAAGTGTACAGCAAAAAGCAACAGCTGGGCACAAGCCACACAGCCTGATAATCCTTACAAGAAAGACTGAGAAAGGCAGCATTATAAGGCACTTTTAACACCGCCAATATGCCAAACTCAAAGCAGAAGGGCTTACTCATTTAAGCAAGGGAATACAAATATAACCACATATAAGCAGCTCACCACTATTATTTCATCCCATCCTGTCACACACACAGAGAAACCAGAGCTACATGCATCTATCCCCTGCCAAGAGCAGTCTCCAAGGAGAGATTACCATGTGCTATCATCCTGAAATGCATTAATTTGATCAAGGGAGGTTATTAATAGTGGCCAACTTCTTTAGCAAATTTCAACCGCATTTACTGCCAGTGTATTATCTACAAACATCCATAAATCCCAAACTACTGATGGCTCTGTAACTCTTGAAAACATTAGAGCTGCAGACACGGTCTTGAGAGTACGAACAACCCTTTTTGTCCCATTCTGACCTCTCCTGGTGACAGCCCTACCTCTGTCTATGGCCCAGGACCCCATTTTACCCCATGTCCTAATGGGTACCAATGCCAGTCTTCAGCTCCCCACAGCCCCGAAATGCCTGGCCATGGGACCTGCTGATGCTGTCCCCCACATGTGGTGCAGGCTGATGTCCCAGACTGGGCTCAGCCCATCCCCAGCCTCACGGAGGTGCCTGATGCCCTGGACAGGAGCCCCCATGATGCCCCAATCCCAGCGAGCAGCTGCCCTGGCAGCACATTGGGACCACTGCTGCATCCAGCACTCATCACTCACAGACTTGCTCCAGAAAGTTCATGCAGATGACTTCTGCTCTCTCTCAGGGCCCTCCATGAATACCACTGCTGTAGATGCATCTGCTAATACATCTTTCCGAGGTTACTCGCACAGCAGGGCCACGTGTCCCTTTGTGGGGCACGTGACAAACTTCCTTCAAATAGCTCCATTAAGAATAAATGAACTAATTTATTTACAAAACATTGAAAATGCAAAGGAAAACACGACAAGTAAAATTCAGGGCACTGGGCCAAATCAAATATCATCCAGCTGAAAATAATTATCTAAAAAATGAAAAAATAAAAATGTCTCCCATCTCAGAAGCCACTGTATAAGGACAAGGGAGAGAGCAAAGCTTTCCACCAATGAAATTTGGATGTCAGTCTGAGAAACCAGTAGGAAACTGGATACTTGTGTTTTCCTTGTTCAGCCTGAGCAACCTGGGAACGGTCTAACGGTCCAAGAAGATCTGACAAACACTGAGAAGTAATTCATTTTAAATTGTCATCCTGAATTCAACCCACCTAATTTAGAAAACGCCTGCCTGTTCTGAAAACCTTGGTTTTCATCTGAGAACTTAACAGCACTTAACATGTAGGGGGCACAAGCAAAGTTTACATCTGGGTGGCAGAACCATCAATTTAGTGATTTTTTTATGGATGCTTAACCCTTTTTCTACTAATACCATGAGGGTGGCCATGTGCAGTTCCAGGACTTGGTGAGACGCAGGCAGGGACACCGAGTAATGTTACTAAAAAGGTGGCTCAGTAAAGGTTGTCAATTTGTATTTATTTGGAATAAAAGGCAGGTTGTCTGCCAGAACGCTGCACATGAGCTTCATGACCAAGCAAAGCTTTCTACAAAGTCTTCAGTAGGATGAACTCCAAGAAAACATATAGCTTAGGATAAAATTATCAAGTACGGTAAGTGGTGAAGCAGATGAACACATTAAAAGACTTTTTGGGAATCTAAGCTCAGCTGGGATCTGTATTTAATTCCCTTCCATAATTTATATTTAGCCAATGTTCTTCACAATTCTGCTGCTGTAATTAGTGCATGCAACCAGGGATCAAAATATTGTAGGTAGGTCTTTATGTCTTCATGAGAAGACACTTCCAAACTTCTGAGTATAAAAGCAACATGAAAGAAACAAGGGGACTTTTCCCATGCCAAGTCTGCAACCTCAGTGCAGAGGTAGCCAAGTGCCCAGGGACAGCTAGGAATTATTTGGAGACACCATCTGCAATGTGTCACTTGGCTTTGTTTTCCACCACCATCTCTCCCCTCCTGTTTTTCTCGGGTTTTTCCTATCAGTAACCCCAAAGGATATATCTGTCAGCCTGTTCAGAAGGTGAGAAAATAACCTCTCCTTTGAACTGCCAGCCAGCAGGATTAGAGTAGCCGGAAAGGAGTCTTTAAATGGAAAGAGGAGAAACATTCCATGAAAGAGGTGTCTCCAAATTAACAATGTCTGCACTAAAAAGCGTACAAGAAAAAAGTTAGCTTAAACCGGAACTGCATCCTGGGGAAAGAGTAACAGTCTCTGTTTTAACAATTCCATGCAATCACAGGATCACAGAATATTCTGAGCTGGAAGGGACCCGTAAGGACCATCAATATCCAACTTCTGGCCCTGCACAGAACAGCTAAATAAATGCCTGAGAGCATTGTCCAAACACTTCTTGAACTCTGTCAGGCTTGGTGCTGTGACCACTTCCCTGGGGAGCCTGTTCAGTGCCCAACCACCCTCTGGGTGAAGAACCTTTTCCTGCTATCCAACCTAAACCTTCCCTGACTCAGTTTCATGCTGTTCTCTCAAGTCTTGTCACTGGTCTCGAGAGTGAAGAGATCAATACCTGCCCCTTCACTTCCCCTCTTGAGGAAGCTGCTGACTGCGATGAGGTCTCCCCTCAGTCTCCTTTTCTCCAGGCTGAACAGACCAAGCTGCTTGCATGACTTCCCCTCAAGGCCCTTCACCCTTCACTGCAGCTTCTGTGAAACCATTCCCAACTAGATACCAACCAGGCAAAGACGATTGGAGAAAAATTTCTTTTCCTACATCCCTTTTTCCCTCCTTGTCCAACCTCAAAGCTAACCCATGAGAGTGCAGAGACTCACAGAGGCCCCCACTGGCCTAGCCCCCTCCTGTCCTGGGGATGAGGAGGGAACAGGTTCACACCAGTGCCCTCTTTCCTTGCCTTCCCTTTGCCAGAGAGAGAGTGGTGATGCTCTCTTGCTCTGAGAGGCTCCCAAAGCGAGTGCCAGTCAACACTGCCTTTCCTATGGGGCCCATCCTGGGGGCTCTGAGTCTCCACAAGTCGTACAAACTGATATTCAGGGAGGAGTGCGTCAACAAAGTAGAGTCCCTTTCCTACGTCATTCAGTGCATTAACATTTACACCAAATTTTACAAATAACTCAGGTTTACAGAAGATGCAACCACTCACCCAAGGCAGGATGCCACTGATCCCATATCTAAGCTTTGGGTCAGGAAGTGAAAAGAAATTGTTACTCAGGGATTAACAATTTGATTTTCCATGTTTGATTCATTATTTTTTAAACTGATTTTGAGGAGAGCTCTTAAAAATATGCATCTCAGTCTTTGTCACAAGCCCCTGCAATGAATATGACAAGAGAGTGAGAGTATTTGCTCTTCCTCTATTCAGTGTTATTAACAATGAAATGAAATCTACAAAGCTTTAGTGTTCCAAACACAACATATTCCAAGAACAGAGTTGTATAAAAGTCTAAAATTTAAACATGATGTTACCTTAGGCAATACTCATAACTAAGATATTTTGTAGAGAGCCATGCTTATGTTCTCTGCATTCAAGAATAAATTACTTTAGCAGAAGTTACATGAACAAGGGTATACATGAAGGTATACAACTTACTTGTTCATATCCTCCATAATCACTCATTCCCTTCTCATAACCAAGTCCATAAACTTAATAAACTAAAAGAAAGAAGGACTGATAATACAATTTTGCAGTCAACCACCAATGTACTGCAATGTACTTAGGGTTCATTTTCATTGGAAGTGGCGGTCATTCCACAATGAAGCTCTATTAAGCGAAGTATAAAATGTTATTGCTTCAGGCTTGTCTTCACTGTTGTATCAACACCAGGAACAATCCTGTCATTACTGCCACAGGAATACCAACTCCTGCCCACACACAGAGATCTCAAATCTCCATTTAAACCGTATCACAAATCCTTCAGACAGGCAGAGGAAAAGCAAACTGATAAGCTTGCAGGACTAGAGCCACAGGCCATGGCTTGACTTAGACTAATTAATCAGCAGTTAATACAAGTATTCTGTCTTTCAAACATTCCTTCAGCATGTAGCCCGTCTTTCTCAAGTCAGAGTACATTAATGCAGAACCAGGCCCTGAGCACTGCAGTCAGACGAGCCCTGTTCTGCATCTCGCCAAATGTAGGGACTGCAAGAACAGCTCACCTTGAAAGAGACGGAAAACCATTATAAAGTACCTGTTCCTACTCCATGCTCTGGTAAATGCTCCTGACTAGAACACAGACAACCAGTTTGTTATTCTTGCAGCTAAAAGACAGCATTTTTAAGCTAATAAAGAAGACTTAAAGGCACATCTTTATGCTTTCAGCACCAAAAGTCAATATATGCAAATGTAGGGTTTAAATCTGTCATATTATCTCAAGCCTTTAAATATTAATCTAGCTCAGTGTTTTAGTAGCACAATTGTCTTCTTTATCCCCAGATTGCTATTTATGAGTCAGTATGTTACCAAGGGATACCATCCAAAGGAATCTGTTTCAAGGAGGTGAATGTGTGGCTGGATCCGAATCTTGATTACCAAAGATGTGCTTCTGGGAGACTGCATTCGTGCATGGGAGGAATAGCTGGTTGCACTCCTCTGATAGTTTCATCTGCTTGCCTACAGGTAGGATAATCCCTGTAGCAGATTAAAAGTGATGAAGATTGATGCAAAGATGTTATAAGGGCAAAGGAAAACTTCACGCAGGTATGATCTACTTATACCACCCGTCAGAGAGCCAGGAAACGGGGGCAGAAGGCTGAGCCTATGTCTATGATAGCAAGGAGTGTGACCCACGGGGCTGGGCCTGCAGAGTGAAACACTTGGTGCTGAGGACCTGATTTCCCGACTCTCCTGTGCTTGGTTTTATTTTCAGACTTTTTCTGACCTGACCTGCTGGCCAGGATGCCCATTTGTGGCTGAAGTGCCGCACTCCAGCACATACTCAGCCTTCATTTCCTCTTGAAACAACACAGCTCGTGAGCTCTAAGGCCACCCCACGGTACAAAATTAGGTGCAGGGAAGTGTGGGAAACCAGGGGCTTCACTTAAACCTTCACTCTGATCCAAACAAAAACATTAATCTAAGTGGACCCTTAGTGCTTGATTGATGCTACCAAAATGCAGCTTTAGTCCGTGATACACAGTGTGCCAGGGAGAAAGTGTACAGGAGAGAGAGACTGAAATAGAGGAATCCACTCAGAAGTCTGGCCAACTTGAAAATCTTTCTGCCAAGAACTGAAGAACTAATCAAACAGGTTGTAGTGGCACCATATATCTTTTCTTCTACTGAGCTGCCCAAATTTTTTTCTTGTCATTTATTGCATTGACTACTGATTGTGCTTTTTATAGAAAAATCACACCCGATATCAAGCATTTGAAGACTGTTGGGGTACAGCTGGGAGGGAATAAGATTGCTTTCAATAATCACACTAGAGGAAAGGGGCATCTAATTCTCCACCAGAAAGAAGAGCTTTTAAATTAAAAGATGACATTGAAACTAGAGCAAAAGGGCATAAAATGACAGTGAGTAAACAGTCTGCAAAAAACAAGAGATTTATAATCATCAGAGAACTGGAAATGTGGAACTAGTATCCAGCAGAATCCAGGACACATTTTTCAAATGAAATTCAATAATTTGCTAGAGGAAACTTCTGACATCAGTGTTTACAATGCTGGACTACCACCATAAAGTTCCTCCTAGTTCCTTAAGAGCTGCATCAACGCCCAAAATCAGTAAAGGGCATGAGGGACAATTCACCCCCACACATAAGGAAGTGAGCTTTCTGCTCTCAAAGTGGAAGAGTGGTGGGTTTGCATCTTGTCTGGATGAGTGCTATGGACACTCAAAGCGTAGCATCAGACAGAACTCTTCACATCTCAAAAGCCATTGCCTGCCCCCTTCTTTGGCATACAGAGAGATGTTCATGGGCTGAGCTCCAATTTTGGATATACATCTCTTGCTACAGAGTTTATTGCTCCAGCTTGCCAAGCATCAGATTACTGTCTTTGGGAATAACACTACTATCTTGGGAACATGCAAATGCCTTTCCTTATAAACTGTAAACTGCCACATATCTGATAAGATTTAGACCAGACTCCCAGTAATGTCAGTACCTACCAGATCGGTGATCTGCACTATCTCACAGGGCTTCCAAGCAATACTGACTGGAGATTAACTTGTCTCCAGTGTTCTACTTGTTCTCAAATGCCCACATTGTCAGATTTTACCCATACAGAAAACTACTAACTACTGCTCATGGATATATAAAAATCCCCAGCCTTTCACTAATGCTTTGTTACAGTGTTCCTATGGAAATGGAAAGAGATCTGTCCTTGTGCTTGGAATTGAAGAGATGCACTGGACTGTTGTTATGGAAATGTTTTGCATTTTTCGTAAATGCCAATTATGCCAATATGATAACAAAAACCAGTCTGAAAAAGTATAAAATTATTTTCTGCACTGTAGCATTTCAAAGGGTTGTATTGGCAGTCCCTCTGAGATAATAGACAAAAAAAAGCAAATCAGGAATAGCTAATTGCTAGGTTTGGTCTGAAGTAAATGTCAAAAAGGAATCAAAACACAAAGGCATCAGCTAAACCATCATAAGCTTCTACTCTTGCTATCTTCCTTTTGAAAATGTTGCTCTTTATTAACTTGGTTTAATTTAGTTGTTGCATGCACACACACTCTGGCACACATAACCATGATTTCTGTGCTTTGTTCAAGACAGAAAATTGTAAACAATATGTTAATATTACTCATATTTTGTTTCACACAAAGTCGAAATCTTTCTCTGATGACAGGAGGGTCTCGCACTCTTTTCCAAGGGCACACCAGAGCAAGCTTTGAAGAATGCAATTTTGACACATCGTATAGCAATGCTTTTATTTAAAAAGAACCATAGTTCTTCTGCTTTCATTTTTATCTTTGCTTGTAGATAAAACTATTCACTGACTTCTGCACAAATTCTTTCAGCTAGTCTGAGAGCACATGTCTTTCAAACCAAAGGGCTATTTGATCCAAATTTTCACCAAACTCCATACAGGCACATGCAGTGCTAACACACCAATACCACAGCCCCTGCCACCTCTTTGTGAGCATATCTTGCACCCATGGCAACCTAGTGACTAAGTAATCAACTACGGTAATACAATATTGCAGTCACTATTTTAGGGAAAAATATTTTTTTAGTTCAAAATGTGGCATGCAGAGTCACATCAAAATTAACTAAGTAATGAAAGAAATCATCAGCATCACAATTATGATCACATTAATTACCAACATGATCTTTGTAACACTTTCTCTTATCATTCAGCTGCATATTGATGTTTGTCTCAGTTTTGGATTTCATTACTTTATTTTTTCAGTATCCCCTTCTTCTGAAAGAATTAGAACCAAATCAATGCACACATTTCCTATGTATGCTCATGCTTTAATATTCTACCAGTACAGTTTGCTTTCATCCACCTTTCCTCCCCACCTCCATCACTGCTTTTCATTTACCATTTGAAAAAAATGTGCTTTTCAGAAGCCATAGCATTTAATGGCATCATTATCAGCACAGCTTTTTTCTAGCATTAAAATTCATATTTACACTGGTAAATATGCAAGGGAGCATCCTGGGGTGAGAAAAGGATGTGTGCGTATCTGTATGTGTGTGTGAGTGTGAAATGAACCCAGGGGGGAGCACAGGCAAACTTCTCACAGTCCCCTTCTTGTGGGGACGTCCAGACCTTCCTGACCTCTTTGGCTGATGATGTGCCTATTCCATGGACTATTTTTGCCACATGGAGGTGACTCTTTGCAAGTAGGTTCATGCACAAGGAGATCTCAAAACAGCTTCCAAGAGAGGTCATGTTGGACCAGCAAGGAACAGTACCTGTGATCGGGCAGAAGCCTGGTTCTCCTGGGGCCAACTCCATGCCCCGTGTGTTGGACCACGTTACCAAGCGTTACCTTCAGGTCACTGAACGGAGATTCTCCAAACCTGAGGTCCACTTCTCCTCAGACAGCAGCACAAAAGTACCGTGGCTCCCTGCAGCACTCACAGAGCAAACTCTCATGTTTTGTGAGGCACACGCCCTTTCCTCCTCCCTCACATTCTGCAGTTGCATAGTTTCAGACCGTAACCGTAACACATGATTATTCTTCTGAGGAGCTGGAAAACGCTATTTTTTCCAGTTTGGCTACTCAGTGTCAGATGCCGTAAGCCCACCAAAGAGTTAAAGGCATTAATACAATCTGCAGATCATTTTAATGGCAAATCAGTCTTGTAATGCTTAAATAATGAAGTCTCATTTTCAATAGTGACATTCTAGCAGATTTGTAAAGGCCCTCCAGTGCTTTAGCCCTCACACATGTTCCTATCAGACATCCTTGAAATAAGGAGGCACAATAGTCTCATTAAAAATAATTGGAGTTGAGCACATAGCTACTTTGGAAAAATCTTCCAAGTACCTACCTGTATCTTTAAGCATCTAAATACCTTTAAAATCTGGGCTGAAGGGAATGCAAGTCATTAGCATTTCCTGCCAAGCACCAGTTTTATTTTTTAATTAAAGTGATTCTATTTCTGTTGATCCCGTTGGTCCTTTCAGTGACCGAATGCCAGAAACAGCAAATTCTAAATTAGTGCTCTGAAGGTGCGATGGAGCAGGACCAAAAACTTGCTTAATGAAACCTTGCCCCCTCCCAGTGCCCTTGGGACATGCAGCAATCAGAAAAGAAGGCAGAGAAGTCAGACCTTTCCTCCTATCTAATTACCCTGCCTGCCATAGCCCTGCAATATTCTGGAGTGTCATTTAAACCCTAAGCCATGGTTCAGAGTTTTATAATCTGCTGGTGGTCTGCTTGGGGTGTCTGAAGTGGGACAGCTTGCCTGGACTCCACTGGTGTATGATACCCACGTATCTAATTATCAGCACTGACACATGCCTTCGGGTTTCTAGATCAAATCACAGATGACTTGGTAGAGAAGGGTAATTTACTTCTAATTTGCCTAAGTTCAATTACACCAACATATACAGCCTTGACAAAGGAAAAAGAAAATCTTTTTTAGTGGGCAGAATTGCATTTATTTCTAATGAACAACAAACACCATGCTGCTGAAAGTTTCAGTGGGGTTGCTTGTAACACCTCAGTGTTGGTAACACACCTTGTGCCCAGGACTACACCAATTTCTAGAGGCCCTTTTTGCTAGGCTGACCCAGAAGTACGCAAATAGTGCACAATGCTTGTATTACCTTATTTTAAAAGACCCTGAGTACGTATTCATCAAGAGAAAGAAATGCTAATAAGCTGTTTGATGCTAATAGGTGAATCACATTGCTTAGAAAGGGAAGTTTTAATCTTTCTTCAAGAAGGAGCCAAAAACACAGTTGGCAGCTTTGCTACTGTCTGGGAGTGCAATGTACAGCCTCTCACAGTACTTCCAGCTATGCCATAATGACCTATAGGCACTGTAAATTTTTAGGGAGCTGGTCTTGGAAGAACACCAACTTAGCTTCCCTGGCTAGTGCCAAAGAGCCATCCCTCTCCTCCCTGCCCCTGACATCAAAGAACACTACCACTTTTCTTGACCAAAGGGTTCAGCACCAAACGTTTCCATGCGGCTAAAAAACTCAGCAAATGCAAGTACAGCTGACGTAAATGGCCACACTATTTTTTCTTCAGAACAGTAACCAACAACATACTGCTGTGGTGGTTCAGTGCACATATCCAGATTAAAGTTTTGTCACTGCAGAATTGTTGATTATCTAGTTGGTAAAGAATCAGTCCACTGAGTCCTGCCTAGAAGCACTAAGTGCCTCCAATATTTGCACAGCTCTACTACCTTGACAAAAAGATTTGAGACTGAACTCTCAAAATTCACCTCAGCCTTTTTAAATGGATTTGCTAATAAGTAGGCTCAGATTTGTTCTCTAAACTTCCCAATCAACTTAATCTTGCAGTGAGACATATTTAAAACTAACCTGGATATCTATCCTTTCATTCCAGTTTTCTTACTTTTGCTGTAAATATCCTTTCCTCTGTTAGGTAATGTATTTTGCAGGCTCTACTTGCTATAATCAGTAAAGCATATGCCACAGTGTAAGCTGCAATACAAAACAAAGCATGAATTCAATATATTCAGGGAAAAAACCAAATACATAAAATGAACATATGTTTCCTTTCAGAGACTTAGCAGCTTACTTGACTACTTCTGCATTTACCTTAGCTTTTAAAAACAATCCACCCAAGACATTCCAGGGCAGATAGCTCACGGCCTCCAGAGAGTCCAAATTCACACCTCAGGGAGGGATGTACAAACTAAACTATTTCCTATTCACAAGTGGGAGACCAACATATAGAGAGATTAAGCGTTCTTGTGCTGCACACTTGGGATCCGTGGCATATCAGGGAACTGAGGGTGCTGTGCAACTACTCCTTACTCCTCTGCACTTCTGCTTGTACAGATTTCCTGCTGATCTACAGGTAAAAAGCCTGAGTGTCTTCTTTTACCCCGCTGGTCTCCTGACTTAATCCCTTCCACCGCTGATACTCCTGCTTTACCAGTGCTGGGTATGTCTGCAGTGCTCCTGCCACAAGCAAATTATTCCCAAAGCAACTTTTTCTATAATAGTTTAGATTGAAATTTGTGGCCTCATGAAGTGGAGATCTGCTGATTTGACTCTACTTTTTGTGTCTTCACGGTCAAGGCATTCGTGTATGGAGATGGAATTACCTCCAGGGATCTGTAAAACAGCCTATCAGATTTACTATTTTTGTCTTTTATGCTTCCTTGTTTAGTATTTTCTCAGCCTCAAACAATAGATCTCCTTTCTTGAAGGCATCCCAGTAAGGAAATCCCATCCTTACACTGTATTAAAGTAGCGCTTTAACATATCATTATCGCCTGGAATTGTTTTTATTGCACAATAAAAAAACTTCTGGAAAAACTAAAATCTTGCTGATTTATCATCTCTAGTAGTCTGTGTTTGAAACTACAAGCATTGTTGAAGTGCATCAATGTCAAAATATGGTGATAACAATTAAATGCTATTATCTCCATTTAGATAAGAAGAGGGCAAGGCTAAAGACCTCTGATGTGCAGGGATTTTTGTGATGCTGTTACTGATGAGTTCATACAAATGGCTACATTGATTGCACTGATGAAGGTAGTGGTGCAAGTTCAGGGGAAACCTGAACTGAAAATCTTAAACACCCTTTTGTTCTATCACTCTGACGTAGGGCTTATTTTTCCACTAATGAGATAAACAAAATATTTTCCCTCGTTCCTCTTTTGCTTTCAGCTGTGACAGATGTAGCCTAACGAGGTTTCCTTTGGGGACTGAAGGAACTGAACATCTCCATTTCCAGGAGATGTTGGCTACTGAGCAGAACAAACATTCATCCTGCTTAATGCTACCCTGATAGGAAATGAAACCTCCAGACTAAAAAAAACCACAGGTTTTCAGGAAAGAGAAAGTTTTATAGAAAATTTCCCCCCCTCTCTTCTTGGATGTGTTGGATCACCTTGGAAATTGCCTTTCCCTGCCTAGCCAAGGGAGAGAGTCTAGATGAAAACTCAGTCTGGACACCCAGCTTTTAAATGCTAAACTGAAGAATACGAGTCTGTTCCTTGGACTCACAACAACTCGTTCCTGCCAGGACAGCTAAAGAAAGGAATAGCTACTGGGCTACTCTCAGCTGCAGTGCTGGAAAAACCAGCAGTGGAACTATGTACTGGAAGGAAGGCCACTTGACAGCTTGGTTGTTCCCTGTTTATTCTGTGGCAATACAGAGAGGGGGAAAGAAAACAAAATATGTCAATCTTCTAAGCTGAAGAAAGAGCAGGTATTTTACTGTTGTCAAAAGGAGACCATGAAGTAAAGAGAGTGCTGAAATGAAGTCAGGAATCTCATAACAGACAACAGGCAAGCAGGGTTCATAAAAAATACCCATTTTAAGACTTTAAACGTTAAATACGTGCACATTTCTGTTAATCTTTTCTTTCACCTGCAATAAGGCAGCTGTTTCACTGAAGCAAATCCTCTGCCAAAGGAAACAGGTTGTGGAAACCCTCTCCCAAAAGGCAGGTTTAAAATCAGAAAAAAAGAGCTGATGTTTAGCTGAAGTCTCTGATTACAGGTATGCTTCCTAGTTTGAAGCAGCCATGGAAATCCAAGTGCTAAGCCCAGACACAGAGGCTGTCAGGATCCCTGAACTGCTCTGACAGCACAAGCCCTTTTCCCCCCATGCATACAGCAAGAACAACTGCCACCAGAGAAGAGCTCTGCTGAAAAAAGTACTGAATTGACTGCCTCACTTACCTCCTCCTGTGATTTTAATCTCACATTTTCACAAATTAAGCAGAATCCTCTTGATTTCAGCAGGGACCAGATGAATCCCATCCGTGAGAGCAGTATCTGAGTGTTAAACATCTGCCTTTCCCAAGTCGGCCTGATAAAATATCAAAGAGCATACGGACCATTTATTCAAGTAAAGAACGTTTCTTTGGTTATAGATGTTTCAGCTGCCTCGAGATTACCTAGAAATTAACTATTCAGAATTTGGATGACTTTAATTAGCCCTCCAGAAAGGAAATGTGTAATCTACCACGGTGACCATGAATGGGAGACGTCAAGAAACAGCAATTTACACAGGGCTGCAGCTGCAGACATAAAAGAATGAGTGTACGTACAACACATGTGAATTCCTACAACAAACAAACACTTGGGCTTCATCTTTTAAGCCTTTAGACTTCGTGAAGACACAGCAGAAGCTGAGAGTGATGTCAAAACACCTAAGCTCAAATTGCTCCAGCTACTTAAATTGATTTCAAGTGTCTGTTAAGTTCGTTCTGAAATTACCTAATAATACATTGCATACCTAAAAATCACAGCTGAAAATGGGACATCTCTTTCTCCTGATGAACATGGAACCACTCCAGGGCACTGAGCTATGCTCAAAAGCTCCCCGCAAACTTTCAGAAGAGCCTCGTAGCAGGAAGAGACAGGGAAGAGCAGGCCAAGGGTTCCCAGGGACCATGACACAGCTGGGCCATGGACAGGTTTGTTCCACAGTTTTGCTTCCTTTTGGAGGTTCAGTGTTTCTGAGGTTTTTGGCAGGTGGACGTTTTCGTGAAATTATCTTTGTGCCACAACAGAAAAAGGCAGGGGTGGGGAACATAACCCTACATATGTTCAGGAGCAAAAACTCTGCCAACGGTGATTTGGATGAGATAAAATTAGTAGTACTGCTAAGCTCTCCTTTTTTTTAATTCTCTTGATTTTTTTTTTCATAAAATTTGACAGAGCTCTGGAAAGTGTGAACATTTGAAAATGGTGAAATCTAGGAAAGGAGTGCAGTTGTTAGTCTCTGGTTCAGGTAATGATTTTAGGTCTCATTTTCAGACTCCAAATTTTATCATAATTTTCAAAATAGGAATTTTGCTTCTTCTGTGACTGAGATTTTCACATAATAACATGAATTCAGCTGCTAGAACTTTAAAAATAACACCAAGAAACATTACACCAAATACCACGAGACTAAAGATTTTTAACGAGAGACCACCATAGACTACGCTGGTTGGGTTCCTGACAGAGCACTGCTACTGTAGCAGGAGACCCTTCTGCCCTGCAGTCCTCAATCCCAGCTGAGTGGAGAATTTTCTTGGCAAGAATGTGCCAGATGAAATTTCCTCTTCAAAAGAAACATTTCCGCTGGATATTAGCAACCTTTTCGTGACTGATCCACTGGGAAAAACTGTTTAATTAAGTTCCTGTGCCTGCCTCTGAATAGTTATCTGGTCCAAGAAGGATACTAAGATTGCATTATAATCAGATGACACAAAATTCTTTTTCCTGAAACCAAAACCTCATGGCAGTTCTAGATCTTAGCATTAGTTTTACAAAAGAGTTTTAGAACACCCATATTTGAGTTAGACTCTTCAACACACAAAACTGGCTTGTCAAATAAATTTAATGTAAAAATTAATGAAATGTGGCACCTTTATCTTGTTCACATAGAAGCCAAGTCGAGAAAGGTATTTAAAACCAGCCTGAATATAAGGCAGTTTAGGACTGATCTTTCCCCTAATAATAATTATGTTATTACTGCACCTATGCAAAGTGTTGGACTTCAGCAGAGTTAAATTAGTCCACGACTTGACAATGTAAATTCCTTTCCAGAATCTCCTAATACAAAATTCTGCCTTCCTATTGTCTACAGGTCTTGGTCATTCCTAATCAGGGACTGCTACCTGAATTTCTTTCCTGCAAGGATTCAAGGTCCAAAGCAATAATGCTGAGTACAGGCAGGTATGCAAAACAAGTGAAATCCACCCGGGAGCTGAGCGTTTGGCTTTTATTAGTTCTTTTGCTTCCTCAGACATTCAGGGTTACATTTCCTTCTTTTCAGAGTTCAAGGCAGAAGTTAATTTAGTAAGTAATCGAGGCATTACATTGCCTGCCTGCTACAAGCTAGGGTAGTCCCAGGCTGCTCTGCCTTGCTCTGGGGCAAGCGTCGATGGCCACCCCAAGCATCAAGGAGCTTGTTGGAGGTGTAAAGAGCCACTTCTGCACTGCTGCTCATCACAGGCAACTTGTGCATGCTGGTGTGTCTCCATCACACTCCCTGGGGGATCCTACAGCGATTGTTGCTCACCCAGGTGCCGAAGCTCCTCTTACCACATTTTCAGTTGAAGGTGATACAAGAGGAGGGAGCCTTGTTCCTGCAATGTACTGTCCTGTGAGGTAGCAAAGGCTGTTTTCACTTTCATGTCATCTGGAAAAAGGAGGCAGAGCGCAACCTCATACATTAACGATGGTTTGTAAGAATATTGAACTGTGAAGGGTAAAAATCAAATACACCCAAAACCATGCCTGCACCTCAGGCTTCAAAAAGATGGAGAGCATTTAGTCATTAATAGAGGAAGCTTCTAAGATTAAACTGCATTTTTTTTAAGAATTACCAAAAGAAGGAAATGACAGATAATAAACAGTTAAATGTTTCCAACTGTCTGATTGGTCTCCAGCATCCTCTCTTTGCACAACATTGTACAGCCCAGTATTGGCAAACGCTTCCAAAAACCTGGAGACACACTCTTTCCGGCATCGAACCTGGAAACAGTAACGAACTCTGTCGACTTCTCATTTTCCCCCTGCTTCATTTTTCTGATTACCAAAGCCTCATTTGGCGTTGATGCATTTTGCATGCACAGAAAGTCTCGCTGGAGATGGAAGCATGTTCACTTAATTGAATCTGCCTGACAGATGTGACGCAGCGAGATAATGAATTTGCAGTTGACAGATGTCTGTGCTATGTACATACACATATTAGGGAGCAGGGACATAGATTTCCTGTGATGGAAAACAGAGAGAGCTGCTCATTGGAGTTGAGCTCAGACTTGTTGCAGATCTGTTTCATTTAAGATAATGACATAGTTGGAGCCTAGGGAGAATTTGGGGTAAGTTCAAGACCACCAGCTGAATGAATTGAGACTGTTTGATACTTGCTGCTGCTGGAAAGGGCCTTTCCTTCCCACTTGGGCCACACAGGCCTCCTGTCTGCCTCGCAAGGGTTCAGGCACTCACTGCATCCCCCCAGACCAGGTCTCAGCAGGCAGCAAGAGCCATGACAGGGGCTCCCTGCTGCCAAAAAAGAACAATGCTGCATCCACATTTTTTGGCTCATCATTTCCTGTTCCTGCCCATATGGTCCTGCTTCCTCCCCACCTTCAGCTCTGCCATTCCTCAGGTTGTTCCAGGGACAAATCTATCTCTTCAAAACAGCATAGCTTTGCAATGTTATGGCACAGGGAACACGCCAGTCTGGCTGCAAAGAGCGGTGATCTTTTTATTTGCTTGTTCTGTGCCAGTGAGCACTGGTGGAGTGTTCTGCAATTTACACCAGAGACAACAGAACAGTGAGGAGAGGCTGACAGGGAGCATCATTACAGGTGATGTTGGCAACGGGATTTTGACTGGCAAGTGTCAAACCCAGCATTCCAGTCCCATATGTCATTGTGCAAAGTCAAATGCTGTAGAAAACAGGCTCAGGCGAGGACTGCAGATGAAGGTAGCATTTTAAACATCATCAGCAATGTGGTAGGGTCACCGCTAAACTCATACTGATTTAAAAGCTTACATGAAAACTACCAAAGGGAGTGTGATTTATCACAGTATCTGGTAATGACTTCCCCACATGATTTTCTAAGGGTGGTGTTTTATACTTTTTGTGCAAAAATTAGGTCCGCAGACTGGCAGTCCCTATATCCTTTGGCTGCATGTCAGTCTAGAATTTCCTCTGGGACTCTTCACAGGATTCAGAGCCTATGCCAATTTATTGTGCCAATGCCAAAGGCATGAGAAACTTGGAGCTTCTCCTGGAGCACTGATTTTCAATGAAAATTGGAAAGTAGTATGAAATTCAAAGTGAAAAAACCCCAGATCTGTATCTGTAGCAATCAAAGTTGAAGGTTATGTGAACAGAGCTGTGATGGGTTGGTGTCTTTCCCATGCACTACACGAAGCGCCAGATATGTATCAGTGCTCCCAAGTGCTCTCAGCTTCCATCAGCCTCAGGAGGATGAGAAGGTGGTCAGCACCTCGCAGGACTGCACAGCCCCTGATCGAGAAGACAGGGAGCAGATGGGTGGCAGGTTTTCCTTCATCCCAGATGGGATGCTTGTCAAGTGCCTTGCCATGCAGAAAGCCACAGAGAAAGCACAGGAAATTCTGGGGCCATTTGCCATGTAGTTGGAAGTCCCTCAGCAGTGAAGGCAGTGAGGTGTATGTGCTGCAGTTATGGAACAGCAGAACTGGGACTTCAGGGACTTCTCCTGAATCATATAACTGACTCTACCACATGCAGGAGGTAGCTGTTTGTTTCTCAGATAATTAAAACCAGGCACATAATTCCTTAAGGATATAAAACTCCCCCTAAACCAAGTAAATAATAAAAGAGCAATAAGAAATCTCGTCTTTCTTTTTCTCAAATCAGGAAACTGCAGCAGAAAGGTATTAGACCTGGACCAGGCCTTTCTGTCTTCAAAACTACACTGGTATCTCAGCCTCCTGCACAATGCAAGTCTTCCTCACACCTGTCTGTTTTGGAAGCCATGAATCCCAAAGACAAGCAACATTGACCAAAGGAGAGAGCTGTTGGTGGGCGAGCAAGAGGTACAGCAGGAGTGCATGGATTTTACCGCTTTCCCCATCTGGAGTGCAAATGGACATGGCTCTTACGTGGCCCCATGAGAGGCAGGTGAGAAAAGCAGCCTGTCCTTGATAACCTTGCTTCTACCTGGCGTCTATGTCTTTTTGTCCTAGTGGGATTGTGATTTTAGAAGATCCCTCTCTGTGAGATATTCCTGTGGGACACCGTGTTGTCTGAAGCACTCACACTAAGCAGGCATGGAGAAGGATACTTCGCTCACAGCACCATAAGAGGACACAAGCATCAGGAAAAGGTACTGGGACACCAGCATCTATATCCACACATACACACAGGTTTATACCTTCACGGATAGACATATTTGTACAACAAATTTGCCTAAACCCACAATGCTTGCAAATTAATCCTGAGTCTCCATCATAATCTCAATCACAGATCATCAATTCTTTGGTCATTAACACTCTCAGGTGCCATCTTTTTTTCTATGGTTTTCTAGTTGAAGCTGCTACAAAAAGTTATACAAAAGATTGATCAAAGTTTACTCATGTTTGACCAAAAATGGTTCCGTGTCAAGTTCAAGTTTTGTCAAACTTACTGCAAGACATAGATCCAATGCAAGTTTCCACCCAGAATGTTTTACTGCGATTTATTTTAAAGCAATTAAAATGGTATAACTACATAAGATGGAACAGAAGGTCAAGCAAACTGGCACATTCAGACAGATCAAATCAAAGAAACGCTGACTTACACAAGCCCAGATTTATCTATCAAATGGCTGCGTAGCATCACTTTGTGCTGTTTAATGGCAGTATCACAGAGCAGTTTCATGAAGAATAAGGAGCTTCCTCATCCATTCCCCAAAATCTTAGTTTAGCGTTTTGGGCGCTTTAACACTGTAAATGTGAGGAAGGCAATAACGATAGTAAAATGCACAGTAGACTGTAGCAGTTAATCAACATTTGCATACATAACTGTCATCTAAAATGCTTTTGGATGTGTTCTAAGATTAGTAGAATGGAAAGATATAAACTTGTACTTTGTGTAATTGTTTTCAAAGCTTGGTAGCATCAGAAATCAACATTCTGCAAAACTGCATGTTATGAAAAGCTTTCCAGATCAAAATTTTATGGTGAAACAATACTACATGCTGAAATGTAGATGCCATAATAAAACACACAGGGGCTTTCCCTGTTGCATTTCCAGGAGGGACTTCAATCATATTGTCAAATTTGCACGGTGTAATAGCTTTTCCTTTAATTTGACAAGGATCATTAGAATTCTTTCTGTGACCAAGGGATTTGCTCTAAAACAGTTCTAATTAAATGTTTGGTGAATGTGTGCACTGTTAGAATAGTCGCTGAGTATCAAAAGCCTTATAATTAGTATTTTGCAGGGGATAAGCAGACATGCCTTGGGGCTTTCTGGAAAAGTCAAATGGTAGCGAAGCACAGACAGATGACATTTTCTCTCTCTGAACTGTCCCGTTCTGACAAGAACCTGAGTCTTAAAAAGGCTTAGCTTAACTCAACTCCCATTTGACAGGAAATAGGCGATCAAGACGCCACCGCAGAGAAGAAAAAAAGTGAAGTTGGCAGTAGTCAGACTTAAAAACAGCAAGATGCCACCCAGAAGTTGGCTGTACTGGCTAGCAGAAAATAATGAGTGGGCTCAAAGACGCTCGTTTCCAAAAGCACATGTCCCCATCTGGTTTTGCACATGCAGCACCGTAACAGCAGGTACCTTCCAGCTGTATTTCTTGGCAACCATTCAACTCGCCAGCTGGAGGCTGTGCACCTGGTGCTAGAAGATCAATTTAAAATGCCAGCGTACTGTCAACTGGCAAATTTCTGTTGTCAATTTTGGGGGACAAGTCCACCCAATACAATTGTTTTTTCTATTTAAAATTGCATTAAATAAACCCGAAGGCTGCAGTAGCAGTGAAGGGAAGTGAAGGAAACGTAGTTCAACATTTCCTCCTCTCTCAATGCCTATGTCTCCAATAGACACAGACTTTCTACAGTTTGGGGTTTCTTATATTTCAGATTAAATATCCAATCAGAGAAATTACAGATCTACAAAAGCAATAATCATAGTTACGGATTTTCTCCTCAGACTATTTGTTTATGTGTGCAGATCACCCACTTCATAGATAATAATATAAAACACTCAAGTAGATGATTGAAGGATACTACTTCTGTGTAAGCCAGATGCTGCTGCGCTTGCTGCTCTTACAGCCCAGGAGGTGCTCTAAGGCAGCTGCTTGTTCCATCTACGCTGAATGGCCTCATGTATTTGTGGACACACAGGAAAATGACCCCACCCATCACCTTTGGCGTGGAACCCTTTCAGTACCATGGGTTATACCCTTAGCATGTTGCACTATCGCTATGACAGGGATCCCATTTCTAACCAACAGAAGAATATGCACTTTTTTGTGATGGCAAAAGAGTTTAGCTGAGATTATGGATGTGAGGGAAAGTCAGGAATAGGGATTTTATCATAAACTCTCACAATAAGGAGAGCTGTAGGTAAAAATTCTCTTGCTGTAAAAGTCAGATACGCAGCATTTTCCCACCTAAAAAGATGCATTCAACAAATATATTCTTTTTGCCTGGATATTGCAATTATTTCTTTCTGTCTCTGAGATAACTTTCAGGTTGCACAAAAGTGAACAGACACAGAAACTAGGTAAAAAACACTACACCATACATTGTTCCAAGGTTCATCAATTAGGCATCTGGTCTAGACAGACAGATTAGAAGTTGTCATCTCCTTAAATGCCAATTAATAATAATCTGTAGGATTTCTTCATCATGAAGGGATTCTACAATCCATTTAATACTCACAAATACCAGGAAAAGTTCAAACAAACAAAGAAACAAAAAAATTGCTTGAAGAGTAAGGAAATGGCTGGAAGAGTGAAGAAGTCAAAAGGAACTCCAAGCAGAGTTCCCTACATGTGCCTTCTATTAAATTGATTTCTGGATATGAAAAGTTGGTACATTATGGAGAGTTTGGCTACTGAAAGTTTAACAGAACACACAATCTCTTAACAGCTAGAGAACCGAGAGATGCTTATACTGATCAGTGTTTCAGAACACATAGATTTCCTCTTTCAATCAATCTTTTACCTGCTGACTAAAAACCGGGGGGAAAAAAAAAAGAAGCAAGCATATACTACAATGATTCAGAAGTATACCGAAAGGGCACATCATTGACATCTCTTGTCTGCAAAAGCAGGGAATGCAGCCTTGACACCAAAATCATGAAAAAAACCACTGAGAAAGATCAAGGGCAAAAGTCGTCAAAGTCTTCACTTCAGGATTTTTATGTTTCAAATCACATTCACAATCTCTGTTACAAATAAAAAATTCAACATTTGTTCATGCAGAGAAGTGTTACTGCTTAACCCTGTGAAACCAGCTGTCAGGGTATGGGGCAACAAGCAACCCACCAGCAGCAAAACTATTTCCTGATAAGATATATTTTTTTACCCAAACACTGCAATATTTTGTGCCACAAGGCAGCATTTCAATAAGCTGCTTGAGGGGAGGAAGTAATTCCCTAAAGAGTGCAGTGCAGGTGTAATGTCAGAACAAAGAAATAAGCGAATTAACACAGTCTGGTTTGTGGTTAGAAATTTCTTGAAGCGTTTCTTATGTGTAAGAGGAAAAATTGATGAATTATAATGTAATGGAAATTTACATTAAGGTTTATTCATATTTCTTAATAATAATTATAATAATTATTATAATATTAATAATAATAATAGTAGTAGCAGCAGCAGCAGCAGTAGTAGTAGTAGGTAATTAGTTTTAGTATTAGTACTAATATTGTCTGTGATAAAAGTGAACATACAGTTGGCTCCAGCATCTTCTCAGAAGAGACATTTGTCTCTTCCCACAAGGTCTGCAAAGTCCAGTGAAGCCTGTGGTGTTGCACGAGGAAAACTGGCAGAAAGTTTTAAAATACTATTAGACAAGGTGGTATTAAAACACTATTAGACCAAATGTGCAAAGGAGCACCTGGATTTACACTCTTGATCTCTCCCACCCTTAAAAGCAAGACAGCCCCATTTAAACTGTCTGTTGAGAGTGGCCTCTGGCCCCTGCTCAGGAATTGTTTGGGAGAGCTCTACTTGCCACTTATAAGCTGTCAAAGGCCTTCCTATGAATTTAACAGTACCACAGTCCATCTACAGTGCCCAGGACTAATCCCTGGCACTAGGCACTGGCAACCATCCTCCCTCCTGTGTAATCAGTGTCTGATTATGAAATTAATCTGCAGCTTCCAGGTTATGAGAGATGACCAGCAGTTCTAGAAGTATTAGTACCAACTCTGCCACAGCTTACCCTTCAGGTCTCTTTCAATTAACTTAGGCATCCAAAATTCTCATTCATGATGCCTTTGAATACAGGGCAAAAAGTGTTCTATGGGCATTTTGTCAATGTTTTATGAAATAGACTTTACCTTGTTTTATTTTTTCCTGTAAGATTTGATAATGGAGATCAAGTTTCAGCCCCTCTCCTTAGAGCAGGTTTCCAAATTTGTTTTGTTGATAAGGAATCAACAAAGCTGACAGGAAATTGATACTCTGCTCTGGAGAGAGGTTCTCCTATGGTTTGATGGCTACATTGAGCTAACTATTCAAGTGGTGAAGGGGGCCATACAAGCTGTAAATGCCTTTAAAATTCCCATCACAATGTTATCAATCCTTCCTGACAGAAATCTCAGATGTTAGGGGCTATAAAGCCCTTGGATAGTAGATGGCTCTCACACTGAAAACTTTTCTTCCACATCCAGCAGATCTCCCTGATTCTCATCCAATTTTCTACATAGGGAACAAACAGCTGTGTTCCCATACAGCAGAACACAGCAGCTCTTCTGCTTGATATTTAACAGACATCTTATGGGAACCCCAACATGACAGGGGAGAGGGGAGTAAGTCTGGGGCATGTCTTCACTTTCCATGAGAGGAGGTATGTCACTCCTTTAATTGCCAAAGGACCATATCAAAATAAATCATCCTCTGATCTACCTAACTGTTAACATCTTTCCCACCTCAAATGTATCTAACAAAAAACAGGACATGTAGTACTGTAATCTTTTTTCCCCCTCCTTTAATAGTGATTTCATTTATTCAAGACACTATTATGGGAAGATGACAATAATGGATGGCTTTAGTGAACACAGACAAGATTTTTATGTTTCCAATCAGTACATGGCAATACCCCAGTTAAACTGTAGGTAGTCTATTAAGTCTCTGGAAAGCCACTTAGTTTTCTGGACAGACTCCAGAATTCCTCTACACCTAACATTTAAAACTACACAAATCAAAAGTCTTTATTTTCCATCCCCTCTTAGTCTGAGCTCATTAACAACCTTGTAGAATTAATCTCTCCCTACTCCTGTGAGGAGCCAGGGAAGCCCTAAGAACAGTGAAATCCACACCCTCCACATCTGGGATAAACTGATCTAGCCCTGTGTCCCGGTTTGAGACAAATTGAGAGGAAACGTCCGAAATGAACGTGTCCTCTAACAGAAGGCAGGTTTCAGAAGCCCCTCCCCCACCCAGGTTTGGAAAGAAATTTTTTGGCGGAAAGTGAAAAAAGGCTGTTTATTTAACAAGCAGGGTGCACACAGGCATGAGGGAATGAATAATGTTAAATAATAAAACCTCTTGCTGTGGAGAGGACTTGGTAGACTCAGAGACCTTTCTGTAGGTGTGGCTCTGCTCTCTCCGGGCCCGGGGTGCAGCGTGGGCCCCTCCAGGCCACGGTGTGGGGCCTCCTGGTGATGGTGTTCTGGACCAGAGCAAAGCTGAACAGTTCCAGAAAAAAGAAGAAGAAGAAGCCACAGCCCTGGGAAAACTCCTTGCTTCAGCTAGCGAACAAGAAGCCAGCTAAAAAGCAAAAGAAAGCAACCCTCTTCCCTGCTGCAGAGCCGAGAGCTGGGGAAAAGCAGGAAGGCTCTGCAGCAGTGAGAACACAGGGGAGTGTGTGAGTCCTTGAACACAAACAGTGCTGAAGAATTTGCTCGGCTTCCCGCCTTTTCTCTTGGACCCAGCTTAAAGGCACAGAAAGGCACAGGATTCATGTCTGGGCAATAAGCAGGCGATAGGGGATACAGCACCATAAAGCCACCCCAAGGCACTCTGTGTACCACCACTAACTCCTCCTAGGTAACTGAATTTGGTGTCGCAGCCAAGTTATCCACCATAAACTAAATGTTTGAATGAGCTGGGGGCAGTGTGGTGCAGCACAACTCAATTGTGCTTTCTTATGCCAGCAGTGCTAGTTGTACCTTGAGTCCTGGCAAGGGGTGATGGGGAATCAGACATCCTGGTGCCTCGGGCAAACCCGTTTCCAAGTGCAGTGCAGAAAGCCAGACAGTCTGCTTCCACTGCTATTTGCACACAAGTTTGTACCACTAGATCATAGAAACCTTGAGCGAGAACTGTGGTATTAGCTATCCTCTAATTAACCCTCACACATATCAAGGGGAACTACCAAAACCCCTTAAGTTGAACATGACAAACTCTGCATTCAATAAAAGCTGTGTTCTTGCTCAGCTTTTGAGGGTGTACAGACACATCAACTTGTGAGTAACGTGGCCCGCAACATCCTGCTTTAAAATCCTATTTGTACACTTTAAAAAGTCAGGGACTTTTTTCCTTTCAGTATGGTTGTTTATACTGCCTTTCAGGGGCTTTGCCAGCCTATTTCTCTCCCCAAAAGAAATTAAAAAATCAACAAACATCTAGACATGGTCAGATATATATCCCGTTTATAAGGCACTGCCTTTATTCTGGTTAGTGTTCTATGAAGCAGCAGGGACTGAGCCATAGAGGAAAACTGCGTGTCTACCTTGTGTTATGTATCATTACTTGCTGCAAGAGCATCAGGCAGATAAGAAAGACTGTAGGACACCTAATTCTCATCTCATTGGTAGTACATATACATAAGTAAAGAAAAATATTCAGAATTGCAAATGACATCACAATTACTCTACCTTTTGAGACTGGGAGTTTGAGAATATAACTGCATGATCATTAAAGCCTTTCTGGTAGAAAATCCATTCTTCAGCATAAACGTTTTCTTTGTATTAGGGCTGAGAGATGAGACAGTACTTTTTCTCTCAATACCCTTTTTCTCTCAACCCTTCTCAGTGTTGCTCAGATCGTGTCACTCATCTGTGGAAGCTGCAGTATTGTACAAGACTTATAAACCCAGCACAGACAACCCTGCCATCACCCTCTTCCTCCACAAGAAACAAGGAAAGCTGCTTGAAAAACAGCGCTGGGAGAAGTGCTCCTTCCGCATAACTGTTCATATCCTTCAACCTTCTTAGAGATTTCATCTTTCAGTATGAAAGGCAATGGCAATTTGACAGATCTGTAGATATTTTTAGTACTTCTCTGGGAAAAATCTTTTTTTGACACCTTGTTACCATTATTTAAAGTTCTGTTGCAGACAAAGGGAGCTAGAGAAAAAGATCCAACATGTAGCTAAGACACATTTACCACCCATCTCATCAACATACACATCAGTCTATGCCTTTCACTACCGCCTATGGGGCATTTTACTAAGCCTTAACTTAAGGAGAGGCCTTAAAAATGGCCTAGTCTTAAACTAAAATAGCTGATACATGTCATCTAGTATTTAGCATAATTTTGTGTTGTGTTGAATAAATCAAAACTCCAGTTTCATGGCATGACATATGGACACCAGTAATCTTAAAGGTATATTTTAAACCTGTTAGCTCATATGAGGTGGGAAGCAGGCCCCCGATGTTCCTCTAAAAACAAAATGCAGTGTAATGGAGAACATATTTCTGTGAAAAAGACAAACATGTTAACACATTTCCAAGCAGAGATGCCACAGTGCATCTGTGCCACATGGGTCCTCTGGCTAGGCAGAAGGCTGCTCTGGCAGGAATGCTTTGGGAAGTCTTTACAATCATCCAGCCAATGGAGAGAAGCATTCTGAAGAGCTGCAGAGAAATCTGGGGCAGAAAAAAGAGCAGTAAGTTGTGTGCCTATGGGGGTAAACGGAAAAAAGCTTGCAAGCTGCTGGATTGTTTGAGCAATCACTAATAACACTCAACAATTCAGACTGTGTTTTTTCTTTATCAAAATTATTACATTTAGCAAGAGTTTTTAATCTCATACCAGCTTCAAATCCACTTTTATCCAAAGGCATTCAGAACTTCAAGGAGACCATGACTAACAAATTATTGTTAGAACAGCAAGTCTCTTAAAGCAACCAAAAACCTTTATAACATTTGTCCATAAGGAGAAGTGGAAAACAGCAATGAAGTCTGCTGGGGCAGAAGAAAGCAACAACAGCAGGAATTTTTAGTTTAAGCACAAAGCACCAGTGTTAAACATTTGATAAGTCTCATGGTTTTGTTCTGAAAATAGATGAGAGGGAGTGTTTTCGTGCATGACTAGTCCCACAGCAAATAAATTCATGCTTAAAAATATAGCTTATGCACAGATGGCTGCAGAACAATTACTATGTATTAGTGTTTCTCATTCCATATTAAACTTGTGATGTACTAGAAACTCCCTCTTCTCCCACTCTGAAGATTTCTTAGAGAGATTTTATTGCATCATTAGTTCAATAGTTATGACATGGCCATATTGCATTAAACCTTGTTTTATTCCTCCAAATACAGAATAATTCTCTTTCTTTTGCAACCAGTTTCTTTCACCTAACAAAGTTACAGTCTTCTTCTAGTGATAAGAAAGTAGGCAGTGAGATGCCATCTGGCAATACAACAGCCTGCTTGCTGTCCACACACATCATCCAGAGTTTAAAAAAAAAAAAAAAAGGAAAGAAAAGAGAATAGCCAGGCCATCTATCTGCAATTTAAACAGTAAATATCTCAAGATGCCAGGCATTAACCGGAGCCTGTGGGTTTGGTACAGGTACCATTCATTCAGCTGGATACTCAGCCTGGAATGAGGACATACCAGAAACACTCCAAGAAGGATTCCAGTTCCAAAAAAATTCCAGATAGTTTTGCAATTCTGACAAAATGCAGACCTGACACTCAGATTACAGTTCTCTCAGATCAGATTGAATTTACAATAAGGAAACAATTAGTGACACAAGCAGGCTTGAATATATAGACTCATCTTCTCTTGTTTTCTTCTAGAAGAATGTGAAAAGTAACACCCCTAATGCTATTAACTCTAGAATGCTTCACTTTTTGTGCAAAGATTTAGATTTAGTTTAAAAAAAAAAAAGCTTGGTTATAGGATCCTTTTTGTTAAAATTCAGTTTTCACTTTTTTGGTCTATTCTGGGCACACAATCTATTCTTATCAGTGACTTTTTTCGTGTCTTCAAATTATAACTTGCCCAAGTGCTGTTTTCCCCATCTATCATGTTCTCTCCTTTTATGATTAGAAGTCTTTGACAGCAGATTGATGTTAGGTACATTTACAAAGGCAGCTGAAAAATGGCATACATTCTTATGTTTTTTGAAAGCTACATTAATATAGTTTATTCTCCGAGACAGCACGATCAAACAGTATTTTGGTTTTGTAAAATTGAGTCACTTCATGTCAGGTTTGAAAATAAGAACCCATTTGACTATTTATGCTTTTATCAAAATGCTCTCTTCCTTCTCCCAATTCTTAGGGAAGCTGAGCATTAAACTCACACTTGGGTACCACATGATACAGCTCTGACCTAACTGGGTATTGCCTGCCCACTCAGACAACTGAACCTTTATCTGTGAGCATCCCTGAGACCGTCCTGCCAGGGTAACACGTTCATGGACCACAAAGTGCACAAATGACACCACACTGGAAGGGGAGGCCGATCTGCTGGAGGAAAGAGCCACCTCACAGAGACACCTGACAGTCTGAGAAAGAGCAGGCCAACAAGGCCTGCACGAAGTTTAACAAAGATAAATGCCAAACGCTGCACCTGGGATGCAACAATCCCACACAGCAGCTGGAGGGATGCCTGGCACATCTTGGGTGGTCCTGGTGGATGGCAACCTGGATGTGCTCCAGCAGGGTGCCTTCACAGCAGTGAAAGCAAACCTTGTCACAGGTTGCATTAACAAGGGGACAGAGAGCTAATCGAAGGCTGTGATTGTTCCAGTCCATTTGGCACTTGTTAGGGAACATCTGTAATACTATGTCAAGGTTTGGACTCCTCAGTTCAAGGGACACACTAAAAAACTTGGGAGGGAAGGGCCACCGATATGATGAGAGGGTAGTAGAACTTGACAGATGAAATAAAATTGAAGGAACTGGGTATGTTCAACCTAGAGAAGCCTTGAGTGAATCTGATCACATTTTTCCCAATACCTAAAATGTAATTACAGAGGAGAGACAGAAATTCCTTCCACAGGGATACATAGGGATAAAAAAATAAGCCATGGACGCAAATTACTTCAGAAGAAATGCCATGCGATAAGGAAAAAATGTGCAACATGAGGAAAAAAACTACATTAGAATGGGTTGTCCTATAGGATCTCCCTTACTGGAAATGGCAAGATTTTACAGGAACCTGCATAACTTAATTTAAGGCCCTGCTTTCAACAAAAGTTTGGACTGTACAATCTCCAGAGGTCCCTGCCAGCCTCAGCTTTTACTTGGTTCTGCTATGCCATGCAGAGCTGTTGACTGGTCCGTGTTCAAAGGTGACAGACGGAAACTCGAGAGACTAAAACTCTGCAAAGAAACAAGAGCCAAAAGCAAGAAGGTGAAGCTCCTTGGCACGAAGAAATACTTATTGCTGTTATCTACAGAATTCCATACTGGTTACTTTTGATACAGGGTCAAAAATAGACCAGTAACTATGTATAAATTGTTCCATATCTCAGAATAAAATATTTTACGAATTTAAATATAAAAAATTACAGGACAAGCACTTTATTATTTTCCATCTTTCGTTGCCTGTGAAAATCTGTGTCATGCTTACTTCTAGTTTCCTGACTGCCGTCTTCAAATCTCAGGGGGTTGGGATTGTTGTGAACCCAGTGTGTGGTGAGGTGCTTGGGGCCCCCTCTCCGACTGTGGCAGAATGCCCACCTTGTCTGCCAGGCTGAGCATGGCACAAGTAACACCATATCCCCTTCTCCCTGCCTGCACAGCACCAGAAACAGAAATCGTAAGAGACGAAGAGAACCTGGGAAGAGGGGAAGGGGGATCAAACAGGTTAAAGGGATAGTTCCATAGTATTAAATCACTGCTTTCACTGCTCCCCTTGTCTGCTGGCTGTAGAAGAGTGTCCAAAAAAATACAGAAGTCTGTCTTGTGAAATAATCTATTGCTATCACACTTATTGCTCAGCATTATACCAAGAAAATTGTATTTCATACAATTTGGCTGAGATTACAAAAGAGGAGAAAAAGAAAGACCAGAAAACACTCAAATAGGCATTATAGCTGTGGGTATGTAAGTCACATCTCACACAACCACCAAAGGATACATGGATAGGAAAGAAGCGCGAGAGTGAAATAAAAATTGATCCACGTAAGTTACTCTTCCCAAAGATGTAAAAGGGTTTCGACCAAGCGAAAATGAATTATTGTGACAGGTACTCGTGTGCATTCCCACCAGCACTGAGCAGATGACTACCTGTGCTAACTGGTTCCTACTCATTGCCCAAATTTTTACGGCTCCTGTTTGAATGCATCACTTCTTCCCCTATCTGTATGCAGAGTGTCGGTATCCCACACTGGATTGTCAGCTTTACCACTGGGGATGCACACATAACAAACATAAATACTCAGGCATTGCAGTCCCCAAGTCCCCTCAGCAGTCTAGACACTGTTCAGAAGCTGCCTTAGTTTTCCATCCACAGCATAATAATATTAAGCTGTTTGCCTAAAAAAAAAAAATCAATTCAAAAGAAAAAAAAATAAAGATTTCATCTATTTTCTCTCTTTCAACTAGAAATTATTTCAACCCCAGAGAGAAAAACCCCCAAACATCTAACTGCCAACATAATTTTAAATCCTAAGTTCAGCTTAAAAAAATTGCTTCTGGAGGCCAGAAGGGCAGCACTTTGACATAAAAATCTTACCCATGAAGAAAAAAGCCTTTACATTCCATCCCTAAGTCATTCCTGATGGCAATCAAAGCTCATTTTGTCACTGAAAATGCTCTTCAGTTCAGTCTTTCAACAATGCAGTTATGTGAGTTAGAAAGGAAGCATCAGCCTTGCTTCAAAGCAATTTTATCCAGAGTGTTTCCAGAGCACTGAGAAACCCTTTGATTCCTGATTTAGAATGTAATAGGGCTTTCAAGAGAGGCAGGAACCCAAATCTTTACTTAGTGCCCCAGATTCACAGGAATGCTACTAATGCAATTTAAATGTCTTCAACGTTAAACCATTATCAGCACTCCCTCTAGTGGGTGTCCTGAATGAAGCAAGTATTCCCTGCTGACTTCCCAGGAAAATATTTTATTATTTATAAAGTTTCTCTGATATTAAACATCAGAATTGCAGCTGTCAGAAAACGGGGTGTTACCGAGTATCTCAGGTCTTTTCGTTTCCTTAGAAGCTGCAGGGGGCCGGCAACAACCAGCACCACACTTTTCACGGAACTGGTAGGAGCAAGCCACGTACAGAAGAAACCTGGTTCTAAATAAGCAGAACTCCAAGACACCGATTTCCTTTGGATGTGCGTCCTGCATCCCTGCACAGCCCTTCACAAATCCATTAGTGCTCAACATTCACACATACACACACACAGACACACTCTCTGTCTCTCTCTCTCTCTCTTGTCCCTGCCTTGGTCCCTCCCAAACACTGGCGCCTGGGCCGGAGGGAGCACGTGCTTTGCTTTGCCTTTTTTGGTTTATTTTCTATTCCACTGCCTGAACAGAGAAAACAGAGAGAAGGATGGAAAATATTATAAGATCCCCATTGCCAAAACCTGAAGGGGGAAGATTTCAGGGAAACAAAGAATCCTCCTCTCAGCCCCTGCAGAGGAGTAGCAGGCACTGTCATTTTACCTACCAGATTTACTGTCCCTGCATGAATTTCTGACTGGTTTAAATGACCAAAGCAAATAACTAAACTCTTGCTTTTTCATTAAGAGCAAATTATGAGAAAAGTGAGGCAAAATTAGAAACACTAATTGGAAGCACAATATTGATTTGTGTGTTCATTTTATATACTTTCTGAGTCAAAATTTAGCTTCTTTTTCCTTTTCTAATAGAAATAGAATTAGAAAAGCACACCATGATCAGAGAGAAGCCTTCTGCATGTAAATCAGTCCCAGATTAAGCAATGGCAGCAAGTTATTTTTGTGAATACATTGCATTGTTCCTGTGTTTTAAACCATAAGTTCTGTTGAAAACAACTTTCCAGCTGATTGAATAGTTTAAAATGTCATCTTAAAAGATGTTCAATTTTGAAGGGTTTAATACATGCTTTTAGAATAGGAAAAAATTATGTGCTACTTTATAAAAATAGCTGTATCAAGAGCATATTCATGTTCTACATTTCAGAGCTAGTACACCATTATCTCATCATAGAGAAGCTACTTAAGACTAAAGCAGCATGTTTAAGAAGCTTAGATGTTTGCGTGATCCCTTTCAAAATTTTTTGGAAAAAAGATATCTCTAAATATACTGATCAGGAAACAGCCTTTTCTTCTCTGGGCTGCTATTGTGCCTTTTTTTGTGTACCTTTCACCCATCTCCTCACCTTCAAGGACTCTGTATTTTATATTATTGTGATAGACCCACCACAGATCAGCCCCTAGGAAGGCGTTGGTACTGGAACCTCCCGCGCACTTCCTTTTTCTGAATATGATATGGCAATAATACTCCAATTATAAATATTATCCTTATTCCAGGTGAGTTGCTAATGTGGCTGTCCCAGACGTAATTTCAAATACAAACGCAATCTTCCCTTCCAGTAAGGGAAGAAACAGCACAGTTTATCTGATCACGTAAAATGAGACGACACCAAAATTAAAATGTGAAACCAAAAACCATTGCTTTAGAAACCCGATGAGCCTACACAGCAAATGGGCATACAAGAGGAAGATCTACCATTAACTGCTGCAGAAAACTGCTATATGTTTTTTCACATTTTATATTGTCTGTGGGCAAAGGGGCACAACAGGAGTTTAAAACCTTTACGAGAGAAACAGAGTAAGTAAACAGAAGGAAAAAATCACGGGAATGAGGGAGTTTGAATGTGAATGATATCTAAAACCAAATCTAGATTCTTTCACTCTTTCATTATCCTAATTAAGCATTTATCCTTCATTAGTCATCAGACATCAGACCATGACCCTAATACCTTGATCTCTTTTTTTCAAGAACTACAATTTGATGCTGAAAGACACAAAACCTGTTACATTTCTGTACTTGCACTTCTCAAATTCTGTTATGAAAGCATCTGCATTGGCAACTAGGACCAAGAAAACCAAAGGTTTTGAAAACTGTATTTTAAGTTCTGTTATGGTTCTCTACGTCCAGAGGCTACAGGGCCTTATGCACCTCTCACCTGCAAGAGGAAGGCACTGCTGTGCCCGTGTCCAAAACTGGGGAGAATTGGTCTGATTTCTGTCACAGATTTCCAGCAACTGCGACACCAGAAGAGGGATGCATTTAAACTTACAGTCAAAGTGACTAAAAAAGTCCCAGTAATCTGATAACAAAGAAAATGTGATAGACCACGGAGAATCTTTTTCTAAGCTACGTTTATCCAATCTATGAAAAGGTATTTGCCATTTAGCCTGCTCAGTTGAGATGCTGTAAAACAAGAAATGTTGTAAAACACACGTCAGCATGCTAACAAATCTGAATGTCAAGAATCAAGTAAAAATAGAACTGTTTCATGAGCAAAGTGGTGACATTTATAGCATTTCTCATTAATTACAGGCCGTGGGGCTCTTTCATGAAGATAAGTGTGGGAAATGTTAAGATGACTATGAATTCTTCAGTCACAGAAAGCAAACTAAACAATCAAAAAGATGTAAAGAAAAGTGATACAGCCTTAAATAGAGCATTTTACCTTTCCAAATGGACATTCTTCTGACCTTTTAAGGACATCTCTGCAGTTAAGAGATTCAAATCTGAAAAAAATACTTAAAGAGACAAAAGAAAAGCAGGGCACAGTCTCCACAAGGTTTTTGAAAATTTTTTGTGATTCTTCTTCATGATCCAGGGACCCATAGCAAAGTACAGGCTGACCATATACTGAAATCTGAAAAAACAGGAATAGGGAGTGTTTCCATACAAACAGGACAAAAAGACTTCTGGATATCAGGAAATGTGAAACAGTTATGGAATTATAAAACCGTTAAGTTCGGAAAAGACCTCCAAGATCATTGAATCCAACTGTTAACGTAGCTCTGCCGTGTTACCATCAAACCATGTCCCCAGGTGCCCCATGCACACGGGGGTTTTTTTGAACTATTTCAGGGATGGTGATTCCACCACTTCCCTGTGCAGCCTGTTCTAATGCCTGAACACCCTTTCAGTGACGAAATTCTTCCTGTCATCCAGCCTAAACCTCCTCTGGTGCAACTTGAGGCCATTTCCTCTTGTTCTGTCGTTTATTACTTGGGAGAAGAGACAAACTCCCACCTAGCTACAACTTCCTTTCAGATGCAACTGAGCAGAACTTTCAGTGAAATCAGCAGGAAATTGTCCTAAATAGTCTGAGTAGCAAACTCAGGATTGAGAATCAGATTTACTAAAGGAAAGAATTACATGATCTGCCACTTACAGAGAGTAAGTAGAAAATACGTATGTGTGCCTATGGACACACGCTCACACAGATATTCTCAGAAACACTCCAGTGCAACCAGCATATATGCATACATTGTGAAGGAATTATCCTGTTTAATAACAGGCAAAATGAAACCTTCTAAAATTGGTATTCCTAGATGCTTTGTGCATTTTGCTGTAAAATCTAGATTACTGTGGCGTTAAAAAAAAAAAAAAAAAAAAAAGCTTAGGGATTTTTATTAAAACAAAAGATAATTCCCTTTCTCAAAATGGAGCATTTAATTTTGAAGAGAACTGCTTTTGGATAGAGTATGCTGCTATAATGCTTTGCATATATTAATGCAAATCACAGATGCTAGAGAGAATTAAAAAACCTATTCCCAGAGAGATTAATGCAAAATTAAAATTTATTCTGCACCAAGTTAAATAGGCCATGTTGGGTCCTTCTTTGCTGATCACAAATAAAGTGTCATTTCAGACTGTGAATTTCTTGTATTGTAACTGTGGACGGTTTCATATTTAGGTGCTGTAGTATTTTTATGGAATTCCTGTTATGTGCTCCTATGTGCCACATATGTACACACCAACTGTACATATTCCAACAACTTTATATCAAACGGGGACAGCTTATAAGAAATGTTCTGGTTGCAACGGTGAACGATTTCATTCTGGAAACCATTTTTTCCTTTTCCTTGAGACATTTTGCTGTTCATAGCAATCCATCCTGCTGGAGGCTTTTGACTAATAAAATGAGTCACGTCGAAATGCTGTAATATCCCTTCACCTCTATGGGAGCACTTACGCAAAATTTGTCCTTTGGTATCCCACAATCTTTTCTTTTCCCCCTTAAGGAGGAGAACCTCACGATACATATTCACAGTGACCCGGAGCTGAAAGAAAATGAACATGTGCTGTAGCTGGCAGTTTTACAACTGTTGGCCAAAACACTCCAAACTAAAATTGCAATAATATTCTCTAGAAAGAGGCTCAGTCTTCTTCCCTCTGAGGCGTCCACTCAAGCTCCAAATTTCAACCATTACCAGGCGCAGAAACCCACAGAGACAGATGGAAAAGTCGACCAAGAGGCCTCTGAATACACAGGGAAATAAAAGAGAAAAAATCTTCAGAGAGAAGGCTGAGTTTTATTCAGCACGATCAGAATTTTTAAAATATTCACTCCAGCTGAAAACTTGAGTAAAGGAGGCTTCATTAATTTCTTGCCAGGGCCTTCAAATAAAAGCAGTTGAACTCCACAGGACAGAGGAATCCTCAACATGCTGGGAGAAACCACTTGTATTTTCAGACCAGCAGAAAATGAGCCCGGTAATTATTTTGCACACCCTGATGGAGATCGCAGCAAAACAGATGGCAACAATCAAGAAAGAAGATGAATTTTAACTCTGAGGGCAGGTGGGGAGAAAAAAGGGAAGCCTTGGCACAGCAGGGAGAAGCAGTTCTGTGTGAAGAGGCAGTGGAAACACAAACTGCTTTGTATGGAGCCACCGGCAGTACGTGTCCCCGTTGTTCCTGCGGGTGGATATTTCTGGACGGCTGGACATCGCTGCTGGTTACATCTAACAGAGGCAAATGTGCACACCGCGTCTGACTCACACACCCACTCAGGCAGCTCTGCCGACAGCTCCTACCTTAAGAGCTTTTCTGACTTGCTGTGCTGCCTGTAGCATCCCTTCATCTGCTGAAAGAATCCCTGAAGTGAAACGCTTACCAAACTGGGAGCTGCTGCTCCTTGAGACGTGGCCACCCAGGCCCGACAGTCCTCAAAGAAAAACACTTACACACTCGACGTACTGCTGAAGATGGAGACTTCAAAATAGATTACCTCAGCTTACTGCCTTCAAAGCAAAATCTCTTTATGTATTCATCTCTTGTGAATTAAGACATTCACCAAAAAAACCCGCAAGAGTTAAACCTAAATCTGTTAGTAGTTATTATAATTTTTCCCCCTTGACTGTTACCACTTGTTGAGAACTAATTGGTTTATGAACAACTTAAATTGCCTTTTATTATTCAGAGAAAAACTTTTGATACTTTGCATCTAATAAAGGCAGTTTGTATAGATAAAATCTTCAAAATTACCCATCTAAAATTTTATTTCTCTTGCTTATTCTATGCAGTGAGTAAAGGAAACCTAAAACCAACTTCATGGAGGAACTGTGTTCTAGAAATGCATTTTAACCCTCTTCTAATCAAATTTTCGGTACAGTCAAATGCATGGCTATTAAATTCTTGTTTACAGCTAATGAAAACAATTTGCAAAGAGTAATTTACAAAGCTACTTGTCGTCAAAATAACAGAACAAATCCTTGAATTTTTATTTTAAATGCTATAAACAATGTACATAGCTTTTTAGTAATGCACAATCACTGGCTTATGGTTCAACTGAAAATTGTTCTATTTCCTCTTCGTATAGGTAATTTATCAATAGAACATGATTACAAATTCCTACCAAAAAAGGTAGCTGCTGTGTAGAGCTTCAGTTAAGCTTACCCATACAATTACAGGAGGAAATACATTTACAAGTTGTTTGCAGTCAATACTTCATATCACTCTAATAAGATTTTTCTTTCCTCTATGGAGATGAACATTTGGCATTGTCCTAGATTTTAGACATCGCTTGTAGTAAATTTCAGGAATCTTTTCTCGTGGAATTACCCTCGATTTTGAAAAGCTTACGTCCCCTTTTTCACTAAGCTGTCTAGACTTTCTGGACTATCTGGAAGAGGCTCTGGAATTAAAATAGGTGAGTGTGGCTGCTGGGAAGTACCACAATACAAGAATGAACAAACTTGATATAGAGTAGCATATATATTTTTATGGCTACTAGGTTAACATTTTTAGTAAAGAGCTCAGGTTTAAGAATAATCTGAGGTTTGCACTTTGCACATGTGTGGTATAGCAACAGGGACATGTAAAGAGAGCAGCTTTGGAGCAGGACCTAAACTTCCTGATTCTGATTCAGAGCTGCCTATACAGCCTCTATGGAGTCAGTCCCACAGCAGCACAAGACGGATTTTTCAATTAAGTTCTCATCAGACCAGTGTCCAGGTCCAGCTTGGTTGTTTGGGCTGCTTTAAAGATAGATTTGTATCTATCTTTAATTCCAAATGGAATGCAGATCCTTAAGCCGGGAAATGTCAGGAAGAGTCAATATTACTGATTTATGCAAATAGATTATTTGACTAATAACTCTGACTTTTCTAAAAACTGGAGGCCTTTCTTTTTGGAAAGTAATCTTAAAGACATCTGTTTCTATCCTGTTCCTTGTTCTGCTTATAGATAACCACAAAGGAAGGGTCCAGACAAGTTTCTTCAGGGTGTTTCCAGAGGGTACTAACACAAAGCCGTCATGTCCAACTCACGTAGTGGACACTACATAGCATTGATCTGAGTGAGCTGCTCTTCCATCTTCCTCCTGTGAAACTGAATCACAGACAGTAAACCCCAAACACAGCCACAGCAGTCAATGAGCGATGGGAGTTGATGAGAGACCACGCCAAAAAAAAAAAAAAAAGACAAGTTTTCCTTTCCTTGTGAAAGGAAGCCCTGTTCTTGAGAGGGTTGTAGAAGGCACATGAAACATCAGAGCCCTGGATCTATTGTTCTAATGATTCCTGATCATTACGTATGCCTCGCAGGGAGAAGATCATTGTTTTGACAGGTCAGGTACATTTATGAGATGAAGATGGTGCCCTAGACGGTTTGCTGGTTAATAATGAAAGGAGCCAAAGTAATGTGTCAGCTGATACAGGCTGGTAGAGCTGCTAGTATGTCACTGGAGCTGTGCAAGAAACACATTATGTGAACTTACGCTACTAAACATCCAGTCTAAACGCCTGCTCTTGTAAGCACTAGTCCATAAGCAGTTAACGGTAACAGGAATCTTAGAAATTGCTTGTGTAGCACATGTTTTTCTGGCTGGAGGAAGGAGTTGCTGTTTTCGATTCTGTGCTCCTGTTTACAAACACAGACAGCAGAAAGCAGTTATTTTAAACACAATTCAGTCGAGATTTCTCTTCAGTCTTGCTCTCACATTGCCTTTGCTTGTTGCTCACTCACTTTCAGATTCCTGTCACACACAACCACAATGAAGCCAGTGCCGCAGTCCCTTTCCTTGCTGCCAGTTTGAAAGGACCCACGTAGAGTTCCTGCTCAGACCTTAATCATTCCACTCTGTGCCTTGGGACAGGGATTTATGTGGATCCAAGTGAAATTAAACAAAGATGTGTAACTGCCTTTCTCTTTTCTCTGTATAAAAAATACGTAGCCTACCTGTTAGTGCCAGTGAGAGCTGAACTTCGATGTAGATTGAATGGCAGCTACCTACAGCCTTACAGGACACCCCAGGAGCCAGTTCAGTGTTCAAAGCAAGATGCAAGAATTTATTTCTATCATAGGTCTCCAAGTCTTTTGAAGTTTACACTTACTTACCTTCACTGATGTAAGTTGCTTTCTTTCTGTTTGCTTGGTGCAGTTCACAGTGGTAGAGTGAAATCCAAAGACAAGAAACAGAAGCTTTTAAGTCTTTAAATCACATGGCACAATACCTTCTGCTCTTGAGAACACCCTTATTATGCCCAACTCCACATTACCATCTCCACTTCTGAGAAAACAGGACAAACTTGTGAAATCCAGCTACATTCAGGCGAGCATTAGAGAGACCAATCTTCTAAATAACAGGACAACTTTTATACCTTTCTAAATTTCACCTGCAGCCAAGCACTTTTCCCTCTCACAGTGTCTGAAGGTAATCTTCCCTGGCTAAGGGGACAAGTTTTAGTCAAGAAGTGATGCTGAAAACTAGCTTGGTTTCATTTTGAATTTTTGGGGGTTTTTTCCCCACTGGAAACTGTGGTGCTGAATACACCTCCTTTTAGATGGATGGCAGCTTTGAAACTTCCTAAATATGAAATTTTAGAGTTCAATTTATGATTCAGTACTAGTAGATACAGCAGTAAAATTTGTTCCTTTTAGCTCCTTCAGGGATTTGCTTGGTGGGTTTTTTAATGTTATTTTAGTATTAACCATCCCTCGAAGGAGGTTTGTGGAGAGTCAAATCTACATTTCTGTTCAGCTCTCAGTAAGATATTACTGACTGTGGTAGGGACAGAAGTAGCCAGGAGGATTTTGGCTCGAGTACTCACAATAGGGAAACATTGTAATTCTCCATACCAAAAAGGAATATTCTAATTTGAGGAGGAAAGAGAAACTGCCTTCACCATTACAATGAGCAATGCATCCTGCATCCTATGAGACAGTCGTAGTGATCCTGCTTCTCTGCCTTCCCCCATCCCAACTGAGTGTACACACGCAACACACACGTGCACACGCACTTGGGCTGACCTGACTCACTCCATGCCTGAGAGCGCACCCTTTTCAGGACTGGGCAAATCATAGTTTCTTACTGAAGCCCATAAAAGATTTCTTTTACAGTCTGCTTTGGCATTTACCCAGTACTCTACAAAACGGGGCTGATGAAAGGGGAGTAGATGCTGTAAATTTGTGACAGATTAATATATCAATTAACCTTTTTCCTACAGCTTTACAATTGTAATGAAGTAGCAACTTAAACAATGCAGTCTGTTGCCCAAATTTGTTTTGAGAAACTTCAATATTAGACTTGGCTTTCTCAGCGGCAAGCGAGTTAAAATGAGAGCAGTATTGATTATTGCCTCAGCAGCTCCGTGATCTGCTCACAGCAGCCTGTGGAGAATAGAAATCTAAACAAAAGGAGAAGGTGGGCCAACAGCTGCAGATGGTGCTTAAACAGACACTCAGTTGCACACAGGCTCCCAGCGACCTTGGCTGTAATCGCTTACTCCTCGAAATGTTCTTAGGATCAGGAAACAGAGGCTCCTTTAATTGTCTGGTGTTATAAAGGTTTCAGAGAGAATTTGGCCATTTCTGTTTGGCAACACCTCAGATAAATTCACATCATTTCCCATTGCCCATAAACAATTGTGCCGTCATATGCCAGAGAGATGCATCCACATTGCCTCCTCAGCTCTGGAGCGAGGAACAAGGGCCCCTTCACAGGGCTTGCACATGTAAGGTCCTGGTAGATCTTCAGCCTCTTTGCTGAATTGATGGCAGCTTTTCCACTCAGTTCTCAGGGGCTCTGAGTCATTAATGGACCACTCACCTTTGTGCTAAAACCTGGATTCTGGCTTGGTTTAAACAGCAAAGCTGATGGTTTTTCTTCCCCATATGGACTAGTAGGTATGATTCATAACGTCTCATGGCACCACGTATTTTGCAAAGTTAATCTGATCAGGTCTGTATTTGAAATCACTGTGGGTTTGAATCCTAGTAAATCTACTGCAGATGTGAGACTTCTACATCCAAGTCCAACTGGCAGGTCATCATGTGCATCCCTATGCAGATGTGTTGGAAAAGCACCCAACTCATGTGCTTAAGCTCTTAAAGGAGTCTTAACACCGGCACTTGGCCTCCAGCTGCATTAACTTAACTTAAAGGCTGGCTTGCCTTTAAAACTGCTGTAGGCAAGGATAAGGACTGCGTGCCCCGCAGCTGTCCATAAGATCGATTGTTTTCCTGTGGACAGCCAGTTGTCTCAGTTCTAATAGGGAATCAAGTTTTGACTCTACAGAGAAATTGGGGCAGCACTGTGCCTTTTTAGCAGGCAAGAAGGGCTTCTGAAAATCGGAGTAACTCCGGAGATTTTAGGCTGATTATGTGAGCATGAAATGCCTTCCCAATGGGTTTTGTGTGGCTGGCTGGCTGTCACTACAACCCACAGTCTGCAGCCAAGTACCCTTCAGGCTTCGGAAGACACCCAAGAAGGTTGGGGTTGATACACCACTACTAAAGACTAGTGTAAATGTTTGTATTCCTGCTGTTCATATCTTATCAATGTTTGTGCAGGAGGAATTTCCCTCTCTGAGATGTTCGTTGTGAGCCCTTTAATCAGTAATTTAAAAAATGCACATTTAAAAAGAAATTATGCTTTTGGGAGAGGAAAAACAACCCTAAAATTAATAAAGATTAGTTAAAACTTTACTAAGCATGTCAGTAAATTCTCTTTAGCTTTCTGACTCATTGCTCCCCTTCATATTATTCCCCTGGCTCATGGTATTTTCTGTTTCTTTATAATGACAGCTGCCTTATTAGAGATAAATCTTGAGGTTTTGACACTGCAGAATGTAAACAGCACCTCAGAGTCGCAGCACCTTCCTTATCTTGCTAATAAGATAGCAAGAGGGGAAACAGTGACGCAAGTTCTTGCTCAGTCCTGAGACAGGTCCCACCCACGCTAGGAAAGGGTTACCCAGAACCACAGCACGGGCTCATCTGTTGGTGCCAGAAGAAAAAGTAACTTCTCTCATGGACAGGTGTGCGAATGAGAGTTCAGGGACATCAGACTAGGTCTCATCACACCATTTTCTTCATCTCCTTTTGTCCATGTGGAAAGTAGTACTTGGGGCTTGGATACTTCCCATTAGTTAAGTGAACTACGATGAGCCTGGAGGAAAAGGGCAATGATCAAGAGTGAAATAATCCTGCTAATGCCTAAGTCCTTTCCAAATGTACAGTTCCTTATAGCACACGAGGGACGTTTTTCGAAGGGCTGTTGTTGTATCCCCACCTTTCCAACATTGCGCACATTGTGTACATTGATGTAAGTCAATCCTGTTGGGGGCCTTCCATTCAAACTGCTCCTTTGAAAAGACTGGGAAGCATCATTAAAATTCAAGTTGCCAGGCTTAGCTGTTTTCAGACGTTGGTTGTAAAGCATATTTGTTAAGCACCATCTGCTGTACATTCAGAAAATAGCAACCAAAATTGCTATTCTCTTTCCAGCTTTTAAAAAAATACAAATTATTTAAATTTTGTCAACTGTCTAATAAATTGTTTCACCTCTGGAATGTTACAACAGTATATATATAGTCCTAGAAATGGATTATCTATCTATGTAAAGTTATATATAGAGCACAGGCTGGGATAGACACTTGGGGGAGAAACTGCATTACAAAACACTATGTCCTACAACAGAGCACTGGAAGGAGATGAGGAAATAACAGTGATGTTGAGCCTGATTTCCAGATGTACTAAATAAAACAGGATGACTACAACTGAAGACAAAGCATTGTCTTTCCAGGGCAAATTTAACATGTGCTAACCACAGCACCCAACCATAAAACAGAAGTTAGGCACCAGTTAAAAATCCTAAATGAGGATTATTAGCTTGTCAGTATGGTTTAATTAGAAAAGCAATTATTACCAATATTCTCAAACATCAGAATTCTATTGATGATGAACTGTAAATGATGAAGAAAAGTATTAGCCTGAATTAAGCAAATAGCCTGAAATACATGTAAATAAATCCAGACACCGTTTAAATGAAAAACAGACCCCACTTTTTTCTCATTCTCCATGTAAGCTCTTTCTTTCATACTTTTCTTAAATAAGATTTTCCTCTTTGAGCATTTTTATGAAAAAAAATGAGCGTCAGAAGCTGTTCAGCTCAGAAAAGGTCACACAAGAGGGAGGGAAGGATTACTGCTCTGATGTGCAAGGTACAGGCTGCCCAAATAAACAAGACAGCAGAAGTGGAGGAGCCCACCAAGCACTCTGCTAGAGGTGCCCATGGCACCCATACTTTGCCTCCACAAACAGTGCAAGTGCTCTGCAAAAGGTCAGTCTGTAAAGCTCTTACACTGGGCAGAGACAAAATGTTGATTGTTTATGTGCTTGATCTCACCAAGAGCCAAGTGAAGCCTGGCACGAGAGAAATGGGGGTAAAATCCATAAATGCACACTGTTTTGAAGGAGAATTAATAATGTAGCATTCTTGGTGAAGAAGCTGCATCCAAAATGGGTGGGAAAAATAATATGTAAGAACCGTGACCACTGAGTGGTTATTCTGGGGTAGAAGTTACGTGTGACCAGGTAAGTCGTCACCAGGCACAAGCAGCATGCAGGGCCTGATCACGCAGTCTTTGAAGTACAGCCCTTGCCATGTCTGCACTGCCCTCACACCTCAGTAATGGAAGAGAGTCTGAAGGGACGAGCCTGCACACCCCAAAATGAACATTCAGTGTCTCATGATATGGAAGCAGCCTATCACTGGGGGCTTCATGTGAATTTAGTTAGTACAGACCAAGCAAGGAGCCCCACAGCTACAGAGGATGTAGCACCAGTAGTCCTGTGAATTTCAAGGAAAGTGCCAAATCTCTGACCTTCTGTGCTCTCCTCATCCCCTCCTCTCCTCCTTCCAGAAGGAAGAAACCCATCAAAGAAGGTCTTCTTGCTTTCTCTCAGTCCTGGCCATTTAGGTTCATGACCTGCTTACACTTTCGGAAGCTGAACAGGCTGCTCTTGGCAAAGAAAAAAACATAAAAATACTTGACAATTTTAAGGACTGATCTGGAGCCTAATGGACATTAACAGGAGCCTTGCCCAAACACAGACCAATGGATTTCTAACAAATACATTGGTCCTAAAGTTTCTGTGATTTCTGTAAAGCATCATCATTTCCGTTTCACCGGTGAGAAAACTAAGGCAAATTGCAGTGAAGTAACTTGGCCAAGCAGTACCACATAAATGGGTCACCACCTGAACCAAGGGTCCTAAAATTCCATCTCCCTAATCCCAGGTTAAAAGTAAAGGAAAAGAGTTTACATGGCTCCTTCCTCTCATCCCAAGAAATAACAGTATTTAAATTTTCAGAACACAGTATCAACCATTGTGTGGGAGATGTTGCTTTCTGAGTCAGACCTTGCAAATCATAACAACAGTTTTGCTAACAGCTATGAAATAATAAGGCATCAATATTTATCTGCATAAAGATAATAAATATCAGTTTATAAGGGAATAAATAATGTCTTTACAAACATACTCATTGCAATCCTACTTTTAAAAAGTTGTATTAGTACAATATTCTTACAAAAACTGCATGGACACTCAAGGACAAGTCACGGCAAGGTTACTGCACAGTTTGCAGTTTTGTAAGAGACTACATAATAAATTTAAATTCAGCAAAGGTATAAACTGAGACATACTGATGAAGACAGAAATTTAGTAAAATTTTTAAGAGGTATCATTTTACATTAATGCACCTCAGGTGAAATCTATTAAAATTTAGCATGAGTAAGCAAAGCAATTCTAAACACTAAAATGTAAACATTCTGCAGTAATGCTCTTGACTCTACAGAGCATTCTTCACAAATTGCATATAAAATATTTCATGTAACCCACCCATACATTAATGGCTTCAAACAGCTAATATATGTGATACACACTGCAATTCTTCCTGCAGCTTCTTTTCCCCTTAATAATTTTTTAATTGAAATGAACAAATAAAAAGCCCCAAACATGTCTTTTGACATAGATATTACTCTATGGGCCCCTCTAAAGTTATTCTTGATGCACACTAAAATGAAGAAAGTCAGGGCTGTATATCCAACATGGTGGGGGTTCAAACACCTGCATATTTACACCCCAAACTAGAAAACGAACATCAGATGCCTAAGACGGGATAAATGATTTCCTCCAAACTCTATTCATTTATTTCACTCCCTTCAAGACACAGTGAAATTTTAACCATAGAACTGCATCAGCACATATCCACTTCTGAGTTTTGATTCATATTCTGCCCAATCAAGATTTTTCTTTGGGTTTTGAAAGCCATTCAGTGATACTTGTTAAAGAAGCTGAATACTTGCACTAAATATTAAACAATATATTCGTTTTCTTAGTTCTCTTTTCTTCATCAGTTTCTATAGTCACAATTTTCTTTTCCTTATCAATACCATTTATAAAAATTACTGTGAAAATAAGAAAAATTAATTTTTCCTCATCATTTAAAAACTGTGATCTCTTGTAGCGAATTATTTATACTGATTTGGGCTGCAGATGCTTTTATTCTAATACGGTGCTATCAGAGTTTTATAATGAACTACAGCTAGAAGCAATTGGGAGTCTAACAAGTGAGGGCAGCCACACCAGGCTTGTGGATTACCCCCACAGCTATAAAGTCAAGATGGTGTTAGTATGAACTCAGCCTAGTTTAAAACCAGTATAGCTAGAAACAGTTAATTCACTGAAATTGTATCCTACTTTTACCAGTGCAAAAGAAAAAAAATCAAGTCCACTCTGTCCCTTTGTTTCAACAATAACAACATATAAAATAGAGTAGGAAATTGCAATGTGATGGAAGAAATTATTATGTTGACATAGGAAATCAATAGAAAAAAAAATCTCTGATCTTCTAAAGTCTCAAAACAAAAGGCTTTAAAAAGCCTTAAGTTGTATGATTTTCTAGCAGGAGATAGCAGCATGACCATAAAATAGATCTATGCATGGAAATCATGAAGAAATACAAAATATCACAAGGTTTAATATTTGATCCTGCCAGATGCCGAACTCTCTGGCCCTGGCCCAGCAAACCATTTAAGCATGTGGTTAGAAGTCAGCATGCATGTTGCCCCACTGAAGCAAAGGAGGTTATTCAAAGTTTGAGCACAGTTAAGTGCTTTGAACGATTGGGTCATTAAAGTACCAACCACTTACTGCCAGAGCATAAGGCTAAATTGCTGCTACGAGCAGGTTGTTGCAGAGCTGTCCATTATGAGCCTTACAAACGCTCTTTGAAGTGTGCTTTGAAGCATTTCTTCACCACTGGATAAGGGAAAAGAAAAGGTGGGTCTGTCTGGGCAGGAATTTCCTACATTCCCATCAATTCACTTTCACGAGCAAAACCAACTTATATTGATGCCCAGGTATAAGCATCACTCAGGGAAATAGAAAGTGCTATCAATGATAATGATAATTATATAATGCCACCACTCTCCCACCACACATATGCACCCCATTAGAGCCAGCTTCCTTCTGTGTGCAGGGCTGGCATTAACTCGACTCGTCATGAAAAGGGTAAAGTCATGCAAATAGCAAATGTTACATGTCATATTTAACATCACTTGAAGTTTCTAAAATGGTGCTTGATGCCAAGTAATGTTGCTGCCTGGTAAAACTGGTGTTATAAAAAAAGTTACTTGTGCTCTCTCAGAAGGAGAACTTGCAATTTTATCTCAAAGCCAGGAACAAGACTAGTTATAAAAGTGCATTTGTAGCTTTTGTTCTGACAGTTGTGGCGATGTGTGTTCACTAAAATATATATCCTGGAGGAAACCCAAGGCAGGTTTGCTGTGCTAGCGGAAGCACAAAAAATTAATTTGTCATCTCAGCCTTGGAAATAAAATCCCTTTCTTTAACTTTGGTGAATTCTTCAAAGGGGATTTAAGAGTTGTGAGAAAAGTAGGAATAGACCCATAATCTTATTTTAATTACGGATATCTACACCTAAAAATATACCTATTCCAACCAGATCTCAACACAAGATCACACTGCCTTTGGATTGGGGTTTTGAGTGTTTGGTGGGGTGGGTTTTTTTCCATGGCCATGTGAGGGATCAAGAGCTACCTTGTGTTCACAAGAGGAGAACCCTATTTTGTTGTTAGAAATTCTGGTGCTGAGGTGTCACAGTTATTTTGCATAGAAATATCGATCTGTGCAACAACTTTTAACACAGAGAAAAGGAATACTGCAATGGCAGCATGGTAAGGCCTGTGTCCTGAAACATTTGCAGCTGTAGACTAGAAATGGTTCTGCAAGGGAGCAGAGACATCTCTCTTGCCACAGGGCTTTCTAAAAATGGTAAAATCAGGGATAGAAGAACGAGCATTTGATCAGTGTTATGTAACGTAAAGTTCCCATTTGTCGAATACTGAGACCTTGGCATAATATCCTCTAGTTGGGACTGTTCCTGAAACAGTTGAACACCTCACCACTTCAGTGCTAAATGCTGTTGACTGTCTCTCTTTCCAGTCTGTCCAGCTGAAAATGCATGGGTTGTTATTCTCATATCTGTTAGCTCTGATACCACCTTGTCCACTTTTGGTGAAGGCAAAAAAAAGCAAACCACCGTACCCCTACAGAGTTGTTCGAGATCAGTCAGCTACTGCAACTGTCAGGTTCTGTCAGTGAGAAACCAGGCAGTGTCACACTGTGTTTGAATCCTGTGTTCAGAAAAAGCAGAAAATACGAGAACCTACTTCTTTTAGATTGTCTGCTGGAAACTACTTGCATGATACAAGGATGGGTTACATTTGGGTCAGACATTAAAAATATTCTCTTTTTTTTGTTGTTGTTTTTTGTCCAAGTGCAGCCAACCTTACTCTATAGAAGAAAAGTGTTCTTGGAAGACGTGGGACTCTTGGGCTACAACTCAAATTGCTCTATCTGGCTATGACTGGTCTCCATGGTTTATAAAACACAATATACATGACAAAAATAGACACAACTGAAAGTACATCAGGAGGAAGTAAATACATTTGACCTCCACATACACCAACTAAAAGCTGATTTCCAAGTGATGACGATATGGGAGAGATGGGACAACCTGATGCAAAGCAGACCAGAGTAGATTGGTAAAATATCAGCTGACATTACCCTGGTATGGCATTTTAGAACATTTTCCACCGATAAAGTTTAAAAAGATGCATAAATCCAGAGCCTTGTTTCCCCAATGAAGTTCAAAATATTAAATGACTTGTCAGAGAACACACGGCAGGTTAATGGTGAAACTACTGCTCCAGGACTCTACCTGACTCTGCCTGTTGGATTACAGACGTGTTTCTCAGACTTCCCTTTTGGATCACTCTTTGATTGGAACCTCTGCTCTTTCAAATATGTTTCACCTTACAAACTGGCACAAATATGCACAGATTGACACAAGCATTATCAAGATCAAAATTTATACAACCATCAGTTTTCCATGGTAAATACACCATGTGCCTTATGAATTATCAATGTTATGTTATTATTAAAAAAATTATTGCATATTAAACACATTTAACATACTGAAATTTGATTACCAGTGAATTCCATAAAAAATAAATCTCCAGTGATATACAGGAAACTTCCAGCTCTAGCATCCTAGGGGCAATATTCCATGAGCAAAGACAGCAGGAGGAAGATGGGCTTCAAGCCAAACTCTGTGAGGCCAGTAGCAATGATGTTATTGATGGTATTGGGCTAGACTTTCAACTTTTGAATGGTCTTGAAGGAGAGAGACAAAGAGAAGAGTGGAGTGCAACAGGCCTACCTGAGCCTGATCTGATCTCAGTGGCTCAGTTAGGCACAGGGTAACCACAGATACAGATATAAAACCTCTGCCAAGTTGAAATTTGGGGGCAATTTCTAGAAAAGCAGAACACCCTTATCGTAGGTGGTACATGTGAACTGAGCAGTCAGATTATAGCACATACTCTTGCCTTGAAAACTGGAGGAAAAAGCTCTACAGCACCATAAGGGCACAATCACTTGGCTTAGAGGTAAAACTACTTTCCTCTCTTCCTCAGTCTACATCACTAAAGCTAAAAGCATGGGTCTACTCTTAATTAGGCAGATATGAAAAAGTTAAACCAAGGAACGAGTCCTCATTTTGAGATGACCTGGGTCAGGTTTCAAACTGAACCATTTTAAGATCTAAAAATAGAGTTCATCCTACAGAAAGACAGTCACCGCTTCACCTAGAATCAATTAAGCATTGCTTAAATGTGATCAGTGGACTGAGAAAGCTGGAGGGCTCTCCCTTCACCTTTCACTCACCTTTATAAGTCAGGAGAAAAGAGGAAGACAGATGTATACACTGTTCATGTATGCAATTCATGTTGCCTGTACTTTTATTTTAGAAACACTGAGCAGTAAGTAATTAAAATCTGTCCTAAACTAAAGGCAGGCAAATATTCTTTTTAATGGTTTAGACCCCGTATCTCAGCATTGAAAGCTCACAGGCTGAAATGCTCTTTGGTCTAACTGATGCTTTAAACTATTTTAATGACTGCCATTTTATATTTTAACTCTTTCAGCCAACTGCAATTGTTCTAAATTTCAACTTTGCCTTTCCATTAGCACAGGAGCCTCATAAAACTCTTCTAGTTTCCTGCTCTGATGGGATCTGTACATTTGCAGTTCTGCTTCCCAGTGCACTTGCGTATGAGTCTTCAAAACCCTCTCTGCCAGTAAAATTGAATTATTTGATTGTTCCGAGAAAACGAACACAAAAGGGACATAAAAAGATCAAGCCGAGTTTATTTAAGATTTGGATGAACATCCATGGAACACTCTTGGCATTATATGCCCAGCTCTTTTTAACACTGTGGTGGTACAGGATTTTGGATAGTGTGGTGGTTAAGTTAACCAGGTTCACTCAGCATCTTCCTCCAGGGTGGGATTACAGACAGGTTGTATAACCCAAGCATGTTTACCCACTCACTTACTGTAAACTCAGGCCCTGCTTAAATTCCTGGAGAGAAGGAGAAAGTTGTTCAAAGCATTACAATGTGCAATTTCAATTGAAGGCATGATGGAAGTAGCTGTGTGGGAGGATATTACTTCATTATAAACCTAAAGCAGATGCACAAAGATTTCTATCATCTCCAGAGACCGTTCCATCAGGCTCTACAAGAGGCTTTAAAGTGAAGAAAAATAGCCCCCTGTCCCTTCAGGCTTGAGAAAGTTGAATGGCTTTTTTAACAGTTTCTAATGAAATCCCACATTATTGCTTCTCCCCTGGGAGACTTCAAAAGTCACGCAAACTTCACAGAGCCCACATGCTCTTAAACCTCAACCAAAAGACCACTACAGAAATAAATCGCAGTTCTCCAATTAGCATTTGACATTCTCTACTGTTTTTCAGTGGGGTGAATTTGTCTTTCTTCTAAACCATGCTGATAAATTAAATGAGTTACTAAGCCTGGCATTACTTTATGCTTTAAGGCACACTGAAATCAAACGTTTCAGAGTGGGATTTGCTTTCTGCATAATATTTGGGGGAGACATGAAACAAACCTAGGCATTTCAAACATGTTTAAGGGGCTAATATGTACATGAATATATTCTTCAAGCTCCTCATTGTGTATTCATGGCTGCTGCCAAACACAACAACAGAGATGGGGCATTAGGATATGAAATGGGAAGTGGTCACATTTTCAAAGTGAGCCGTTGGGTGCCAAACACTTCTGAAAATCTGGCCCCTGACTCTTTGGTGCCGTTCCAGAAAGAAATATCTCTATCCTGGCCATTGTCCAACCAGCTTTGGAAATCATTTTGCACAGTTATTTCAGTAAAGCATAAAAGCCAATCCTCAGCTTTCTCTGCCTGATTAAGCACTGTCACCAATCACTATGCAGCTCTAAGGTACGCATGAAATATTCCTAGATAAATCCTCCATCTCCAGAGAAATGTGTTTCCTGTACAACTGTAAATCCAGGTTCTGTGTTGAAACTAATCCAGCCTGGCAGTGCTATGGCCCTAGAAAAGTTTCCTTGGAAACGACAAACTTATGCAATGGCAAAGTCATCCAATCTTTTCATGCCACAATATTATATTAAAAACACCTGGTTTATTTATACAATGACTTACAGATCAGGGTCCTAGAAATAATAATACATAAACTTTATAGCAAAAAATATACATATTATAATTCATCCTTCTATGGTATATAGAAATTATGTATATTTGTGTGTGGACATATATATAAATATATGGGTTGTACTTACGTTTAGGGCACTTGTGTATGGACACGTGTGTCTACATACACGCAGCATACATTTATATCTCTTTCTAGGTGCCACGTGTGTGCACTTAGAGACGCCCAAGCACACACAGAGGAGCATATTTACACTCTGTGAGTAGACGTGTACTTTGCAGAATCTGCACAGAAACAGCTGGAGTCCTTCACTTGCTGTGAGCATCAAAGGGGTAAGTGACCACCTGCATTAGTGTCCACGGAAAGAGAACGAATGTCACCGCTGTGGGCACAGGACTGGTTTGATGCATCTTCCTCTGTGAAGAACTAAATTTGCTGGGCAGTGACACCCTGCAACGCAGGGCTTGTTGCATGGTCCAATTTCATTCCAGTTGTCACATGTTTTGACGCACCCCGGGCCACAGGTATCGTAAACTGCGCCGTGTTTACACTGGGTTGCTGAAAGGGGTTAAAAGGAACAAAATATGCATATTACACAGAGCCCCACAAGGAAATTTACTTATCTGTTTGCTTAGTTTCTACTCCAAATATCAAAAAGCACATTTTGGCATTACGATTATCTAGAGGAAAAAATTACTTGTAAATCGATTCTACTACATTACAACATAAATATAAAAGCAGCAAAGTTCCTTATCAAAAGCTATCAAGTCCACAGGAGTATTAACTTTTTGAGAATTTTAACACAGTTAATGGTATATAAAGCTTTGGCAAGATTTCTATCTATATGCAGATCTATGCTTTATATTAAAGGATTAACACTGTTTATTTCTTTATTACAATGCCTTTTATCAAAGATTTCTGAAACATTTACAAGGACAGACAGTGATTATCAGTTCCACTCCTACAGAAAGAAGAGAAAGGCGAATCATTCATCACATTAGAATTTCTGATCCTAAGATTATACTTCCTATATTTCATATTGCAGCAAACCAAATCAATGCTGTTAATCCAGCAGCACCATTTCTAAAACAAACAAACAAACAAAAATTTAAAATCGATTGTATCCATGCTTTGTCCTGTTTTACCAAGGGATCCCTGAGAGTGAGGATTCTTGTACTTAGTGATTCCAGTATCTATTCATTAATTTATGTAGCTGACAGTTCAATGCATTTTCAACATAAAAGACTACTGAAGGCTCAGCTAAAAGCACTATAACCCCTCCAGATCAATATTTAAACTCTCAACATTTTATATCCTGCCTTTTTAGTATGGAGAATAATACACGGTTCGATGGCAAATAAAACCTGTTACTCTTTTTAACAGCTGTGCTGATGGCAAAAACAAGGACTGATAGAATAGTTCATAGATGGTAAGGGACTCTCAAGCATCCAGAATCATCTCAAGCTATTTTCAGAGAGCTGATTGTATTAGGAAGGTTTCTTCAACTTTGAGAGTGACTGAGGTCAAGATTTTTTAAGTAACAGTTTTTGTTATGGACAGAAAACACCGTTTTGTTGTGAGGATTGGCCTACAGTGTCATTACAGTACTGCTATTATTCATAAAGAGGAAACACACAGAAATAAATTGATTAAATATATATGAGTCGATCAAAGAGGATGGAAGTCTTATTGCTAAGGCATCATAAATTTAAGGGATTCCTTTTCACCACTAAGGGATCTTCAAAACAGCATCAGCTTCTTGCAAGTTTTACTCCTTGTGCATTTTATGGAATTTATGCATATCTGAAAAGCAGTCCTGAAGAAGGAATTATAACAAGAAGGCGTACACAATTCTCAGGACACAGATAATAATAAACAAACACAAAATTTTAAAAAATGGATAGTACAGAGGAAAATTACCCTGGAGTTACAGAGAATCAAATGCTGAATATTAGATGGATGTTAGATATCAGGGGAGAAAAAACCCCAACTTTTTCTCTTTAAGCATACGAAAGCACCGAGAGCAACCTACCTAGAAACTCTGTGAGACATCTTTAATTGAACATTGTTTTAGAATAGATTGGAAACAAACATCTATCTGTCAGCTGTGCTCAAGATAGGCTTATTCAGTTTGTGGGCATAGATCTTTTGAGAATATTTTTCCAACTTTATATTTCTGTCTTGCTCTGCATGATAACTTCCTTGCGTGCTAAATAAGGAACAAACAAAAGGAAAAACTAAAAAAAAAAAATTTAAATGAAACAGGAAATTTAGAAGATGGGAAAAACCGAAGCAATATTAAGCATAGAATAAAATGTTAGATTCTCAGGAAACTCTACGCTTACATAGTGCGTTCAGAATAGAGATTGAATCTCTGTAAGAGGGGAAACGAAAATGTGCAGATCTCCCAGGAGCTTTGCAAACAATGTATTAACTGTCTAGAAAAGTAGAGCAAGACGTTCAAGGATGGTTAGTGATTGTCCGCACACAACGTGAATTATCTTACGGGAGTCGTTTATTAGAAGCTTTTGTCCTTCCTCTCTGAAAATGAGCTTCCCTTCGTGGGATCTCTAATTGACCAACCAAAAACAAACATTAGACTTCAGCACATGTGGTTTCCATATAGAAAGGAATACAAGCTTCAGTTTTAAGGCTGCACAGGTTTCATCCCACAAAGCTTTACTGCAGTAATAGCTGGCCCGTTCCTTCCACCTGAGCTCTGTTTGGTTCCTCAGCCAGCAGGTTTGAGCAAAGTTGTCTAAGGCCTCCTTTCCACTTCCTCATCTCTGCCCCAGAGCAAACGAGAACATATTACAGCCTGCCCTCGGCATCTGTAAGTACTCCCCATCTCTGCTTTACCACACATGGATGTGGGATGTCAAAGCACCTCCTTATCCTTCAGACGATGCCATGTAGAAGATATGATGACTATTTTCTGCTGTAGGCAGCCTATAATGGCATTATTAACATGCTGTCAAGGGAAAAATCAGAAAAGTACAATGGCTGCTGTTTAAGTTCCCTGGATGGCTTTTATTGTTGAGTGATTCAGTCGTTAACATGTGGTGTGATTGATCCAGAACATTCCACTTCATCAACAGTTTAAAATATAAAAATAAAGACATTCTGCAGAAGGCTTCCCAGGAACTGCTGAAGTGATTCACTACCATGTAAACATGGAAAACAGAAGTGGTGTCTTTGCACCCGTCTTTTAAGACAAATTCCTCTCTTAAAGAACTGAGCTCTGTTAATAATAACTTCCTTAGTACACTAACAAAAAAAAAAAGCAACAAACCCAACCCCAACGTACAAAAGTTACTAATAATACTGTATTTTGAAACATTACCAGTCCCAACAGGATTTTTCCACTCTTCTTCTAGAACATGTGTTTGGCATGACAGATGTGAGCTTCCTCAGACCACTTTCTGAGCTGGCGGGACAATAGCCAGCTCCAATTCAGAAGCCATATAGTCACATAAATACAGCACTGTGCCTGAGCTAATAAACCCTGCCTAATAAGGCTACAGTTTGCAGACTAGACCTGGCTTAGTCCAGCCTCTTTGGCAGTTTCACAAAGGAGGCTTGCCTCTGTCTGCGCCTGTCTTTGTAGACACGGCTGTAATTATTTAGGAGGAACTCTTTTTCCCCAACACAAAAGCCAAAATATGTAACATAACTGCTGAAGGATTCCCTTGATTGATGATATCTGGTAAATCTGATTTCACAGAAAATTCTGAACTGATATTTGAGCGTCAATGAATCTTCTGGGTTCTTCTGCCAGTGTTACACAGTTGGGAGGTCTCCTGTAGGACTTTTAAATGGAATGTCACTCACGGTGCCTGCAATTCCCAACATCTCCTTCTAACAGAGTTAAAGGCAATGGATCTGGGCACTGACCTTCCCATGATACACTCATGTTAATATTTTCAACTTTCAGTTTTCAGTAAGTTTTCACCGAAAAGCCAGAATAGCCCTCCTGATACATTTACACATGGAATAAAGCAGTTAAAGGAAAGCAATATATAGCAGGGAAAAAGAGTGACACTGGCCAGAAAATTCTACAGCAGAAAAGGGACCCAAAGGAGAAGAGTCAAAATCAGATATACACTCCTCTTCCCCCACTTCGACTGATCACAGAGGAAGAGAGAGAACGGTTCAGATTTTATGAAACTGTTGCAGCATGTCAGCACATCAGTGCACTTTGCACTATATTATAGCCCTTATCTGATTGTTTTCTTGCATGTGTAGTCATGTCCATGGCAGGGAGTTATTGCCTTCTACCATCCCCGAGTCTTCTTCCTCTCGGTGTCCTCAGAAATGTAATGTTAAATTACTATGTCTCAAGGCTTTTCACCACTTCAGTTTACTTAATTGTACTTTATAAACTTCTTGTTTAAGCTTTCTTGAGTAAAAAAAACCCCAAACCTTATTTTTCCTTCTCCTTTCCTTTTCAAACCTCTTCCTTCCATTTCTATCCTTTATTTTCCCTCTTCCATGTATCACTTTTTCTTATTTCTTCTCTCCCTCATGCTGGCTCTCCTGGTTTTTTAATTTCTCCTTCAAAAATCATATTTTTTCCTATTCCCATCCTAACAGGTCCCACTCCCCACTACTTTCCATGGCAACCCATATCCTTTTCCTAACCCTCTCAGTTCCCATGTGTATCTCACCAACTTTTTCCTACCCTAACCGATTTCCTTACTCATTATCTTCCACTTTTCACTCCTCCAGTTAAAGGACAGCTGACATTCCCTTTAATGAGCCAACCTCACAGGACAGTAAACCTTGAGCAGCAGTATTCTGCAGAATAATGTAGAGGAGGATAAGCTGTTGCACTGGGGGAGAGAGAAGAGCATGTAGGGAACAGGACATGCAATTCAGCCTCCTGAGCATCCTGTTTGGCCGGCCCTCCAGACAACACAAGTTTCCTGAAGATTAAAAAATGAGCTAAGCTTAGAGCAGTTAGGGTAGAGCAACTGGCAACCACACAAGATCTGCTTTTAAAACACACAAAAGCATAATTAAAACCTGACTTTACTAATAAGTATACTCCATTTTCATCAGAACACAACTCTTGCAAGTATCCCACCAGCTATGAAATGTCAAGCAGGAAATGAAAGTCATAGAATGCTGAAGTTTTATTACAGATATGTTGTTTCCCACCTATGAACTTTTATCTGTAATTGGGACACAATAATTGCAACTACTCGTTTTGGAGAGAAAAAAAGTAAGTTAAAGATTAAAATCTTGATGCTGGCCACTGGACCATATGGAAAGCAGTGGATGCACTTTAATTAAATGCTTACTGTATGATTTACTGTAGAAAATGGTGCTACTTATCTGACATTGGATACTTAAATAACTGTTTTGAGGGTACTTAGCCTTATACAGCTTATCTATACTTTCTGCTTAACAAGATTTCCCCTTTCCCTCTAGAAGAGATTAAAAAACTCATGTTGATTTAAAAACTTCTTTCATTAGCTTTAATGGAGGCTGTGTGTTTAAATTCCTTCATAATGTTCTCTCGGGGACTGTTTTTGCCTCAGAAAATTTTCTTGTCTTTGGTAAGATGCCAGAAAAAAAATTGTGAAACGAAGCCTCAATTAGTTAAGTCGTGATATGTCAACACTTGTATAAACTCCTTAAGGCAGGGGCTGCTAGCAAAGAGTTTTTATTCTTTTCACAGCATCTGCCACAGTGAGGTCTCAGTCTGAAGTGCTTTGGAAAAAAAGTCAGGATGCTTGCTTCAGGTTCTGCATGGGTCTGCTACCAGATCAATAGATTAAAATTATACACATTACTAGTGCTGTCCAAGACCACATCCTTGAACATGGTTTTCACTTAGCGACACCCTGTTTGGATTGTCCTGTTACTTTGTAAGAAAAAAAATGAACTTTTGCAAGAAAAAAAATGAACCTTTTGGGAACAGTCAATCAAACGTAATTTGCTCTGTCACTCACCCATCCCTGCTAAAATGCCTTCAACAGAAAAGGATATTGAAGTTGAGAGACTAGACCCTGAGCCACACACAATCACCAAAATAAACCACAGAGTAATAGCTCTTTGACCAGCACTGAGCATCCTCCTCTCATTGTTTGTTGTTTTTTTTCAACAACTGTTAATTGCTTTACATAAATCTGAATACGTTTTCCAGGCAAACCAATGCTATTACAGAATGTCCTAAATTAACGAGACCATCATCAGGGGAAATACTCATCTGCAATATTGCATTTTAGTTCAAGTGCCCACAACCACAGGCCACTGCTTCTCATGGAAACAATTACTCACAATTACTTGCAATTAATGCAGTCCTAAGCACACAGCAGGTATGGACCAAATGCAATAATTAATGCAGGTTTGCATTTTAATATTCCAACTAAATACATTTGCTCCTCTTTCCTTGTTGAACCTACTGCAATTGTATGTGCATGTTGTGCCCAGAAATGTAACGACGTTATGACAGGAGGTCAAAGGAGTTTAAATATTTCCTGTAATCAACAGTTTACATATCCTGAAAGAAAAACTTCCAAGAACTTCCAAGCTGGTACAATTCCTGTATCATTTTTGATCCTACTCCACCAGGAAAAGGATAGTAGGATAGTAGCCTATCAGCCTATGCAATGGCTTACCAAGAAGCAGTCCCAAAATGCTTACCTGCACAGTTCTGCTCCGGCACCCACTGGACTTCAAGCCCTTCCCTCTGGCAGGCTCGGGCGTATGCCAGGAATGACTCACAGTAGCAGTTCTTATGGATCGGACACTCGCACATGTCTGTCACACAGGACCTGCAGAACAAAGCCCCAAAACAAGTAAGAAAGGAATGCTTTGGCAGATATCTGCCCAAGGTTTGGAATTGTTTACTTTCCAGTCACATGGCATTCAATGCCACAGGAACTTGTGGTAAATGACAAGAAAGTTAAAGACATCCCTGCGGTTACATCCCAAGGGCTCATCTCTTTTTTGGTGCGCTACTCTGATGCAGAGAAGTCTCCAGGGCACCAGGGGACCATACAGAAACAGGGATTTGAGAAGACCAAAGAAATGTCAGGTAGAGAGGACTGAGACCACAATGGGAGAAGGCAAACTCCATTTTTGCAATGATTTTGTGTCAACATAAGATAAAAACTTCTTTCTTATTCTTAGAAAGTAAGAATTTAATTATTTTATCAACAATAACAGCAGTAGTGTTAGGTGTATGAATTCTGTAGGCAAGGAGCATATGTCCCTCCGTGCAAGGGATGATGCCTTCTCTCCAGGTTACCTCCAGACTCTTCCTGTTTTGAAGGCATGAAAATAGTTATATGCCTGTTTTCTCAGCAGCATCACTACTAAGTGCCAGACTTTAAGATACTCCGAAGGAACAGGGGTGATGCAGCATAACTGAGCAGTTTCATGCTAGGAGATCCTTCAAGTATGGTTCGTACCACCCAGTCTCTTCTTGCATTGCATTCTGATGTGGAATCACCACAATGACAGGGAGCGAAGCTGCTAACATGGCCCTACGTGAAACTGCTACTGTGGATGTCACCACCATATTTCAAGTTAGCTCATTCAGAACATGTGCCCATTTGGCACAGACCTAAAATAGAACTGGCAAGAGCCAAGAGATTTGCAGTTGGTGGTTTCTGCATATGCAAAATGCTTAGATGTTTCTGCATGTGTAGCAATGCGAATTCAGAAATGCTGAGTATGTACTGCTTTCAGCAGAATCATTAAAAGGCAAGGACAAAGTATAGGGAAAGCATACTCTGAAAATCACACCCTCAGTTCCTCTGCTTTCCAACGAAGGTGCTCTGTGCATGAACCTTGGGTGTCAATGGTCAAGGGCTCCCTACTCCCTGCATGTCCAGGGGCTTTCCCATTTCTGAGAGGACAAAGGCACAAATCCTCTTGCAAAGATGAAGGGCTGAAATGAAAAATGAGCTCTTCATGTTAATTGCTCTTCCTGTGGACCATAATATGAATTGTCTATAGGAAAAGGATGGATATAGTCTTAGTTTCCCAGAATCTTTCTCCACAGCAGAAGAGATAACAGCTTGGAAAAGGTGCAAGCACCTCAGTCAAAGTAATCAGGAGCCCTAATGCCCATACGATGCTCTAGAGTAATTGAGAACCCTTTATTCAAAACTAGGAGAAAGGATTAGTGACCCCTTGAACACAGAGAAGCCTGTTTCCCTAAGTCCAACAGTGCCCCTTAAAGAGGAGTATTTCCCCTTGCCAAAGTCACCGGCTACTTTAGTGACCATTCATATGGTTAAACCTGACAGTTCTGCTAGACATTTTCATGAGTCTTGATAAATCTAAATAAAATCCACAATATGAAATTACCTAAAAAATCACTGTGACAAATAATTAACACAAGTGCTAAAGTACAAAGGTTACTTGTCCTTGATTCACTTGTCCTGATATATATGCACTGTGAATAAACAGAACTGTTTTGGATCAAATATATAACATCCTCGTATTTACAGACCAGTTGTTTTCACTTGCAATAACTTTACTTTCTAGGGACAATGTAATTTTATTTCACTTTAGTCCTGTGGTAGGTCCCTTTACATCTTTTCTAGTAACAGATGTTGCTGTATGCATATCACTGCTGATAGGCAAGGAATAGATTAGCACAACATCCTTGGCATGGTTTGATGTTGTCAGCTGATAAAAGACCTTGTATAAGCACGAAGGGTCACCTTTTTACGTGACACACTAAATAACTTCACACTGTTTCCTTTGGCCACAACATGTCTTTGTGATCCCTTCCCAGTATCCCTGCAGTGGGCACTGCTCCATATACCCCATGCAATTTAAGAGGCGCACGTCTCATTTTACAGTGAAGTAGATGCTTGCTTGCTACTGAAACAAATCATTATCACAAAGAAAGTCTGTACATAATCTCCATAAACAGTTGATTATGAAGGTACCATTTTATCATAGTTTTGTTTCTGTGCTAGTCCTCTTTATGAAACACATTTCACTGCTCTCCACTCAGATTTAGTTATTATTGATGTCCATGGTGTTTAGGGATGCTTGCCAGCATCAGCTTGGCTATATGTTCACCAAGTTCCTTGACTTAGAAATAATAAGACCCTAAATCTCAGGTACTTCCTCTGCTTTTTAGAGCATAAATTTAATTTTTTTTTGCCATTACTTGGAGAGGGATGCCACCTCTTGCACTGAGTCAATGAACCTACAGCTACTTCAGGTGCTTGCATCACGAAAAGATGCAAGATCAGGAAAACTCCAGGCTCACCATCAATCAATCACCCAAGCTTTTTAATAGTTAACACGTTCATGGCAAGGCTAGCACAGACCCTGGCAAAGCCTAGGCATAGTCTGAGGCATCAGGGAAGGGAGGGCACTGTTCCCAGTCTGCAAGGGGGCAGCCATGCTCTTTGAGAGTGCAGAGCTTAGCTCCTATATACATGTGAGCAATACTAATCATTAACTCTTGGCACTGAAATGGCCATGGACATCCAGACAGGCTCCAGAGTGAAGCACCTGAGCTTTGGCTGGGATCAGCACTATTTGCTACAGTGTCCAGCACAGGTGTCCACCGAGGAAGGTAGCGCACCCTGTGCAACACAAACAATCCGCTGATTCATTACATACCTAATTGCCTCTGTAATTTTTATTTTCATTAAGTGTTTAATCCTGGTGACAGCTGCTGGGCTCAAGCCTTAGGCTTAGCTGAGGAGCCATTGTCAGAGTGCAGCAATTTTATTAATGAATTACAATTTCTAACTATTTGTACAGTTAATTTAATTAATTAATTAATGTTAAATCAAAAATGAGAGTAAAGAAACCTATATCCACAGCTGCCAAGCCTAGTGAATAAAAATAAAACCTTCTTTTATTTCCTAATGAAAGGGCAGTTGTGAGGAAGGACATGGAAGTAAAAGATGTCCATTCTCTGGGGGCTGGCTCTGAGGGTGACCTGCTGATGGCCCATGGCCAAGCTTCGACTTTGGGTCTATATTTTTATCAAGAGGTGTTTACTTCTTGCACTTAATTACACTTCTCACATTTACTATTGCTACAGTTCTGTTAAAGACCTATAATGGGATTATTTACCAAGTAAATTGAAAAATTGATTCTTGTGCGCTATCCTAATCCTTTCCCCTTGCAAAAAACTTTGGTATGCCTACAGATTTTATTTTTTTATCCTCTCCAGAGATACATTTCAAAAAACATTCTCTGCTCCCCCAGATTCTGCCTTCTCATCATTCTTCCTTTGAATCTGATAAAGAGATTTGGTGACACTAACTGCATGTGCGCACATCTTATCTGTCCTGTAATCTGACTGGATTGTTCAAACAATTAAAAAATACATTTTAGTAAAACTTTGGAATTATGCCAATGATGAAGCTCTACTGACAATTTACTGTACTGCACAGTAATGGAGACTTTGGGTCTTCTGGGGTATTGTGGCTCTTTACCAAGAACAAAGCATTTGCGTAAATGAAGTAAAAACATGTTAGAAACTTAAACAGCAAAACATTGCAGTCAGACAGAAATAATCCTACAAGAAGACTGCAGCGCAAGTTACTTTCAAAATGAAGCTATTTTACTAGTTATGGAAATACAAACGAGATACTTCAGGCAGCCTTAGTTCTGCCCTCACTGAAATCATACAGAGATGCAATGATGTTGTGGTCCAAAAAAAAATTATATTTATTTTAAGGACATATTTACATTTTGAAAAAGAAAAACACTTGGATGTGACCATGCACTTTATCTGGCATCCCTGCTCCAAACAAGCACCGGAGCACAGCCAACCCCTGAGTCCTCGGCTGGTACCAAGTGCCTCACTGCGAACCCTTTTGATGCCGTCTGTGCTGCCTGCAGGGTGTGTGTCAGAGATGGCGTTAATTGGGTGTGTATAATCACAAACTGTTGCAAGGGGAAATCCATGAAAGTGAAGGCATCCGGCAGCTGTGGGACACACCCTTGAAGGAGACAAACACACACTCTGCTGCCACATCTTCAAAGCTGGATGAGTACACTCCTTCAGCAACAGCTCTTTTTCATATTAAACCATAGAAAGTCTCCAAGTCCCACAAAGGGCAAAGAACGGAGTCCTGCGCTACATGCAGTATTTAAAAAAAGAAAAAGAAAAGATCACAGCAATGAAGCCTACAGGCTTAGTCGGTGCCACACGGGATTGAAATTGCAGATGTTCACTTGCTGAACACCGGCAGTTCATTTTCCTCTGCAATACACGTGAATCCTAACCCAGAATCAACCATTTCAGGAGGGCTTTATTTCTTCCCTCACGTTTCTCAACAGGAGTATGATGCAGTGCATTTTTCAAACATTTTGGTACCTTCGAGTTGCTCCACACAGATGGAAAACAATAACATCTTCCTCTTTCCATCAGAAGATCTCAGAGATTTTACAAAAGCACTTAGAGATAGTGCATCACTTCATATACATCTTATGTATATGAAGAGCATCAGGTAGTGATGGGTTTTGTCCTCTACACTTGGAATAAGCTGTACACTTGCAAACTTCAAAGCCTGAAGAGTCATCCGCCCAGAGAGGAAAATTAACTTCCAGCCCCGCCGTCCTCTGAGACACGACTTCTTGGGATAACTTTTTCTTGGGTATGCCAAATCAGAGTTTTAGTACAAGCTTGGCCTAATTTTTTAGGAAAAATTAAAGCCTCTGTCAGTAACTTAAGTTCCTATGAGAAAGTTTGTTTGGGTTGGTTTTTTTGATTAAGTTCAATGAGTTGCCATTATTTATGGCCCCAGATAGAAAAGACATTTTACAAGGTAAGAAGATAAGAGGATGAGCCATTTTCCAACATATAATGGAAAGTCTCATGCCGTTGCTATCGCAAACTCTCTCCTGTCTGCATGTGCATGTTTAACCTTACTGAAGTATTGAAATATAGTATGTAGAGCTGGAGACTTTTTATGGCTTTGAGAGTTGAGATCAAGGGCCTGAGATCATTCTTTCTTTCTCCAGAGTTTACTAATATTAATGCAAAACCAGCAAATAACTCAAAGAAAGTAATTTTGGAGGCTGCTGAAAACACAGAAATTCTTACATCTATTGAGTATTCATTCAAAGCACTTGCCTGGGGAACAGATTGTTTCATGCAGCAAAGTCAGTCATTTTCAAGGATCATTTCTTCCGAGACCAGGTAACTGTGTCTGTACTCCCGCTGTGCTTTTCCCACACATCTCAACATTGGTAACATTGTCTTAAATTGGGGATCTGATAAAGGCATCCATAATAAAATTAAATCATCAGTGCCCCAACCCTTTTTTCTGGCAAGTGTGAAAATAAGGGTCCACAAAAACTGGCAAGCAGCTTATGTGTATTTTGTACTGGAGGCTGCCCCATGCTGAAGAACTCCCACACTGCTGAACAGGCTCCAAAAAATCCCTACAAGTGTAGGAGCAGAAAGGGAACTCACAGCTCATCTTCGATGAGCTGTGCATAGCAAATGTACTGCAGGCACATCCTCTCCATGGAGAAATCTCATTCCTATAAAGCAAGCATTGGCCATAATGCTTGAGGATATGACTGTTGTTTTTGGCAGAATGCAGAGGAGGAGTTTGCAGTAGTAGGCATTTGAATCACGCGTTCAAATTTCATCCTGATTCCTGATTTTTGTGCAACTTTGATTGAACCATGGACTGTATTGCCACATTGAGCTAAGCAGAGAGAATTATAAAATACACAATTCCATCAAAGGGCAAGAGCTGAATGTGCTCTAAGATTTTTGAGGCATGGCAGTCATGTTACACACACACACTGAAGAGTCCTAATTTAACTGTGAGTGTCATCGTTCCTGGTCCAGATATAGACTTGGCACTCAGATAATTAAACAGAATCACACAAGATACCCACATCCATCCCTGCCTTGCCAAGGAACCCTTCCAAAGCAGTTATTTAGAGTCAACATGGGAAAAGGATGCTTTCAATGCAAGTGGTAATTACTGCTGGTTATTTCCAACATAGAAAAGACAGACAGCAATTCAATTTTGATTTCTTTGCGTATACATCTTCTTAAAAAAAATCAGAAACCATATTTCTCTCACAAAGAATAAGCAATAATGGTATTTTCCAAATGCTGAATAAATGAATGTCCATGTAGACCTCTGAAAAAAACCATATTGTGCTGCACAATATCACCACAAGCCTACACTATGTGCTGCTAAAAATATTATCCACAAGCCTTTGGATAAAGCCAAAAAGAGTGTTCTGCATGTATTTTTAAACTTTATATAAAGAGCAAACTGTGCCAGAATTGTGTTTCATTGCCTTAACCAACATTACCCACAAGAAAATGGCAAAATTAACAATGAAACATTCTGGAACATTTTCTAAAACCTCATGAAATAGAAGTCGTCAAGACAACATTACCCTGACACCTATTTATAATCTCTCTCAATATGTAATACCAGTGGTAAACGCACTTAAAAGGAAGGAAGGAAGAGGAACCGAATAAAGCAACCGTACCTACTTCTTTCTTCATTACTGTCCTACTACTGTGTCAAGTAGGCTTTTTGCATCTTGTGCTTGGATCCTTACAGGCATCTGCGGCTTTAATTGTACTTTCTGGTCCTGAGAATGGAAAGGTTGGCTAAAATCCCTCCATGGGGAAATAGCTGAACAATGACTAAGGAAGACAATGTAGTCCCATGCTGGACTCCAAGAAGCATCTGGTATGACTCAGAATATTTCCTAGAGCTGAAGGTTACAGTGCAGCTGAGCAGCTGACTTGCCACCTTTGGAAAGAGTGGATTTTTGCTCAAAAAACTCCCAACGGAATATGGAAATGCCACCCACAGCTGTGGAAGAGCTGACCCCTTGCACTCCCACACACTTTCAGAAAGTGGAAGAGAGTTTTCACCTCCTCTTCTTCTGTTTCAGTTGTGCTGCACCATTTAGAGTTTCACCTTTATTGTGCAGCCATGGCATTTGAAACAAATAGTACTGGCATTTGAAATAAATATCTGTATGCAGGAGAACTCGAATGGTTTCAGTTCATATGTAGCATGAACCTTGAAGTGAAACAATTAAAAAACACTCCTCTGTGCACATTACGTATGACTCTGTAATTGGAATTATTGGAATAAAGAGAAAATACAGCATAACACTTTTAACCCGTTTCAAACAACTGCCCAAGATCACACTGAAAAGTACCCATCCAAAATATTCTCATTTTACTTGCATACTGGAGTGGTATAAGTACAATTTGTTCCACCCTCTTTGAAGAGATTACTGCAAAAAGGATTTGGCTGCCTGTACGTTGTATGATCTGTGGATTGTATGTCTAGTTGGAAAATGCCAGGACCATAATAACACTGCACTAGAGCAGAGTTTCCAAACCCCTTATAAAGAGTTAACTTGCAATAAAATATTTGGATCAACAATAAGATAAGAGAACCAAATTTAGGAGTATGACCTGGAATCTGACACCGAAGGTTCAAAAGCTAGAATCTGCTTTCTGAAGAAATGTATTTCTTCAGTTAATTAATATCCGTAGTCATCCACTGGCAAACATCCATCCCAAAACTGGCAAAGGTAACAGCAGCTGTTTATCTAAAGCTATATGACAAGGCTTATCATACATTTATGCAAAGTTTTGGAAAAAAACACTATAGATGCTCTATGGGTTTAATATTCAGAAGGAAAGTCAACTCCTAACGGATTTTCTACCAAAAATCCCATCTTTCATAGGCCCAGGGGCCTGAGGTGTACAGCCTATGTGCTCATCACTGATTTCCTATGGCCAAGTTGACCTACTTTGTGTTTCCAGTACCCCATCATTTATCATAGAATGTCTTGGATTGAAGGGGACTTTAAAGATCATCTAGTTCCACCTGCCATGGGCAGGGACATCTTTCACTAGACCAGGTTGCTCAAAACCCCATCCAACCTGGCCTTGAGCACTGCCAGGGATGAGGCATTCACAGCTTCTCTGGGCAGAGTGTTCCAGTGCCTTATCATTCTCACAGTAAAGACTTTTGCCCTGCTATCTAAGCTAAACCTACTCTCTTAGTCTGAATCCATGCCCCCTTGTCCTACCACTCCAAGCCCTTGTAAAAAGTCCCTCTCCATCCTTCTTGTAGGCTCCCTTTAGGTACTGGAAGGCCACAGCTAGGTCACACTGAAGCCTTCTTTTTTCCAGACTTGAACAATCCCAATTCTCTCAGAATTGTACGAGAGGTGCTCCATCCCTCTCTCAGAATTGTACGAGAGGCGCTCCATCCCTCTAATCATCTTGGTGGCCCTACTCTGGATTTGCTCAAAAAAGCTGATGTTCTTCGTATGCTGGGGACCCAAAACTGGATGCAGCACTCCAGGTGGAGTCTCACGAGAGAGGAGTGGAGGGGCAGAATCACCTCCCTCCCAAGCCACAAGAAAAATTCCTAAATTTCATTATGTTTAGGATTTCTTAAGCCAGTAAGATTCCTTATTACAGATCCTGTTCTGACATAGCATAGCAGTATTCAAGTTATTCAACTGACCACATCATATGCATATATCAAGTCTTTCTTAAGAGAGGAAAAGAAATGGAGAATGTGTTAGCGGACTTTTTCAATATCCATATTAGTATTCTACATTTCCATTCACTGCGTGCAATGCTTAGCTTAGCACTTACACTGCTACAGTGAATTTGCCTTATGACAGAGACACTCCATCATAATGGAATTTTCAGTGTCCTCTGGCATAGCTACCAAGGAAAATCCATCATCGTTTTGATCTTTTACGCTATGTAACTGACATAAAATTTTATCTTTTTTTCCATGCCTAGTCTTGATTTTTAAAGAATACATCCCCCAGCTCTCTAGTTCTTTAGGCAAGGGTGGGGACTGAACAGCCATATCCTATCTAAAAAAGGAAAAAGCCTAGTAATTTGAATTCAATTCCAAAAAGACAGACACATTTTAATACCTAAAATTATACATTAAAGTACTTTCAATCAACAGTCAGACTTTGTTATTCTGTTTCATACAGTGCAAATGAACACGGCGTGGACTAAATGGTTCTAAGACGACTGCATCAACTTTCACTCTGGTAGACAGAGAGCCCATTAGTGTATTCTGTGTGACAGCCCTCATCTGAGAAAAGCCAGAGGTTTTGCATGAGCTTATAAACATCCTAGCTAGAACCTCAAAAATTATTGAGAGGTTTTGAAGTCAGGGCCCTACAGAAACATAAACCATGTAGATATACCAAAAGCATATTGTCATAGTCATTAGATAAACATATAAAATGATACAGGTTTTACATCTTCAAAATAAAAATTCAAACCAGATCATCTCCTTCTGTCTACTGACAAAATGTATTGTGGCCCTGCTATACTATCTGTCATAAAAATATGTCATATCCAATAACAAGCACAATGAGAACATGAAGCAGGAAATATTTCTGAACTATAAACATAAACTGAAGTTATCTTCAGCTTTTGATGATGGTTCACTGTATATATTTCCAAGGAGGTCTTGTGATATAATAATAAACAGGCTGGCTAGTTTAGAAACTCACATTCTTAAACTCTGCAGAGCCCACTCCTTGGCTTAATCCACATAAAATTAACTTCAATCAAGCGGGTTTTTTCCTCTAGGTGGCTGCAGAGCATTTAAAAAGTTGCTGGCACCAGACGGAATAAGAAAGAAAGAGAGCAGGGGAAAGACCTGATAGGACCACTATTTAGAAAACAGCTTTCTCCCTCATCTTGCTCTCTTTCGAAAACAAGAGCCAAATTCTCATCTCAGCAAAGTCACACTCACTGAGAAGGCCACGTTCCAGCCGGTCGTATCCTCACGGTGCATTTCACCTCTGATAAGGTGCAGGTCTCCCTCTTTGCTCTTCATCAAAGTAGTTGCTAAAAATAGGACTTGGATAAAGTGGCAAAACAGCCAGCTCACCTGAATTGAAAAATTTTAAAAAAACACTCTGTTTCTGGGGTTTCTGTCTTCCTGTGTGGTCCTGGCCCAGACCCATTCAAAGACATAGGCACATAAAGCATGATTGAGACAGCACTCAAACATTTGAATGCAAAACTACAGTCCTGGCAGGGTTGCCCTGACTCCAGCAAGGCTGACCTTTTCATGAGGAATATTTAGTTCCTGCCTTTACATTTCCTCAGGCACCTCTGCTTTTGCTCTGCATGTTCTCAAGACCACGTGGGCATTGGCAGGCATAAAGCTTGACTGGCACCCCAACAGTGAGGCCCATCAAGGACAGCTGTCTTAAAACAGCAGCACTGCTGCCATGTCCCATTCAGGATTCAATAGACCAGAGGCAGAGGGTGAGCAGAGTGACAGGGATTCAGCCAGGAGGCAGAGACTCGGTTTCTGCTCTCTGGTCAGTTTGACATAGCAGAGACTACTTCACATGCAGAGAGCTTTGGATAAGGTATGCTTTACATACTGCCACAGTTCTTTAACCTTCCTGACTACAAGGCCTCAAGTGCAAAACACCATACAGAGCATGAAAACATGGTGGATGAAAAGCTGGCTTCAGTGTAATGAATGGGGATTTTCCAGCTGACAACACAGGAGCCAAGAGTCAGAACTGTCATCAGCCTTTTTTTTTTCAGTTCTGTACTTCAAGGCTTTGAAGGATCCAGACTCTTTCAGGACACCACTGAACATTAAATTCAAGCTTTCTGAATTTAAATGCTATGAATTAAAATTTCCTGTACTAGACATAGTGACTCCAAGGCATATCAGCCCGTCCTGGGAACCACAGAAACCCACATAGACTCTATAAAGCCAGAATGACCTAATTCTGGGTGAAGTGGGATGAGATGATATGAGCAGACAGAGCCAAGGCTTGTTCTCTAAACTCACCTTCCAGTGAGTTGCTTTGGGCATGGTCATTTACTTGGCTAGATACAAAGGCAGCTCGGATGTAAATCGGCAGACTTTAATGAGAAATTACAGCCACATGAGCAAACACTCCCTATCACAGAATAACCACGGTTATTTTTCCTGTTCATCTGTGGGTCATGTCCAATGGCAAAGACGCTAAGATAAATTCTGGGCCTAGTCTTGTATACAAAGTACTAAACATCTAAAGATGGTTTTGCCTCTTTTTGTTGGCTGGGCAGAGACTATGGAACAGATCAGTGCTCGATGCTGGCCACCTTGAACATGCTGCCTGATGGAGCCACAAGGCAATTCATTCTCTCTCCATCACTTTTCACCCTATAAAATCTTCCCTGGCCTCCCTACAGAAGCAGTGGAGCGATCTCGGAGCTGTACCAGTTTGTTTTGAAGCCTGCTGTCAAACTTGGCAGGGGCTGCAAGCTACTATATCCTTTCTCACCAGCAAAGTGCGCGGGCGGAAATTGTCAGCCCCGAGTGTGCCTTTCAGACTTTGGGAAAAGGGAGGCAGCGCAACTTCAGCAAAGCAGCCCATACAGCACGTCTCCTGAAGAAGCCCAGGTGATAGATGGAGAGAGAAATCCCAGAAGGCAATAAAGAAGGAAAAGCTATTGCTGGAAATTGCGCAGATTGTGCAGGAGATTGTGTTCACGTTCTCCATGGGTCCTTGGGAACCACAATGTTTACGGTCCATACCTCTGTGAGGCCACTGATTTCGTCCCTTTGAGGTGAGCATGTGGAACTCACTCAGTAGTTTTTCTGCTCCCATGGATCTTTCCACAGGTGGGGAGCCTGAGGGCCCATATGAAAGCATGAGCGGATTAGCTCTGTCAAAACAAAGATCCTGTTTTTGTGCCAGTAAGGAAAAAAAGGAGGGAGTGGGGAAAGCATAAAATAGAGTGCATGATATATAGGAGGAAAATTGTTTTTTAATAGAATCTTTTCAACATTTTCCATTAAACTTTGGTCGCTTGCAGTGCAAGTTTTGGAATGCAACTCCCTCATCCCCTTAGGATGGTCTGCATTTTATTACATTAGTAAGGAAGCCCAGCTTACTCCTAGCAGAGCTACCGTATGAAACGTTTCAAACTCAAGCCAAAGTGGCAGGAGTAAAAGCCCCTCCTCGTTGATTTTCAGCCTCCATTCTGGGGGCAGTGATTTAATGCAATTTTTATCATGTGCAAAAGAATCCTTTGTTATCGAGCAATAGAAAGTCACAAATGATCACATCATAATGAACGAGATTACGTGAATTCAAATGTTACCCATGTGATGACTCGATTTCAGCTGGAATTCCTAACCAGAACAAGCAAAGGAATATATCAGAAGAGGGGAGGAGGTATTGGTCACGAAACAGGGAAGATGAACCGAGTAATGAGAGAACATTGAAGCTCTTTCTTCCTTCCCTCTCTACTCCCTCCACCTTTCCAGTGATACTGGGCACATCAATATTAGAAATAGGTGCACCAAAAGAATAGGAACAACTGCAGTGCCAGCAGTCAAGGATGAAAAAACATGGGAATCTGGACAAGCAGCAATACCGTAAGTCTATCCTCTTGGAGCAGCAATGGTGGGGAAGCTAGGTGGAGTAAATCCTGTTACACATGTGTGTAGCAATTTTTATAGTTCAGAGACACTAGAGAGGCAGAATGAAAGTTATGCCTACCAAGATGAATCCAGAGCAAGGATGAGACACTTCAGTAGGGTCCGAAGGTATATCTCTGCACAAGCCCTATCAGTTCTGTGCATTAAAGGTAGCCATGGATTTCATGAGCGCCGACAAATTGTTACACATTTAAAGATCAGGGGAAAGGAGAGTCTTTAAGGTGCAACTCACCTCACAATGCAGCCAGGGTCTAGCCTTCTCAAGCTGTCTTTCTTTCAGATCTAATTTTTACAGGTAAAGACTGAGGCCTTTGCTATGATTTATGCTGAATTTTGCCTAAAATGCTACAGAGAGTAGAAGGATATCTCTTTTTGAAGTTGTTTGTCTAGATGCAGTCAGCTTTAAGTGTCTGCCTCCTCACAAAGGTCAAGACTCCTTTCTCTAAGCCTCAAGATTGTGGCTCTTTAATACGCTGTCCAGAGAGTTCTTTAATACTTATCAGAACAAACAGTCCAGTATATTGTACCAAATCCTCTCTGTCTTCCATGCGAATCTTGTAAATAAAGTCTATGCTAGCCAGAACCAGTATCATTCTGCTGTACTTTCCTCTTTCTGTGTGCAATGTGCGTGTACGGGTTTGGTCCTTTTCTCCTCTTAGGTCAGTAATGCAATAGGCTATGCGCCGCACTTCAGGTTAGACAAAAATCTTTTTTACTTCGTTGTCCTTGTATTGGACTGGATATCCTTCCATTTGCTGGACATACAGCAAAGCAAGAGGAAGTTAAATTTTAGCATTAGTTCTCTCACCAAATAGGTTGATGAAATCATACAGCTGTGGAAATTTGCACACGTTCAGCACATTCCATGTGGATGTCAGCTGAAGTCATACTTTAACTCTCTCCACTTGTAAGAAAGACTAGCATAGAACATGAAGAAATTGGAAGTTCATCTTATCTTCAAATCTTTTCGGAGAGATCGCGAATGGCAAGCCCAGAAATTCTTAGAGATCCGTTTATGTAACAGTGGCAGCAGCCAAGGAAAGAAAGAAACAAGATGCAATGAAGTTCTTGATCCCATCTGGGCAGAGTACAAAGGGAATCATCACGTCTGCATGAAGAGAGTGATGGTGATAGAGTATTAACAGAAGAGTCAGAATCCCCAGAGTCAAACACTGTGGGAACGAGTAAAAGCCACAGAAGGAAATGGAGGCTAAAGAGAAAGGCCCACAGTAAATATCTGCAGATGCTGTTGTTTGCAGTGGGGGCTGAACCGAGAGGGATGTAGTCATACACACACGTAGCACCTCACTAGTGGAAGAATATTCTTTTCAAGATCAAAAGTCAAGCAGCAATAAAATCCATGTCAAAAAACATCGGCAGAGGAGGTTGTGCATGCTCACTCATGAACATCTGCACTAAGAAGCCACTTAAGTAACCATGCAACAGCATGGAAGAAACATCTGCAGCATGTAGACCACCAGCTGTGCAGTAATAATACTTTGAATATCCAGAGTGCCTTTTATCTGAATACTGCAAAGCATTTCCCAAACAAATTAAGCTTCACAACACCACTGTGAGCTTCTTATTTAATGGTAGGATTATTTCATCCTGCACTAAATGCCATTGCTGCCAGAATGAAAAGTAACACCTGTTTATCATCTCACAGAAACATACAATTTTCATGATGGGAAGTGACGAAAAGGGTGTAGTTAAGTTAAAGTGGAGGAAGACTTGAGGTGGTCAGAATTAAATGTTTAGAAAAGAAACTCAGAAAAACATAGTATTAACACTCCCTCCCCCTCTTACTTTTTATGCAAACTGCCACATTAATTTTTATGCTCACATGTGGTTAGTCTTTGGTCTTTATGTCTCATTGGGAAAAGAGAACTTCCTTGGGTGTATACTTGTAGGGGTGTCCACAGATGTGCTCAGAAGTACAGAAAAATACCTTTCTTGGTTGTGTATGCTCAATAAAATGTATTGCTGTGCATTGCAAATAGCTTTCCTTTGTTCTCCTTCAGATCTGTTTTTATAAGGCATCTTGATGATTATATTACAGCACTGCCTTCCAAGGCAGCATGCCATCTAGTAAGTCCTAAAACAAACTTCTTGCTGTGTGTGCTTTCAACCCCACAGGGTACTCCATATAAGCAGCATTCTAACCTGACTCTGCTGCGTTAGTGAGATCTGACTATGTTTCTTAAGAACAGGAAGAAAAGCTGGAGAACATGACCTATATCCAATGAAGATAGGAAATATTACAGACACCCCATCGTGATTCCCTCTTTCTGCTTCTTAATACACCCACTTTTCAATCCCGTTGAAAAGTTAGTGGAGGAAGCACTTAGACGGGGAAGTTGTTGCAGTGAAGCAGGCTCGTTCTTTATCAAACGAAGTTCAGCGCTGGCAGAACAATGCCAGGACAGGCTGTCCTGACAGCTCGACAAACATACATCTTTAAAACTTAAACTTTTTGAGGGCAGCAATGAGATTGTAATATGTACTTGACAGTAGCACCCTAGGATCTTAACCTATGAGTAAGGCTTTCTGATGTTACAGTTAAATAATAATATTAGCTAGGACTTGGACATGACTAATTGCTTTTCTAAGAATCATTAGGGGTGTTTGGATATTAGGCAAATAGCACTAGCTTTGGCTAAGGATTATATTTTAAGCATTTCTACATTCACCATCTCTGAGTTGGTCCCAGCTGGGCATGTGGTGGTTAACCTCAGGCCAACTTCTCCCTTCTCTTGAAAAGCTGGTTACAGGAGGACACAGCCTGGCTTGAGAAAAGAAGGCTCTTTCATGCTTAACATTTTCCAGAAACACTTGGTGTTGGTATAACTCCATGCCTGTTGAAGCCCAGGGTAAAATTTTGTTTGTCTGTAATGCCAGGTATGGTTGGCCAGCACCACCTGCTTTTGACGTCTCATCCTACACGACCAGCTCTGAAAAAGTTCTCTCATGCTCGCAAACTGACTTTTCTCCAGAAAGAGCTGTTTCTTTTCTTCATGGATGCAACCGAACATATGTGCCAAGTAGCTCACTATCCCACCAGGACTGACTACTTCATTTCAAATAAACCATAAAATGGCATGAATTACTTGGGGAGAATAAAATGTTCCCTTTCAGTATGTACGTTCATTAGTTTTTCTCTTGCATGCCAGTTTTGTCCCTTTGATTCACACAGGATTTTCCTTAGCCGTATTTCAAAATGGTGAATAGAAGGATTAAGTCTTTAAAAATCCCTCATTTTCAATTCTACCACACATAAGATAAGCAGTTAATCTACTTTTTGATAGATGATATTAAGCTGCCCACACAGTCCGACCCATTTAGAAGAACAGTAGTAAGGGGCGAGGGACTTGGAAAGGTTCCTCTCCATAGAAGTATCAATGTTCCTTCCCAACAACTATTTCCATTTTGGTTTTTCGAGATCATAACATTTGAATTGTATTTGGCTTTTCAGTTCAGACAAACCTCAGAGCTCAGAGGATAACAAAGCTGAGACCTAAGCTGCACACCAGCTCCAACTCACCAGTTGAAATGATAGCACTGCATTGTTTCCACAAAACAAGGAGAAGAACTGAAATCTCCAATCCCAGATCCGACATCTGTTCCAACTTAGTAACAAACTAAACTCATTCTCCATCCCCCATATGCATATCTGCACATATGCACAATGGAACACTCAGTTTTAAGAACATTTGCCTCTGGATCCATGTTGGGCCACTTCTAGATTCCAGACACAACCATAAATCAGTCCAGTTTCACTAGAAAGAGCGAAGATTCACAGAGAGCCCAAGGCAAGAATCTCTACCCAACTTTCCTAACCCCAAACCTGGCTCTGCAGCAATACATTATATTTGTTTTCAGCCATGGAATAGTATCACATGCGATCACAGTCTCAGCAGCAACAATTTATGAGTCTGTTCCCCCTAACCCTCCTACATCTGGTCCTTCACAGAGCTAGTATCCATGCTCAGAAAACACATGAAAACCACATCTTTTCTCAACTCTGCTTTGAACCCCTGTTGTTTTAGAAACATGGCAGCAAGAGGAACAAGAAGAGCTGTGAAAGACAGCAAGGCTGACCCTCTGCTCTGGGGACACAGGAGCCGATGACTGTGTGGCTGGAGCCAGCTCCTTTCTGCCCAGTTGCGGAGCAGCTTGGCCAAGCAGCACCAAGGAGCCAGGGTCGAAGCATCTTCCAGCTAGGCAGCCAGTCGGTTTGGGACACTCACCAGGGAGCCATGGTGGTCTCATAGTTAACTAACCTCAGGCCTTGACTCAAATGCTTTCATGGTGATGCCAGATAAAGGAGTCCTCCCATCCCCTCCCTGCTCCTCCTCTTCTTAGAAAGTGCCCTTTTCTTTACATGCAAACAGAATCTCTTTACATTCAAATAGAATCCAAAAGCCGAGGAAATTTGAAATACATTGCTGACATATTCCAAAGACTGTAAATTGCAAGGCAGGGAGGGAACTGGTCACACACAAATGGGTTGTGGTTTTGCACCATAAACTCCATGAGGGTAATAGCCATTGTACCACTAGGCGGGTTTTATGCCAGTCAGAAGCTGCAATGATAGCAAGCAGCCCTGAATGCTTGAGATCAGCAGGCAAAGCCTCAGAAGCATTTCATTGTTCCATGTTCTCTTTCCATATTTCATTTTACACACACGTAAGTGGGCAATCTGGAGCCTCAAACCTTCACTCATGTGCTACTACAGTAAATATCTTTAAAGTCAAAGTAGCTTGAAACGTCGTTTCCCCCCGTCTGTTTTCTGTTAACCTTGTGCACCTTGTGTACTTCTTAACTTGTCAAAAATCCTAAATTTTGTACTTACAAAACACAGGCAAGATAAGAGCCCTAGCATTAAAATCTCCTATTTAACAAGAAATTAAGGGAAGCGATGTATTTTCACAGTATTAACAATGATCCAGCTGTATAGGTGGGGAAAGACTCCAGCATCTTTACATAGCTTCTTCTGAGGATACCACTAATTATTTACATAAATGTCCAATAACAGAGGGAAGTCACCATCTCATTTAATGCAACTTGAGTACTGCTTGCTGAATGCAAACAGCTTTTAGCCTCAGGCTCAATTCAAACCAGAGGCAGTTGCTAAATTATTTGCATTGACAGTCAGATCTCACATCTGTGGGATGCAAGAAAGAAATTATGCCAAGTCTTAAGTTTGTTCTTTCCAAGTTCAAGGCAGTGGGCAGACCCAACCAAGGAACCTGTACCTTCCCCTCTGGGACCCAGTTATGGAGAGGCAGAGGAATGGTGACAATTTGGGAAGTCATTTGTCCCACATACTCACAAATCATGTCTTCAGCAGCGGGAGAGTGGCAGAGCCGGCCTTGACCCCACCTCCTGACTTCCCCATTGCTCTGCCTTGCAAGGTGTTTCATTGCTATCGAGTCTTTGCTTCAGACCATCTGAGTGAAGCAGAGCCTCTCTCTCATTTTTTTTATTTCTACTTCCAGTGCATTCATGAGGATGAACAAAATGCACAGATCATACTCTGTGACCACAAAGTGATATGTAAATCCTGTTTCTGGGGTACACATGGTTCCTAGGGCTTCCTCTGATACTGCCTGAAGCAGTGCAGACATGTGCTAACTGGCTTTCCAAATCCCAGCCCTCTGCAGGGGGAAGCACAGCACACAGTCTGCTGCATCTGACTTCCAAAAGCAATGGGGAATATGCACAGAGGTGGAAGATGCCCATGCCTCATCACCGTTATCATATTACTTGTCTAGTATTTACCAGATTTTGCAGACATACACTCCCCTGGCCCAAGGTCTTGGCAGCGTCATTTTAGATTAATCAGGCTTGAGCTATCCAGGTCAAAAAGGGGGTCATGAGGGGTGACATTCAAAACAGAGTTTCTCTTGACAACAGAAGCAGCAAGTGCTATCCCATATTATCATCTAAAATAAAACAGCACCAGTTTTCCAGCAACTTTGTGAAAAATCTGTAAACTGACTAGACTTTATCAACCATGATGACAATACCAGCACCTGTTTTCTTTTTCCTGTTTTCTGTGCAATAAAGTGACCCAGAGATGTTTTTCCATTCATGAGACAAAATAGGGAAATGTCAGGCTAAATAGAAGAATTTAGCTAAGAGTAGCACTTCTTTTCTGTTATAATTATTTTTTATTATTGTTAACATTATTGTATTACCAACTAAAATACCTCTAGTGTTTTATGCAGCAGAAGTCACAGGCTTCTACTGCATGCAGTTGCACAGCAGTCTAGGGCAGGCTTAAAACACGCTTCCTTATTAATCCTGAATAGACATGTGATTTTCTGGGGTGGCCTCAAGCAAATCATCTCACCTGCAATGAGACAGATGAAAAATGTGCCATTAAGGTCTGACCCACAGCTGATGGAAGACGGAAGAGACCTGCAGAAATTGCCCTGACACAGGCTTGTACAGAGAGTACCCCCTGGAGCTGGTGAAACTGGCAACATGCAGTCCTAGCTCTCTGCATATTCTGCCCCACAAAGGGACAGTCCCTGTAAAAATATCCATTTACACAGCAACAGTCAAAGTAAATTTCTCCATTTAGATATCCCCTTGGCATTGTCAGTCACACTCATGGTCTTATCTCCAGGGAACTTCCAATAGCTTCATGTTCTGGTTGGAGTGCAAATTCCTACAACATGAAGTAAACACCTCTGGCCCCTGGAGCAGCCCTCTTCCCAGAAACCTACATAGGAAAACCCATGGCACTCTAAAAGACCACATGGCAGCATGGAACCTTTTCATTCTAAATCCACTTTTATTGCTGTTTCCAACCATCAGAGGAATCACACAGCATGCAAGTGAGGAAATGCAGACACCAGAGATCAGCTAAGTGGCAAATACTTCTCACTTGCGAGCACAAGCAAGATCAAGCCGCCAGCCGCTGCCCTCAGCACTGGACTCCCCTCCTACCCCCAGCTCACAACAACTCTGAAATCTGGTGCTAACCTCACTGCTCCAGTCATCAAACTGAAAAAGGTGGCAAATTTAAACTCTATAGTCTGCTTCTCCAACTTGTCTTCCATGAAACACACTCTCCAGCAACACTCCCATAAGCTCAGCAGAGAACACTGACATTAGCAAAGCTGTTGGGTTGGTTCATTGGAGACCTAAACCAAGTAGAGCAAGCGACTCCAGAAGCACATTCCTGGTCTCTGCCCACTAACTGGGCAACGAAGACAAAGTGAAAATTGCAGCGTTGAGCCAATGGATATGACGCCAGGAAATTTTAAACTGCACCAAGCATGACGGCAAATGGAAACCATGACATAAGGTTCAGAAAAAGGTCACTGTTTCAAAATCTTGCTCTAAAGAGAGATTTTATTATTTTTTTTCTTTTGCAAGCATGCATCAATAAAGCTAGAGTACCAGAGACAGAGAAGAAGTGGGTTTACGAAAGAGAATATAAATAAATTTTGAAGTATTTTTTGCCTGGGTGGTTCAGGCACACATTTTCAGCCTTTGGTGCAATGTGTGCATCTGCAAAACTCTGCACTGATGGGCACGGTAGCGGTTTAAACGGCAGCCCGTGTTCTGTACAGCTGATAACCCACCAGTACCAAAAGGTCAGTGGAGATGGACAGAGTCTACAGTAGCACCTGACAACCAATTCTCTCTGATTTTGAAGGCTTTATCTTGCACACTCAAATATTGAGACTTTGATGTATCCCTGAGCTGGTTCATATGTGTCACAGGACAGAGCTGGGACCAAACCTCATGCCTCCCATTCACTCACCTCCAAAACACCCACCACCTCCTGAAGGTTTAAAAAAAAATTTATGCTTACTAAAAAGCTTTGGAGACTCACAATGAAACACCAAAGCCATCTGAAGAAAAGGGATTACTTTCTTACAATGGGATTCTAGTCTTCTGTGTCTAAATAGGCTACAGCTGAGAGTATCACCACAGTGCTTACAGGTTTTCTATTTAATATCATAACACAGAAAAATATTACATTACAGTGACTGCTCTCCACTAGGATTGAATCACCTTTGTATTAAACAAGCGGGAAAAAACCCTCAAACAACAAAAAGCTCTGGGTTTTCTGACAAAAGCTGTGTGCTCTGCTTTGACTAAGGTCCTCTAGGAGCTCTGCTCAAGCTGAGACAACTAATTTAAGGTACTTTACCTTGTGCAATTTGGATATAGTCTTAGGTTTTTCGGAAGTAAGACAGAAACATGACACCAGTTCAGCCCCAGGTGTTTTCCTCTTTCCTCACGTTGTGTTTCAAGGCAACTTTCCATATTTAAAAGGTATCATACATGGAAACCCATCTCTTGTAACAATCCACAATCATTTATGTGACTCCCTAGATAAAGCCAACATAAGAACCATGTGGACTCAGAGTCAGAGAGCAGGTTCAGAGATGATCCAAACAACCAGCATGGCTACTCTGCTGAGAGAGCTGTCAGTCAAGGCCACTTCTAATCCCACTTGTTGTAAGTACAAAACCTGCTAACTGGCTGCTGAAGAGTTCTTGCTGGGCTGTTAAAATATTTGCCTATAACCTGTTGTGCAGTCCTTAGTAGGGTCCACTTCTCACGAGGTGATCACTTGAAGCTTCTATAAAATACAGAGGAAAAAAATGCCACTTAAGTATTTTCAGAAAAATCAACTCACAATGGAAACCCAGGAGGAGAGACCAGCAGATCTTTTCTCCCTCACGTCCACCACATGCGCACCTCCAATGTTGTCCTCTGATGAAAAATTAAATTACTTGCGGGGTAGGAAATTACAAAGCACTATTAAAATTACATAAAACTTTCTCATGGTTTTTCTCTGGTGTTTTCTGCAACATGTCACAAGATTAATTTGTTTACTGTCCACAGATGCAACAATAACCAAAATTACTTCCCAAGGAACATTCAGTACAGCAACACTCCATATTCCTCTCTGCCACAACAGTGTTTTTCCACAACATCTACTGGGGATTGCCACTACTGAGAATGGTTCTGAAAGCTCGAGGTGTCCTGCCTGAGCTCAGAGAGGAGGAGAAAAACAATGCAATCTGCTAGGGATAGACCAAAGAGAGACATCATGCGACCATGGGCTACCATGCACCCTATGCCACTAAGGGCAAAACTCTTGCTCCTAAATCAGTATTAAACTCATGACTTTAAAATATTATCAATGAAAGAAGCAGCACGTTAGCAAGATTAACCATAGAGGTGTTGCCACATACTGAACTACATGACTGCATCCTTCCACGCATGCATAAAAACTCACCCAAAGGTTTTCACCGAAGCCCACCAGCAATGAGTCACCCAAGCAGCTGCCTGTTGCGGCAGGTAAAAGGCTTATCACATGACAGACTGGCCCACCAGCATATTCAAGTAAGAAGGTGAGTGATTCATTTGGACTAGTTCCATTTCTGGGACATAACTTAGACCTCAGTCATTTGTCTGAGTTGTTCCCATTATGCTTCCCTTTCCTGAGTGACTATTAAAGTAGTCAGAATAGAGGGACAAAGCTCTCCTCCTGGGCATCGCAGGAGTTTAGGATACGTCAGATAAATGTATCAAAGAGGACATTATTCCTGAACACTAAAAACCCACTGGAAATATATATGACAGCCCCAAGGCAGTCTGACACCAGCATCCCTCACCTGGGGCTGTTAGACAAACAACTCATATTTTACTCAGAGTGAAAAAATCACACACATTATGGTTCTCTGACACTCTTTAATCTTAACACAGCTGCGAGCTTCTTTCAGCAGAGAAACCTTCTGGGTGAATGTGACCTTTGGATAAATCCTTGCATGTTCTCTGTCATGGTATTTATTGTTACAGTCAGGATAATGATTCCCTTTGTGAACAGCCCTGGGAGGGATCTTTTTTTCCAGCAGCCCCACAGACCTGTAAACGTGTTCTTCCATCACCGTCACACCTGTACTGTGACAGGGGAAAACACAGGGTCAACCAAAAAAAAAAAAAGAAATATATATTCTTTCACACTTTCATTTGGATTACTGCACAGAAAGACAGCATTCATATTTACAAGATATATAAAGGAACACCAAAAATTGTTAACATCGAGGCAACTGGTTTCTGGTAAACTCTGTAAGAAGTAATAACTGTTTTCTAGAAACACTAGCTACCTGAACATAATGCATTTCCCTAGGATAAGTAAGGCATCACTTTTCCATTCAAAGCAGACAGTGGACACTACAGGAGAGGAGGACAAAACCAATACAAGTCTTGAAAACCAATCCCTGTGTCTCTGCCAACTTTCAGAAATACCACTAACCTTATGATAAAGCTGGTTTTCCTGCAGCTGACACTCAATATTACAAAAATTGTTTCTGTTCCTATTGCACATAAGCACAGTAATCCTCTCTTGGTCATTCCCCACTCAGCTCATAACAAATCCTTTCGCTGAGCCACCAAGAAGCCTAAATTCAGTTTGAACATGTAATTAGATGGGCTCCAAGCTGCCCAGGAAGGGAGGTGTCAAAAGCTGCTGGATAAACTACTTTGCTGGATCTAACTTGAGTGGGTTATTGGGCTACTTCATGAAATACCATCCTGTCCAGAACCCTGAGACGTGAGCTAGGTCCACTCTTACCACCAACAAAAAATGAATCAAAGACTTGGTTCATGTCAATCTGGAAGAATTTCTCACATCTGAATGGAAAGCAGACTTAAGAATTTTATTAGTACCTTAAGCCTGAAAATGAAGGATGCTGCCAGCCACAAGTCAGCATCTGCAAGAGATTAATTTCTGCATTCAGTCTTTAGCAATGCATATAATTCAGGCAACAGTTAGGAGCAAGCAAAAATACATATGTTGTGTATGTAGGAGTGATAGTCACGTAATATGTTGGTTTATGAGATCAGTCTCTGATCTCTGACTTTCCTGGCTCAAACTCTCAGGCATCTGATGTTTTCAAACGATAAAACTTTTAACACAAAAGCGTAAGTAGTGGTGACCTGGAATGAGTTCAGGTGCATTTTCATGCTTCTCAGGAAGGAGCAGTTCATGTCACAAAAGTCATCATTTGTTTGCGGTAATTCAGAGACAGTCAAGGACTGGATAGATACAGGGAAGATTCTGTGGACTTCAGCAAGCTGCGCTGTCACACCCTGAGCTGGAAACATAATGGTAGGACACCGCAAGAAACTTCCGTTGCTGTTGTTCATATTGTACCCACTCAACACTCCACCAACTCAACACACAAAACTCTCTCCCTAAAGCTGCCAATCCAGCGTTTTCATGCACTCCACATAACTCCAACAATTCTATGTCAAAGGGGCATTTCCACAAATAAAAGGCTCTTTAAAAGCATTCGTGCAATACTAATTTTCCTAAACCATTGTAAAAAAAACATTAGAAAAAACCTTGGACTTTTTCAGAAAGTCAAAGTTCTTATCTTTGGAATAGGTTGCTATTGGATGTCTAAACCATGCAACCTTCTGTTTTCAGTCACCATCCAGATTTGGTAGGTCTTAAGAGAAAGATCAGGCCTAGTTTCCCCCCAGTCAATATTGGTCCTCAAGTCAATAAATCTTAATATTGACCACAACATAGAAACCAATAAATGTTTAATATCTTCTTCTGGGCTTTAATTATAAACACTGAGGAAATTTGTCAACTCTTGACTTCCTAGTCATATGGAAAAGCTTTTAAACATTCTGCACAGACCACTGTCGATCAGGCCCCTCACAGTTATGGAACTAAAACATATTTCACCAACAATTCTCTGAGCATTTACATTTTAAACCCTGGAATGACTTTGAATGTAGTCTGCATCTGCTGCAAGGACAGAGAAGAAAATAAATAGCATCTTTTTATGTTATTACTTCCAGTGCCACAGTTAAATATCCTCTGCCCATATAAAATTTTAACTTCCATAGATGGAGAATGTTGACAAAAATCCCTGTGGTATTCCATAACCAAAAAGCGTTCCTGGCCAAGTACGTTATCATTTGTAGAGAAATATGAACAGCACTGAGAGACAAAGAGAAATAAATGAGGCAGGTAAAGAAAATTCTTGGGGCTACAGTGCACAGTTTGCATGCAGCTGATAAAAAGAACCACGCAGTGTGAATTCCTTGCCTCAAAAACCAGGCAAGGGAATTCTGGCCAGGGATATCACTGGCTACCACGTAATACAGGCTATGGCTATGGAATAGATTATGTCAAGTCAGGCAGCAGTCTAGATGTCTCGGGAGAAAGCACAGGCTCATGAGAGCACGCCCTGCCGGAGAAATTCGTTCCTTCAGTGTCTCTCTGCCACCATGTTTGGTGTGATCTCGCCCAGCTGTGCAGAGTACTCAGTCCACAGATGCCTGTTAATTGCATTCTTCATCTGCAGGGACACCAGTTTGAAGTGACTGTATAGAGCTCAAACTAACCAGAGAGACAAACTATCTGGAAATCAGAGCAGGTGAGTTAAAGGAGAGCTGGAATACGAACCAAATATCCCTTACAAACGGACTGAAATGCCTGTGTAGTGTATTTCAGTTTTGGGCTAGTGAGTATTTTGAAGTCAGATCTTTACGGCTAATGGCTGCAGTGAAGATTTGGGCCTTCTGGAAAGTGAGGAGTCGTGATGCAAATAGTGGGAACTACATTTTTCAGATGCTGACAAAACACAGCCTAACATATAGAACCTGGCATCATGATAACAAGCTCAATGGCAGATAAAATAAGCACTTTTTTGTGGGATCTGTTTAAGTTCTTCTCTGATTACAGAACATTCAACCCCTTCTAGTGATATATTGGCGATCTTTCTCTATATTGTCAGCAAATCATTTTTGCCTTCAGACACAAGGCCAAGAAGGGTATTCCTCATGCCAACCAGTCCACAAGACCTTTTTGAAAATGTTTTCTATAACCACAGCAAATCTTAAAATTATTGAAAGTTTACGTCATCCTTTGAGGACAACAAGGACATCTATAATCTATGTCATCACCTTGCCATACTCCAGGGAGTATGGAAATTTTTTTCACGAACAATGGGATGAAAAATTAATACAACAGAGAAAAATCGTGTAGACAGACTGATGAGCAGAACAACAAAAATGGGCTTTCAAACCTCAGCCAAATCTTTGATATCTGAACACAGAGTTCAGTGGGGGTTTTCTTCCATATTGTCTCCTCCTGCTCCAAAAGCAAGTGTTTCAAAGCCCATGCCTCAATTCATTACTAGGTTTTGACTTATTTTAAGGTTCTTGCTTGCCAAAGACACATTGCCGCATGGAATATTAATGAGACTGTCATCTCTACTGGGCCTTAAAGGAGCAGACAAGATTTAGTGCCTTCTTAAAAAAACTAGCAAGGCGTTTTTCTGAAAGTTTGAGAATTTGTGCTTTGACAAGAATAAGACAATGCACTTTTTGTGCATGTGAAACCTCTTAAATCCCATCAGAAGGACTTGAGTTTGAGGCCAGGAACCAGGCATTTTCACATTTTAATCTCAACTCTGCTCTTGGCTTCCTGCACAGCAAAGAAGTCTTTCTTCATTTTAACAACTTTAAACCAGGGTACAGTGAGAATTAAATGTTTACACTGTGATTTGAAAATGTAAAGTGCTAAGAAGGAGCACTTAGGAAATGAACTTTGCAATCTTTTTCTTTGCTGCCATGGTATCCACCATCCTCAACAAGCTCTAACTTCACGTACTCATAGACTACATAACCTTAAGCACTCACTCTCTGTAAACTACATACCTCATTTGAGAGCTGATGTACAAAAATCAGCTGTCTGAATACCTTAACACTTACAACAGCTTCCTCTGGACTTATCATAAGAGAAATGACTTGTTATTAATTTTCACAAGCTAGATTTATTTTAGCTTTTATGTTTCAGGAATATTATGTAAACAGAATGTTAGTTGTAGGAGTACCCAGGAATGCAAGAAAACATATGGCTCCAACTCCCTTCAGTATTCCCAGCACATTCATGAACAATTTTAATTTCAATTGCCTTAAGTGGAGGAGTCAGAGAGAGATTTAAATGCTCTCATCCTCTGCATATCACAATGAAGGGTTGAAATCACGGCACCTGCTCTCACACATGCAGATCCCTCCATTTAGGGTGAAAATATAACCCTACTGCTCCCTTTGGGTGAGGAAGGTACTCTTTACAGTGTACTTTGGATCCAGTGGCATTTTAGTTCTACCCCTGCTCCAGGATGACAATGGCAATCTCCATAAGCCTGTGTCTGCTCTGATGCATCCACCAGAGACAGAGTTAACTACGGGAGCACAGCTACACATGTGTTTCCAAAGAGCGTCTCAACAGTTCAAAGAGTGGGTGAACCTGATACACATACCTAGACCTTACCCAAGAGCAGGGATTGTGATAGTAAATATTTAAGATGAATAAATACATACTACTGGATAAGCACAAGTACCTGTGCCACCATTCTTGTCTGCTCCCACTGAGTCTGCTCTGCTTTGGTGCTGCAATGCCTGAGGATACAACAATCCTCAGGTACTAAAACTTGCCATGGGGGGGTCATGACCTTTTGTTGTCATGCCCCAAGCCCTCATCAGCACTTACCCTGCCACTTATGTAGGACCTGTGTGCTTACAGTTAATCAAGGGCTGCATCTGTCTCTCATCTCACTGCTGGTGCCTGGTGCTCAATCTGCTCTTGCTCTCAGAGCTTCAATGCCCAGGGTGTGAACATTTTGCAGGTTGAAGAGCAACGGGAGACGCCCCCAAAATGGATTGCGCTAAGTTTGTTTGAGGGACTGTGTAAATCGCCAGTCCTGTGAAGGGCTGATTCCTTCATGTTCTGTGAAGAACAATAGAAAAACGAGGCTTGAATAATTAAAAGTTAATTGCTTTACACACTAGTAGTTTGTACGCTTGAGAGAGCAAGTGTGGAGTATGGGACCTTCGCACACCTCTCAGTACAGCGAGCTCTTATGGGGACAGACAGGAAAGAAGGAGATTTGCCGCTATCCCGGATTGCTGCTTTATACCACAGACAGCTACTTAAAAGCTGACATAATGCAGAGGTCCACAGAGATCTCAAAGCCTGGGAATATCCCAGATTTTTCAGACGCCCCAAGAGATTGAGAAAAAAAGACAGCAAAACTGAAGGAAAAATCTCCAACTATTAAAAAAAACTCACAAGAAAGCTTTCAGTTAAATCTAACCCATATAATGTCTCTAGAATGGACCCCTCGCATGCAGCAAGTCAGCTCTCCAAAGTACAGGGAGAACAAGCTTGATAAGCTCATTGGAGCTGGCAAAACCTTCCTAAGGCAAACTTTCTACAGAAACTTTTTTTTTCTGCTGGTCACAGCTCACGTCCTGCTTTGTCTGGTTATCCTGCCAGAAGCATAAATGAACTCATAAGAACAACAGGAGGATTAGGTTAAGTTTATTTTTAAAACATTTCTCACAAATTCATCTCATTTGTCTGCTTGTAAAGACCCTTGCTCATCTTCACTGTGTGTCTAATTAGGTAGGATATACTGCAGGTGGCTTAAAATAGGAACCAAAATACAGCAGCTTTGCAGTTATGCATGCTAAAGGAAAGGTAATTAAAATTTCATGTTATGAGACGTAAACTGATCATCTCAGGGGCCTGAAAGGACTTCTCCCCCATATATGACATGGCACAGTTGGCCAGCTACCGTATGGGTGGGTTTCCTCTTCCTTGCAACACTTACTGACCTCTGCCTAAGGCAGAATATGAGAGATGATGGGTTGGTTTCTTGAATTATTTATTTACAGAAATAGACATATTGCCATCAGCTAAGCATCTCTGGATTTTATTTACAGTCAATACTGCAATAAAGCTTAAAACATAAAAAGCTAAAATTAAATTAAAACAAATTCACAAAGAAAGCCCTGCTGAGAACCCATTGTAGAGGTTAATTAAAATGATCGAACAGAGGTCTTGGATTTTGTAGCAGTTGTAGCTAAAAATCTGTGCTACTTGACATATGGTGGTTTCCTCTGATGATGCTTACAACTTTTCCAAAGAGCATCGCTCCAAAAATGGGATTTATTTTTGCACCTAAAAAGAATACTTCTGCATAGCAGGTATTTTTTCTTTGGCAATGGATTAAGTTGTACCAAATTGCAGGTAGCATCTTTTTAAATATTTCCACAAGGGAGGATATCACTCTGCTTTTCTACCAGTTCCTCTCCATACCTTCTCTCCTCTTTTTAAAAATCATGCATTTTATTATCATACTGAAACATCAGTGGTGCTTTCCAGAATGGGAAAGGGATCTTTCAAAAACTATTTATTAGTGTATGCAACAGGGAGGTGCTTGTATTTCACCATGGCAGTCCTACCACATGTTCATGCTCACTATGAAGTAGTGGCATTTGAATACTGTAGCTTTAATGAGGATATTTATGATGGTGAAGTCTATATTAAAGAAATTATGCCTAGGGCATGTTTTAAAGCCTATCAGACAAGCTTTGAAAAATGTGAGGGACAGCAGACCCGTCATTGCAGGTTTTTTCTACATGCTCCTTACAGACAAGAAAAAAGAACCACAAGTGAATTCTAGTCAGTGAAACACAGAAAGGATCTCTCAGTTGCCTGTGGCCAGACAAATTAGCCTTCGGCCTTGGAAAGTCACCCTTTAGTTTTCCCCTAGGAAAAAAGAGACAAGCAAACAGGATATGGGTGTCCAGATTTGATTGTGTTTTCTTTTGTCTACTCCAGTAAAGAATGCTGATGAAACAACTAGCTGAAGCTTTCTGAAATTATCTGTGGTACAGCAAATGGTGGGAAGACAAAACAAGGATTACTAACTGATGGAAAGATTACTGTAATACAGCTGCCTGGGACACGAAAAGTCACAATGATGAAAACCTGTCACTCAAATACAGCAAAATTCCCTCTGACTTCAGTGAATCAGAATTTTACCTCATGACTTCAAGGCAACATAGAAAAACAAACAAAACCAACCTATCAAACCTCTATTAAAAGAAATCCAGGAACAACAACTGAGAATGCAGTCCATATTGACAAATGATAAGGGCATTAGGAGTACCCTGCTTTTCTGTTAGACGTCTCCCCCCTCCTCCCTACTCCACAGTGCCTCCCATCCTTCAGGATCCTTTTTGTCTCAGTCAAAATGACCTTGCACTTTCACATGCAGAGTCTCACATCTGTCAGACAATGGACAATGAAGAAGACAGCAATCGATTATGAAACACCTGACTTGAATTTCATTGAGCCATGTAATAAACCAGAAAGAAATGAAGTTTTACTAGGCAGAAACAGGTTTTCATCTTAAGTCTCTATATACCTCTATTCATGATAATGACAAATGAAGTTCTTTCCTGGAAGAGTGAGAAATGAAGCCTCCTTATGCACTTACAACCAGTAGGAAATAACATCTCATTCAGTGTAAAAGGACAGGGAGGGTTGTGATCACATAATTAGGTAAGCAAAACAAACACATTCCAGACATGCCATCCTTTGACAGAAAGGAAACTTCCTTTACTCACATAGTACAATGTTTAATCACACAGTACAATGCTGCTTCATCTGGTTTTCCTATAACAGATCTCTCCTTGTTAAAAAAAAAAAAAATTAACTTTCCATATAGGGAAGTACAAAGTGGGTCATTGGGGAAGCATGCACTCCTCGGCTGGAAGCAAGCTACGGACGGTCCCAGGTGAATGGTGTCTATCCAACACCACTGTTTTGTCAGATTTTGGAGCCCTCTCCACCCTAATCCCTCCCCCCACCGAATCCCAATACCTCAACAGGAAAGGAGACATCTGTGAATCCTCTGGCACTGCTTCGATGTTTTACAGCTGTAATAACCACTGATACAAAGAGAAAAATGTTTCCTAGCCCTAAATTCCTGAGGTACTTTTCTAAACAGACACAAGTGGATGGGACTTGGTTACATGAAAAATACCCCACCAGGGTCAGGGGTGTGGAGAAAGACAAAGGGGAATCATGATCTGCAGATAATTGAGCTCAGCTTGGCTTTAGATTTATCTTTTCTGACCACTCAACCCATTTGACCAAATCCAAACTTCTAATCTTTAAATCTAAACAGTATTTTTCTGGCAGCTTGCACTCACTCACTCTTGGCTATATCAGATGAAAAATACTTCAAGGAGGGGGCTTAAAACAGTGATGATCTATAGACTTACATATATGCAGTAGTTTTGCAGTACTCCTTACCATTAACATATAGGCAGGACAGTTTGATGCTTGCTGCTAGAAATCCCAAAATACATCAGACACCACAAAGTCCATTTTCTCTCACTGTTAGCTATGTCAGCCACCAGCAGCCTAAGCCATGGTGCCTCTTACCTGTCTTTCAGTCAGTTCATCACAGCCTTACACAAAATGCACAGGTTGACATTTAGTGGTTTGGGGGATAATGTCAATTCATATAGGGGCATAAAGGAAAGGCAGTAGGCAGTCTGGACAGATACGCATGGAGAACTGGTTCCCGAGCACCAGAGCTCTTGCAAGGGTAGGGAACACACTGGCTCTCCCAGGGCCTGTTCATCTACTGCCAAAGCGCCGTGCAGCCCTTCAGAAGGACCTCAACAGGTTGGAGAGATGAGCAGAGAGGAAGTGTCTGAAGTTCAATGAAGGCAAATGCAGGGTCCTGCACCTGGGGAGGAATAACCCCATGCACCAGCACAGGCTGGGGGCCAAACTGCTGGGAAGCAGCTCTGCAAAGGAGGAGTCTGCTGTCTGCCCTTGTGGCCCAGAAGGCCAATGGCATCCTGGGGTGCATTAGGAAGAGCATTGCCAGCAGGTCAAGGGAGGTGATCCTGCCCCTCTATCTACTCAGCCCTGGTGAGGCCATATCTGGAGTGCTGTGTCCAGTTCTGGGCTCCTGGGTACAAGGGAGACATGGAAGCTCCTGCAGCAGGTCCAAGGGAGGGCAACAAGGATTGGGGAACTGGAGCATCTTTCTTATGAAGGAGTTGGGCCTGTTCAGCCTCAAGAAGAGACAACTGAAAGGGGACCTCATTAATGTATATAAATATCTAAAGGTGAGGTGCCAAGAGGATGTTTCCAGGCTTTTCTTGGTGGTGCCAATCAATAGGAAAAGAGGCAATGGACAGAAATGGATGCACAGGAAGTTCCACCTGAACATGAGGAAGAACTTCTTCATTGTGCAGGTGACTGAGCACTGGAACAGATGCCCAGAGAGTTTATAGAGTCTCCCTCACTGAAGACATTCAAGAACCATCTGGACACAATCCTGTGCCATGTGCTCTAGGATGATCCTGCTTGAGCAGGGAGGTTGGAACAGATGACCCCACTGTTGTCCCCTCCAACCATACTCATTTTGTGATTCTGTGATTCATAGAAAACTCATATCCTAGCGCAGACTTGCTTAAAAATAAAAAAGAAACAATAATTGTTTCAAATATTTTTAAATTCCTTTCTAACCAGAAGTTCCCTGGGTCGTACAGCTGCTCAATGACAATTTGCCCAAGAAGCTGAGTAAATTGTTTCATCCTGAGCTCCTCTCTGTTGTGGTTACACTGCTGCTAGTACTCAGACTCAAGGCCAGCTCTGGGCAGGTGGTCTGACAGGCACAGAAACATCCATTCCTCAGCACAAGGCCAGTGGAAGCAAGAGCCAACCTCTGCACTGTGCCAGGTCTGCAAGGGGACCAGTCATAGTTTCATGTCATCAGTCCTTTTCTTGAGCCAACATCACTGGCTTTGTCTTGAAGGGGGATGCAGGCCAGCTCTGCCCTGGGGTGGGTGGAAAGACACATGTGGAGACTGGTTCAGGAGCAGGAGCCAGGACAGGAGTCATCCTGGTGAGCACTAAGAGCTACATCTGCCCTGCACTTACACCACAGAGGAGACCTGGAGCAGCCTGGCTTCAGCCGGAGCAAATGCTGTGCCCTAATTCCCAGCCAGGACCTGAAAACCTTGTGGGAAGAATTTTGCAATATGCACCTTGGCAGTAAACTGAGGGTTCCAGAGATCCCAGTTCCATCCAACCCTTAAACACTTGAAACAGGATTTTCCGAAGTCGTTCTTCAGCCTATATTTCTTTTGTAACATCCTGCTGAGTGAACATAGGGGCATAGCCACATGAATTTTACAGCTGTAGGACATCATTGTTAACAGGGAAAAAAACCTTCAAACCTTCTGCCTCAAAGCCACAAACCCTTGGTCCCCCATCTTTCTAATGGAGTTTGAGTTTGTAATTATCTTTGCAATGCAGTGGCTCACATGCTCTCTGCAGCCATTTACGGCATCACTGCCAATCTTAATAACAGAGATCTGATGGGCTACAAACATTGGAATTTATGCTTTAACTCCAAGCAGTAATATTTCCTCTAGTTAAGTGGACATTTCTAGAAAAACTGCAAGACTGCAGCAGTTAACTGCATAAAGTTAATAGGTTAACCGAAATAAAAACTCATTAACTGGTTAACTGAGAACTATAGACGGAGTAATGTCACCACAAGATAAGGAATATTTAAGTCAAGAATTGCAATAAAGTAGATCTGCAATTCTTGAATGCACGTGATTAACAGATGGAAAGAAATGATGCTATTACTATGTTAATTATTGCTTGCCCTAAAATATTGATGATTAAATTCAACTGTTCAAGAGAAAAACGCATCCCAGGACAATTACAAAAGAGAAAAAGAGTAATTAATTATTCAGTGTGCTATTGCCTGTTAAAAATATAATAATAACAGTAAAAATATATATTAATAATAGGAAGAGTAATAATCACAAAAGGAGTTATATTAAGAGTTAGGGACATAAATTTTCCAATGTGAAATAGAAAAATCTACTGCATGGAAAAACCAAGATACTGAATTTTTTTTCAAAGTTTTGGCAGTAGTCAGAGACTCAAGCGCTGTCTAATTAGTCATTTACAAACCCAGCTGCTGTGTAGGTGTACTAGAGATGGGTGATACACTGATATCACGTTGATGTCACATTCCAAACCTGTTGATGCAATTGTTTAAAAAAAAGGACCCCACCAACCTACTAGAAAGCCACGGATGCTAATGAAGGCAGGTGATCTAGGAGTATGAGTCCTGTGTCTTCCTCTGCAGTGTCTCCTGCAGCCTAGGCTCGGTGAGCACAGAAAATCCTCTTCTTCTTCCTCAAGTTCTCCGAGATCCCCAAATCCTTATCTATGCGCTTAAATTGTTTCCCAATAATAGGATAGAGGTTTTTCTGGCAACAGCAGCACAAGATATTGAGATAGTATCACCTATTTTTAGTTCTGCTTATACTCAAGAGCAGTTTCAGGAATTTGAGTGACAGCTTTATTGCATATACGGTTTAAATATCTTGTCTAAAACTTGCTACTGAGTAACCTTGGTAACTTTTTCTTTTACTTTTTTTTTTCAAGGACCACTCTAGGATGCTTAACCATATTGAAATACCAAAATAGACAAGTGGCAATGGTGATGACACTAACTGCTAATCTCCACACAGGATTTACCAAAATCTCCTGGAAATTCAAAATCATTTCCCTGCTTAATGAACTTGCCTCCAAGAAGTTCAACCCTAAGGGTTATTTTTAGAGTATTACTCATGAGTACTGAACAACTAGCAATGCATTAAAGACAAACAAAAAATACCAGCCCAAAACTAAACAAAGCAAACCACAATTAAAAAAACATAAAATGTGTCTAGTTACAAAACAAAGAACTAAAAAAGTGGTATAAAATTAGATGCTAAGTTTGTTAGTTTGCAGTCAGAACTATTTCAAAATCCTTTCTCACACACTTACACTGTGCTTTCTTTTGCCATATGCTTTGCAGGGAAACACAAGTCACCAAAGTCACAACATCAAAAAAAAAGGGTTAAGGGCAAGGTGCAAAACACAAGGTGCCACAGATCTCTCAAGGTCAAGCTCCGGAGCTAACATGCAGCTAGGTCTCTACTCTCTAAAACATGAACTACATCCTTTGCACTTAACAATCACGACAATCATGCTGTATGTTTTTTGGATGGATAGCAAAAGGAGAAACTACAGCTGTAAAAAGAATGAGACTTAAAATGAATTTGAGATATCTTCACAGAAATCTCTTCAGTAACACAATGTCAGACAAATGTTTGCAATGCATTGTTCGCTGCCTTTTTTGGTATTTGGAGAAAACACACCCTAATTCCTAATGTTCCTGCTGGGTTTATTTCTATTTCTGAGAATTTTTATTAACAGCAGGTGACTACCCGAGCAGCAGAATGAAAATGAAGCAATGTCAGTCATATAGGCAAGAATGACCAAGAAAGGTTAACTCTTGAAAAGGTAGTATTTCAAAAGGAAAAATTCCATAATATGTAATGTTGGACGGTAAAAACTGGGAAGCTATTCAATTCAATGAGGACATTAGGAGAAAACAAAAATAATCTGACCCTATCATTCTGCCTCCTCACTTTTCTTTCTGCTAGGAGCCTGTTCAGAGTTAAAAAACCAGAATTTTTAAAATTTTTGTTAAACTTACCCTGAAATTAGGGAACATTGACTAAATACGCCTTTCAAAAAAAAAAACCTCAGTTAAAATCTGTGTTAATTTGGATTTCTTTTAATGGAAATTTAAATCTCCTGTAAAAGCACATCACCAGTAATAAGTTCTTTGAAAAAAGATTAATGAAAAATGCAAATCTCTCAAATACTCATATTTATACTTATACACACACATATATTTATATCGGCAAAGATTTATTTTAGAAGGGTTTCCAGAACTTTCTTGAATGCGTGGCCCATAATCATTACCTCCCTGTGGAAAATTCCTGGTATGAAAAATGGCCATGGTCATTGACTAAATTCCTTGCTACAGCTTTATCAGTTTCTAACAAGAAGCAGCATTCTATAACGTACCATTATTTAGCTATAAATTACAGTTTATCTTTATTCCTGTGTTGGAAGCTGAGCCTTCTAACAGCTAGCAACATCTAAATGGAAACAAATGAACAGCTACTTCTGACAGAATATGATGGTCATTTCAGCATAACGTTTCCTTAGGGAAAAATACACTTTTCTACAAAAGGAAAAAATCAAATTACATACTTGCTTGATTTCATTGTCTTTCCAGGACAAACATTAGACATCATTTTAAAGGAACAGAAAAGCTCTACGGTAATTCTTGAGTGCAAGCATGTAGATTTTTTTTTGACTGTTGTAGCCAAAATATAAATCACTTTCTGCTGTGGTGTCAGGAAGTGTATTGCACTAAATTAATCATGAGCTACTTTAAAAAAAGGAACAAAAAATCCACTGCAAAATTAAACAAATCTCTCTGTGCCTGTTTTCCATTTTCATTGTCATCACTTACCTTTAAAGGAAGATGGAAGTGAGATGGGAATGCTGCTGAAATGCATTCAACAGACCCTGTATGTGTGTTAGCTTCTCTAGTGCTCTCTGTTGTGCCTTCAGCCATTGGAAAAGATAAAAGTATTATAACCTGCACACAATATAATCTTTACTCTTTGCCAGGCTCCTAGCACAGGGATACACCATAGCAAAGTAAGTGCAGAGGCACACAGACTACAAGCCAAGCTGTGTGTCCTCTTCTAGCATTTCCCAGTCCCAGATGTACTCTGCTGGAGCAGATAAAAGTCTTTCTGTCTCATTATAAAAAAGAGGAAAGGCAATGCATAAGGGAAATCGAATCATTCTAGAAAGCTCTTCCCAATAAATCAAAAGAGTTCAGTGGATGTGCCCAAAAGGGGAAAGCTGGGAGCAGAGAGATCAGGCAGCTCCATCCACACCCATATAACGGTGACTCAGCTTGCTCTTACCTTTTATGTCAGGCAATCAAAAGAAAAGACAATTGTATTTACTGAGCGAGGGGTAAATAAACTCATGCCAATTAAAGAACAGAAAATATGTCTCTGTGGTTTAGACTTTAAGCGTTTTAAAGATAAAAAATCTTAAATAATTCACTCAGACGAGGATTCTAGATCCTCGTCTGTCTTTCTTTTCTCCCAGGGCAGGACGGGCCATACATGGCATTTTTTGTTAACTCTCCCCATTCAAACTCTCAACGCATAAACCACGCCATCCAAGAGGCACTAGTCATATTTAATATCCCTGCTTTAATAAAGTAATTCTCAAAATGTTTCTGGGAAAACACACTTCTCTGGACCACAAGCAATAGCAATTAAAGTCAGCCTCAACTTTACAACTGACTTTGAAATCAGAGGGCGTTTACAAAAATGTTTTGAAGTCTCTTCCCCCTCTTTCCTAAGTCTCCAAAAGTACTTTTTCTCTAGGTTATCACAAGCCTGCCTGCCTTTCTCACTGCCGGCTGCTCAGGTCTATTAGCTCAGGACCATCTTCTTCTGATTCTGGGCTCAGAAAACTATAAGCCAGTATATTAATTCTTAGCAAAAACATCTCAACACACGTTTAAATGCTATTGAAACTGGGCCTACTTCGTGGTTTTCCTCCTCACACAGTAACTTAGTATCTCCCTCCACATTAAGCCACACTTACCGGTAAAATGTGGTATAATCCACCGTGGAATGACAGCTCTGGAACTCCCATGCTTTCAGTTTCTGGCATTCCCGGTGAGCTCGGAGTTTCACCCTGACTGTCCCATGACAGAGCTCGGGTACGGGTTTTCTCTGCGGGCGGCTGCAGAACTCATTGGACTCCACACGCCAGGATTCGGCAAAGTCGTCCACATCAAACTTAAAATTCCCATCCCCCCCAATCAGGTCATCTCGCTTGTGCCCATTGTAATTGCCACACAGACCACAGAGTTTGCCTTTCAGATGAGGTGCAGCCATGACTTCCACAAAACTGTCTCCATCCCACGAGATTTCCAAGCCTAATAAAAAGATAAGACAAAAATGCACACCAGAAAAAAAAAAAAGAAAAAAAAAAGAGAAGAAGAAATTGAGGATAACAAACTGCACCTTATGTTTGTGAAACAGCGTTCATGGGAACCCGAACAAAGCCATTGGCTTCATTCTGATAATGCTGCTAGATTTCTATATAGCTCCCACAGTTCCCAGTAAGTGCCTCTGGCAAGCACAGTGTTTCTTAAATTACAGTCAATTATAATACATTCATGCCCATCTCTTCTTATTTTCGTTCCTTCTTGCCAATGAATGGGGTCATCCTAAAAAATATGGAGCCGAGGCAGGACTACTCTCAACATCAAAAGAGAGCTCTTGCAAAATTCTACAAATTGAATTTGCTGTGGTAAATTTCTAGCTGACTTTGCAGGGGGCCCAGAATTTCAGCCATTGTCACCCATTGCACAGGTTGTGGTCATACAAAGATGTCCATGTCCCATGACACTCCAGCAGTGACCACCTTATGGGAAACATCCTATTCTTGCCTACAAAGCTGACAGTGATGGCTCATTGGGGTGAACACAACTGTTACAATACAAGTACCTAATTTTGTGAGAGTAAAAAGAATTATAAGGATTAAAGATATATCAGATGAGAAAAATTGTTATGAGAAAGCATTCTGAATTGGATTCAAAGTGTTCATTCAAAAGGCATTAATTACCAACCTTTTGAAGTAGTCTGCATAAGTTAGCAACACTGAGAAATGATGGTAAACACCTAACCTTCATCTAGTGGCTGGGATGTAAGTCCTCTGCACAATTTGCTTTACGGGAAGGTTTGGCACATCAAAATCAAAGCTACTTTTGGTGACTGAAATCCATTTTATCTGTCTGTACCCATCTGAAAGCCGGTGTCTAGCTTAAGTGAGCTGTCAGGCCCCTTGATGGAGTAAAATAGGCAGCTCTGGATCACAAGATTGTCTAATGCAGAGGGAATAAACTACTTTCTGAATGTCCTTCTATCCCAGCAATACTCTAGAGAGACCAGGGATCAGGTATTCTAGACTACACTTCTAGTTTTTACCTGAGTGACTGTAAATTAAATTAATTCCATTCTTTGAGGAGTAAATAGCCAGCTCATAAGGAAAAACAGTTTTGATATCATTTGGGATAAAAACAAGACCAAGAAACATTGCTGCTTAACTTCTATCCAAAAATGGCCTTTCTTGTAATTATTTCCAATGTCTCATGAATGATTCTATGTCATATCTGCAGTAACCCTGCATCTGAAGATCACAAATCATTTTGCTGATGTTAATTTACTCTCATAAAATACCTGTGAGCAGCAATCACTTAAGGATAAACACAGGATCCTGCTTTTAGACAGGACAATCCAGATTTTACCCTGTTCTCCCTGCTTAGCCAAGAATACCAAGAGCATCACTCTGTGGTGCAGGACCAGGGCCTCTCTCCAGCTTTCTTCATTTGCTGTGTGGGCTGGCTTAGCACCACCCTTTCGTCTTGCAAATCAGTGCTTGTCACTGTGTGATCCAAATCCTGCCCTATCCTCATGTAAGTAATTAACATACCAGTGACTCAGTTCAAAGCTGGAACCCTTCCTTCAGCAACACATCCCATTGTCTCCCATGACAATTCCTACCCGCGCTGCAGAGGAACAGGGTGAGGTTCAAGCAGCAATTATGGCTATGGAAGGGGTGTGTTGCCATCTTAACATCCTGCCCCAGCGCTTGTGTAGGTTACACCATGTCACCAAGAGTTTTGGGAATGATTTACTTGTCAAGGCCGTGAAGGTAGTTCTGCATCACCTGTCACTACAGTCTATCACACTGTTTTCTTACCACCATAGGTTAGCAATGATAGCACAAATATATCCTGAGCTAACTATGCCTGAAATCAGTTTCAAATTACCTCATAAACCCAGCATGGATGGGGCCACCGTCTCCTCCTCCAAAGGCACTTTACACCCAGCCAACTGAGAAATTGTGCAAGACTACAACTGTTAATGAGGCCAGCACAGTGGCAAGGGGGAAAGCTGCCTTTTAAGCTGCTTCATACATTATCAGTGCTGGACAAATTCAAAATCCAGCTGTCTTTGCTTCTGACAACACTGAACAAAACAAAACACAGCTTGATTTGCAGACACAAGATTAATACTGCTGTGCTGGCATTTAGAAAATACTTGCCATTAACTTATAAACCAAGATTTCTTCAGACTTGAGAATCACATAAACTTTCTCAAAGTTTAAAGCATCGAGATCCAAATTCTCAGACAGTTCTTTTCAGAAAATAACTATAGATTTAAGGCTGTGTTCAAGTCTTTCCCCCAGAGAAACTCTCTCAGAAGCTCCCTACTTTAAACAAAGTCTGAAAAGACTGGCTAAGGATTCTATCTTAATTTTCCTTTTAGGACTATTTTTCTTTTCCTCAAGACAAAACTTACTGACCTTCAGTGAAAATATATTAATTATGAAAGGTTAACTTGAGACTTTTCCTGAATATTTATGTCCTCTTCACCTGAGTTAATTTACTTGTTACATTTTGCTTTCGAAGACCTGCAAAAGGCATGCAGGTATGCAGAAGAAGAACATAAAATTATGACTTTTCTTCTCAGCATATAAAAATGCACATTTTTTAATCTAGAGATTCCTGCTTTTATTACTGGATTTCATTCAAGAGACTCACTGTGTAACTACCACATGAATGTACTTTCCTCTAGCTGGTATGCCTTAATTACACTTTATTCTGCTGTAATTGCTCGGATGGAAGGGTAATTTCTGGCTTTGATGAACAGCCTAAAGGTTTCTGTCCATAACAGAGCTTATTCCTTTTTGGAGAAACAAGGAAGGGTATTTACTCCTATATGCATGATAATTTTGTTGGAGCCTGATCACACTGTGCAGTGTGTGCCTTTTGTTTGCTCACAAGCAGAAAATCCAGTTAGTTTCTGTAAACCAACAAGAGCTGTGACAGACGGGATTATGCTACAGAGCGGTGCTTGAAATGGTCTCCTTGGCAGACAGAAACTGTTTGGAAGAGTTTCGTGGTGCCTATACCCCCCCCTTTCTTCCCCCCGCCCAAAATGGATGAGTTTCCCATTCACTTGGACAAGAATCAGAATCCAAGAGATGTGAAGCCAAAGGATGCAACATCTGTCCCATCTGGGGATGTGCAGAAAAGGAATCTTCTCTGAGTTACTTTTTCATTTTTTTCCAGTCATCCTCTCTCTTTGAAGGATGCTTAACCAACTTGTTACTTGGTTTCTTAACTTGGCACATTATGTACTCTACTCCATTTTTAAAAAATCCTTCTGGATTTATGTGCATCACACACTGAGTTCCTCACGATGGGAGCTCTCATCAATTGTTCTGCATGATTTTCCTGGCATCCTCAAGATTTAAAGGAATCCTCAAGAACCGGCCAACGACTCTTCCATAAAGATTTAATGTCAAAGTGGTACAGAAAAAGTGCAGCAAAGTGGCTTTGTGCAAAAGATAGCACAGAAAAAACAACAACAAAATGCTCGTGCAATAGAGGAATAGTTAAGTACCACCAGCCCGGTGAAACTCTGCTCTTTTGTCTTTCTAACACACAAATTTCGGATAAGGACTCAACGCACCCCAAGCACACCCATAGCTGCCAGTGCAGAGTGCAAGGACTTCTGCTGCATGGCATCCAGGGCTACAGCTGGTGAGGAATTTAGCAACAAAACAGGTTTTCACTGGAAAATGCCAATTCATCAGAACTGAAATGCTTCAGGGAGACATATCGTATTCAATGAACTTCCAACACAGCACAGGCAAAGCTCCAAGCTGGTTTCCTGCCAGCTTGCCTGGTGGGCTGCCTGGAAGCCTGAACGATCGGGGTATGAAACTCCAGGACTGCCCTGCCATGCACATTGCTCTGTAGCCAGGGACCACAAGACTTCCCGAAGCTTTGGGCTTCCCTGTTTTATCCAAGGCTCAACTCCCAGCTCCGCAAAAGGAAAACCAAAATCCGTGGGAACGCTGGCTGAGCTGTAAGCACCAGACCCTGCATTTCCCAGCCCAATTTTACTTTGAATTTTACTTCTAGTGCAGCAGTTTTGCTTATTTTTCATTACTTCCTCCCTTCCTCTCTTTTTTCACCGTACGCTGGGAAAGCATATATTTTTTAAAAATCCATGCTTCCTTCTGAAACAGAAATTTCTCCAATTTTTTTCCCCTGGTACTCAGAACTTCCTGTGGAACAAAATGTTTGCCTTTAAACCAGTTCTACTCAGCACATTCTTCCTCTCTACAGCCTCTCTGCTGCTTGTCCTCTCCCAGCAATATGGAGCCAGGCCATTTCTGCTACTTTCCAGGCCTTATGTGCTGAGGAAAGGAGGACTTGGCCCATCATGCCGCATTCAGAGAGAGAAACCTGATCCTGCTCCGTTAAGGGGAGGAATTATTTAGGCTATAATTTGCAGTGATTACACACTGTTTGGTATGTTGTCATATGCCATGTTTGCACTTCCTCTGCCAACACATGGACAAGGATGTGTGTAGTCATTTATTAGGCTTGCACCAGAGACAAATGGAATAGCAGCAGGATTAGCTGTCATTCATCTTCAGTGGAAAACCTTTCCTTGGCCTGTGGTTGGCTAATGAAATCCACATCGCCTGAATTCATGGTGTTCAGCTGGCTGCAAAGAAAAACCCTCAAGATGCTTCTAATTAGAAGTTGTGAATAATGGTCAACTTGTGTGCATTTTACAGACAGCCACAAAAATCCGCATTGCCACTTTGAGGAATGAGCCCAGAGCTGGGATCCACATTATGCAGACTCACATTTCCAGAGGCTATATGAACAGGTGTCTAAATTCTCAGCTCAACAGTGGGTGCTAGTGTCCCCCTTGAAAAAAAATTTTGCTAGATAATGAGTATGACTATGCGTCACGCCTGTGACCGTATCACTCCCTAAGAAAGACTGGTTTCACTGCTTTCACATGGCATTTAATTGAATTAACAGTAAATAGTATTCTCACTGAAACAGTACTTCACTGTGTAAGTGAAATCTCTCAGGACTATAGTAGTAGCTAACACATGCTAATGAGCAAGTTTTAAACTTCCCCTCAGTATTTATCTACGCAAGGATACTATAGTTTCAGAACAGTTTATCAAAACAAAAGTAACTCCTCTGGTTTAGCATTTTGACAATTAATGTATTTTCTAAGACTCAAAAGACCTGAGAGAATGCTATCTCCTTTCCCTGTTTCTAGAAATAAGGTAGCATATTCTATAAAGTTTCTAATTTCCTTTTGCTTGTAGTGCTGTAGACTCTGTTCCTTGCAGACAACTTCTTACATGGACACAAAGCAAGCCTAATAAGATGGCACTGAACAGTAAATTAGGCCTTGCTTTTCAAACCAGGGCCTCCATTTTGCTGGGTAGAGCCAGTGACATATTTCCATTATTTTACAACTTAAACTCATTCCAGCCACTATAACCATGAATTTATATAATTGCTCACTTAAACTGCAAGATATGCTGCTGCAACTTTGAAAAACCTGAATTTTATGTTTAAGAACCGATCTCTTCTCTGTTCTTATCTGTAAGTATCAAATAATACCATGTATTAAGTTTGTATGGCAAGATTTTGGAAGCAGAGAGCTACAGGGGTGGCTCCTGTGAGAAGCTGCCAGAAACCTTCCCCACGTCCAATGGAGCCAATTGCAGCTGGCTCTGAGATGGACCAATTCCAGCTGGCTCCAAGATAGGCTCGGCCTTGGCAACAGCAGTAGCACCTCTGGGATAACATATTTAAGAAGGGAGAGAAAAGACCTGTGCAACTGCAGTCAGAAAGAGGAGGGCGAGTGTAAGATAAACAACCCTGCAGTCAGTGGAGAGGGAGGGAGAGGAGGTACTGGAGCAGATATTCCCCTGCAGCCCATGGTGAAGACCATGGTGAGGCAAGGCTGTGCCCTGAAGCCCATGGAGTTCCACGCTGGAGTAGAGATCCACCTGCGGCCCCTGGATAACCCCACACTGGAGCAGATGGATGCCTACAGGAGACCGTGACCCTGCAGGAAGTCCATCCTGGAGCCATGAAGAGAGGAGCCCACACCAGAGCACATTTGCTGGCAAGACTTGCAACCTCATGGGGAATCCATGCTGGAGTCTGTTCCTGAAGGGCTGCACCCTATGGAAGGGGCCCACGTTTTTGAAGTTTGTGAAGAAATGCAGCCCATGGGAGGGACTCACACTGGAGAACTTTGCAGAGAACTGTCTCCCATGGAAGGGACCCAATGCTGGAGCAAGGAATGAGTGTGAGGAGTCCTCCTCCTGAGGAGGAAGAACTGGTAGATACAATATGTGATGGACTGACTGCAAATCCCATTCCCAACCCTCCCAACACCACTCAGGGCAGGAGGAGGTAGAGAGAATCAGGAGTGAAGTTAAGCTTGTGAAGAAGGGGGTTGGGAGTGTGCGGGCTTTTACAAGATTTTACCTAATTTCTCATTATCCTACCCTCATTTGATAGGCAATAAATTAAACTAATTTCCCCAGACTGAGTCTATTTTGCCCATGATGGTGATTGCTGAGTGATCTCTACCAGTCCTTATCTTGAACCACGAGTCTTCCATTATATTTTCTCTTCCCTGTCCAGGTGAGGAGGGGAGTGATAAAGTGGCTTTGGTGGGCATGTTTGGTTGATATCCAGCCAGGGTCAACCCACAATACCCTGCATAAGCCACTTTTAAGTTACTGTAAGTGAAAGTCATGGCACATTTGTCTATTCAGGCAGTTCATTGTCAGCCGCAGAATGAAACACAGCTTAGCAATATCCTGCAGACTTCAAACTCATAGCTGGGATTTCTGTCTGCTTCTGGGCTGCAGGAATTTTGAAAGCGCTGTGGGTTTCTCTAAACTCTAAAGAGTTATAATGATATTTATTACTGTTATCGTGCTTTTTTACTGACTACTGGTCATGTTGAAGTTGAGAAGTTCTTCAGAGAGAAAGAAGACACACACACAAACATGCACAGACACACACATACACTTGTCCTACCTGCTTTGGTTGTCACTTTCAGCAAATAACCATCCAAATCGATCTGAAATTGCGGTGTCTCACAAGGTAGTGAAATTCGGGTCCCATTCCACTTCACTGTGAGGTGCTGCTGGAGGCTGATTGTGCTTCTGCCCAACACAAGGTCCACTGACTTTGTCCAGGAGAAAGAACGGGTCCGACGGGCATCGTTTTTTACCAGCACCTGAAAGGGCGAGGCAGAGGAGGAGCAGTCTTTCGTCAAAACGTACTGACATGTTCCCTGAAAGTTAAATGTCCGTCCATCAAAAGTGTTGTAGTGAGGATCTCCAAACACAGTGCAAACTCCAGGCTCTGCAGGTGAGTGAGAAACAAAAGCGCCATATCAGGATCAATCGAAGTTTGAAAAAAGCAGTTGATAAGAACTTAGACATGCTGCTCTCACCTAATCTTTTTGCTCTACGGGGTAGATTTTGACTGGCACCCACTAGGAATAAATATATCTTTGACAAACAAAAGCTTCATTGCTTTAGTAGAAGTCTTTCCCAAAGTGGGTGGTAAGCAAAGACCAGTTCATCCCTGGGGCAGCATAGGAAGGTTAACCTGTAGCTTTGTCCCTTAAACATAACGTACAGTTTAGGTTATTACAATTTTTTCAAATTTCAGTGAGTCCCTGAAACTAAAAGCCATCGGACCACTTTAGCAGGAGCTGGTTCTGTCCGTATTTTACATATACACACTTATAAATATTGTACATTTATAAACTACGTGCGTTTACATATTTTTTTCCCAAAATATGTGTAGAACCAGCATCTTGATTCAGTGTTACAAGCTATTGTACATGTTGTTTACACATGACTGACTTGTAGTAGTTACTGATACCACGCTACCAACTAAAAGTAGTACATGACTAACATGATGCAACAACTGCCAAAGACCATGCTGTCTTTACCAATCATTTGCATCGTTACAAATGGATGGAGATTTCTTATGGATGTTCGCAGTCATGCGCTGGTCAGAGAAGTCACAGCCCAAAGACAGAACATTTCCACATTCATGTCAATGATGCGGAGTTACCCTGCAGCTACCCAGCAACTGACTGAATTGCCTCACAACCAAAGACAGCAGCAAACACATTTGCCTTGCAGCCTTCTGGTATAACAATAGGTTCTAACCACACTGCTGCTGTTCCTGGAAGAAGGAGTCTCAAGGGAGAGAAATGCACACTGCTATTGCTAGCTGTATACCCATGGGCTAAAGCTGCTTTGAAAGATGATGCCTGTTTAACTAATAATGGCTTGCCTGAAAAAAAAAAGCTTAAAAAAGGCAAATTCAAATCTACAAAAAAGAAGGAGACATGAATGTTATGGAGAAGGGGAAGGGAATTCCTCCCATGGAGTGCAATACAGTTCTAACTACACAATACACCTTTCTCAACAGAGTTTTTCAGCCTAGGCAGAGTGCCATGCAAAAGCAACTGTAAACTTTCTGGTGTTTTTCTAGCTATAAAGAGCACCCGAGGAAACCTACAGAGAGACACAGAAAACGAGGCTGAAGGAGGCCCCAGGAGACATTACCTCTTTCTTCTCCAGCTGCAATGAAGAATCACCTGTACCTGTATTATACCTGACAGACGTTTATCTAACCTGCCCATAAAGAACAGTAGTAACAGCAACTCCATTGCCACCTCTGGCAACCTGTTGCAGTGTTGGGCCGTCCCTACTGTGAGGAAGGTCTTCCTAAAGCCTAATCACACTCTCCCCACACCACATGGTGCAGAGCTATCACAGAGCTAGTACCTGGGTGATTTGTACTTTATGCCTAACTAGCCACAGGCATGCTTCTTTAGCTAAGCCAGTAACTCATCTTGGCATCATTAGTACCCCTTCTTTACTGTGTCTGGCAACTAGGGACCAAAAGTTTCAATTTCTCAAGGACATCATGTTGACAGCTCCATCAGAAGTCAAAATGACCCACATTTGATCAACATCTCCAGAAAACAGGCCCGACAGACTTTACGCAGAGCCTGAAAACCAAGACATTTAGGCAAGAGAGTGCTTTTAAAAATACGCACTTCTGTGAGTTTTCTTTTCCTCACTGACACCAATGAGGACGTTAATAACAGCTTTCCAAAGTTCATTATATGATTAATTGATTCTCATTAAATTGGCAGGAACCATATGGCTTTTAACTACCAACATAATTTTTACCAATACGAAAAATAATCTATAGATTTTGTACGAAGACCATCTGACTTTACCTGTTACTAAATCACACTAACATGTTTCTGATTTCCTTATGTATACCTCTAACTATCTGCATGATGAGTATGAAGATACGTGTTATTACCAGTTCAGGTGGTACTTCAGCTTTTCCAGCTTTAATTTTTCCTTAAGTTTAATGACAACTTTTATGAAAACAAGGAAATTACTAAGAAAAAAAAAAATCATCCAAACATCAGTGAAGATTCCAGAGGAAAGATATGATTTTTCTCTGTGTTTCTAAAGGCCAAGAACGTGGATATGTTGTACATGTTTTTAACCAACCTACTGGGAGGGGGAGGCTGATTCCTCACCTAAGCAAGTGACTAAGAGGCAAGACATGAGAGGAACAAACATAATTTAGAGATGTGCAAGTAAAATTGATAGTACCAACGGGATCCAAAGGAAATATTTATATTTAATTTCTAATGTGTTATGCAGAGTAATGTTGTTTTATGTTATGTTACATCGTGTCACGTCATATGTCAACTTGATGCCGTGCAGTTAAAAATGTATTTTGGACTGGATAGCTGAAGGTCTGATCCAAATTCTGCTGTTTTCTTTAATAACCAAGGAAATGGAGGAGGGAAAATCCACCTAAAAACAGTCTGAATAATTGATTCTCTGATATCACTGTGTAAAACATTCTTGAAAGGTTTGCTAAAATTGTGGGGTTTAAAAATAAATCCACACCCTGCGAGAGTGTGTGTGATAACTCAGGCATTGCCAGTAAGAAAAACTGGTTGGCCTAGAAATAAACCTTAAATACTGGGTGTAAGAAGACTGCAAAAGACAGTCAACATGAAAAGAATTCCTGCCATTTTTAGCTTTTGGGTTCTTGTTTATGTCCTTTTGGGAGCGTTTCAATCACATCATATTTTATGGTTTGCTTTTTCTTTTTCTTTTTTTCTTCTTTTTTTCCTCTTTTTCTTTTCTTTTTCCCTTCTGAAACAAACCAGTCTTTCTACTTGGCAATTTTTGAAATCTATTGGAAGCACTGATCTCCAGTTAGGATTGTGTGTGACTTGCCTCTCCTTTGGGACATGACAGATGAAGAGGTGCTGCTGCATCACCAAAGTTACGTTCCCCAACCCTGGAGTATGAATTTTGCTAGCTTATGATAACAAGGCATAGTGTCACAGGTAGAGATCTTTCCCTTCTTTCCCTACAGTAAATTGTTACCAGCTTATTGCCAACACTCCTTGCATCAGCTTTCTAAGGTAGAGCTAGAAAAGGGCAATTCTATACAATACTTCCCCCTGAGACTCTCCCAACCTCCAACTACTTTCAGATTAGGGACTTTCTGAGCTAGATATGGTTTCTTTTAATTTAGTAACCTTTGATAGAAATATTTTCTGTGAATTTTTCCAGTCCAACAATGTTTTGGACATCTACAACATATTTGGGCAAAGGAAATGAAGAATCATTGCCACTTCCTTGTTTTGAACCTGGCATTCATAATCTTTGGCGTCTTCTTTTGCTCACCTAGACATGCACATGAACACAAATTTACCCATTCCCTCTCTATCCTTGAAAAACACCAATTTTTCAAAGGAGGGCCCCAGAGCTATGTTCAGGAGGCTGTGACTTTCAAAACACCTCAGGCACTCAACTTTGATTAAACATCGTCGAGAGCTGGATGCAAACACCACTAAACCTCTTTTGGAAATCCTGCATGTTGCTCCCAAATCAATATTCAAACCTTCTGGCATTCATAAAAGCTTTTGGAAGGTTGGCAGTTTTCACATTTGTTTTTTAAGCAACTAAATACGGACTTCACACTTTTACATTTGACTAAAATATTAAGCTACATGTGTGATTAATGCAGTTTGCTCAGCTCCCACCTAAGGCTCTACAGCTTACTTGCAAACTAATAATAGTATTTAGGTGCTAAAAGTGAATACTATAGAACTCTTGGCATGTTTTCCTTGAATTTTCAAATCATGCTCCCAATTCAGATGAAATAGTGACTTTCATTAGAAAAGGCAGTGTTTTTGAAAACACATGTAGCTGTTCAAAAAAGGAAGCTAAAAAAGCAACAGCATGGAAAAGAACACATTAGCATTTCCGAAGTTTTAACATACTCTCATAAAGAAAAAAAAATCACAACCTGTTTGGCCAACGTGGAGGGATAAAAGTCTGAAAGACCACTCATTTCTAGTAAGTAATATGCTGAGTACAGGTAAGAACCACTTATTAGACTAAGTGGTTGCCAAAAAGTACCTTTCTGCCTTCCACCCAGTGCCTCCATTCCCCCAGACAGTATTTAGCCTTTTTAGAAAGGCAAAATATATATACTGCGTGGTGGAGGCCAGACAGACAGTCAGCACACACATCCTGACCAGCTGGGAGCACGAGCGTATTGGCTGGGCAATTAGCACACTTGTAGCTCCAGACCAGCCACAGGATATATTGTCTCTAGCTGGGTTTATTATTTGTTGGGATATAAAGGAAATGGGACACAAATCCATAGGAAACCAGGCTCTGTTAGCTCTGGTGCTCGTGGAATAGCTTGTTTTGTTTTTTCAGGAGATCAGAGCAGTCAGTTGAAGTCCAAGATGTCCAGATGTCTGGTCACACTCTACTGGGCTTGTAGGTAGTTAAGAGTGGCCAAGAAAAATATACTTTAAATTATAACTAAAATCGGCTTGGACACTTTCTAAGTAAGGAGAGGGAGGAAAAAACACAAGTTTACCAGTGAAGGGTGTTCTGGTTGCACATCTATAATTCAAAAATATCTCAGCTTTTTAAAAATAAAATGAAACTTTGAATGTAATTAGCCCATATGCTGAATTAAGCCCTAAATCAAACAGAACACACTATTAACTTTGAAAAACTAGCTACAGAACTCGCATAATAGAATTTCATTAGGTTTTCTGTAAAAAATGCATAGCCATAGAGGACTTTCCTCATAACCGCTGCATAGTGCAGCTTGATATAATACACATTACAAGGTGTGGTGTCAAAAACTCCACAGGAGTCTTTATGGTCTATTTCATAAATAAAATAGCTATTCCAATTTGTCCAAATACATATTTATACAGTAGACCGTCACAGCGGAAATGGGAGGTAAATCATGAACAGTATTCCAGTATGAATAAACAATTGCAGTCTTTTTGTTGATGTATTTCTTCATGGAAAGGAAATAACAGGAAAAACAGGGACCTATGTGGTACTTTAGTCCCACTTCCTGCTCTCACAGATACCTATAATGCATAACCTCACTTCGTCTCTTTTCCTTTTTTTTTTTTCCTTTACTTTGAAAGTCAGTGCTTTTTTCAGTAATTCTATAAAAACACATAAAAAGGATGCAGGACCAAGTGGAAGTACAAATGTTTTACTCCTAAGGTGGGTCCAAATGCCCTTGAATTTGGTCTAGCTCCGTCGATCATTCTGTCAATTGAAAAAGCTGCGGAACGATTTGTGATGAACAAAATTTTTTGTCCCAAAAGCAGCCTTTACTGCAAGATTAATCATGTGTACTGTACATGTAAACTTAGATGATTGCAGTCCACTTTGAAAAAACTTCATCCACAAAATCTCACAATGACCTGTGTAAGATTGTTCTAGGATTATTGATAATGATTGAAGTACATCTACATGGTTTTAGTAGGAAGTTTTCATCCTGTGGACTGTAATTTCGGCAAGGCCTATGAATTCCTCTTTGTCAAGAACAAAGATTTAACTCCCACTGCAAGTTTCTATCTTTGTCTGAAGTTGAGAGCAGTCTGCTAATGTTATTTGAACTCAGGTTTAGTTTTTTCTTATTTTTAATATGAAAATGACCTTGGTCTAACATAGGATTACTAATTTATGGAATTGACGTCAGTGGTGATTTTTCTAAATCAAGCCCAAAAGAGTACATTTCATTACATTTTTTACAGCAGCATAAACTAAACTGTTGAATTTTCCACTGGTATGACCACTGTGTTTAATTAGTGATAACTGTACGCCAGCCATGGAGCTTAAAAAGCAACATGCCAAAACTAACTATAGTTAACTTCAGCAACAGTAGACAAAAGAGACTCTCCAGCCCTTTAGGAGACGAGGTACTTTTTCTCTTTGCAACAAACCGCTTTGAAAATAATCCTTTGATTATTTTTTTTTTTTCAGTTTAAAGTGTATCCTTTCACAACGTGACTGGTTTTGACCCACTTCATAGAAATTGGCTGCATTTAAACTGTACTCAAAGCTCTCCCGTGTACAGTATGTTCTTGTACCTCCCTATGTTGTTTTTACTTTGGAAAATTAATATCTGCTGGAGCGCCAGAAAGGTTTGGTGTGTTAGTATGCGGAGAGAGGATCAGGATCAACATGAGTGAGCGGGTGAGGGAAGGGGCTGTGTGTACATCTTATCAGAAATTGCCTGAATTAGCAAAGTTTCCAATTACTATTGGATGATAGTCGTGACGAGATTTACAGCACTTCTGGTGTAAAGGTGGAATTAATTCTTTGCAAATGGCAAATGTTAAAATACCAATGTTAAAACAGCTAGTGGTAGCCACCACTGCTGTATGACACTGGGTATTTAAGCTCCTTGATTACATTATCTGTAGAAGCCAAGAATGCCCTGTTAATCAAAAAAGTTTGGAATCAGCTCTTCTCCGAATACTAAATGGGTCCATAGTGAGACAACTCTGTAAGAAAAGGACCCCTCTGTTTCATGTGCATTGGTGGAGCACAGGACTGTGAGACAGGATGACGAGCCTCTTGGGCTCAAGTACAGGCAGTGCAATGCAGGTAGGACCCTTAAGACCCTTGGTCCCTTCCCACAAGGGAACGAGGTTGTTTATCCTTTGGGGAGACCTAACAGCAGTCTGCCAGTACCTGGAAAGAGGTCACTGGGAAGACGGAGCCAGGCTCTTTACGGACCTGCATGGCAAGAGGACAAGCAACAATGATCTGGCCTTAATTTCACATGTTTCTAGTTATTATTATTCCCTTCTTATATCACCAAGAAGTTTTGAGTTTTTAGGTAACCTGGTTCCTAGATGAGTTATTTTAACTTTGAAGAACTGTATTTTTTTGCCTCCTTCTCCCATGAAACAATTCTTACAAGTCATCACTCCCTGGCAGCATTTCCAAAGGAGTCACTGTACTGTCTTCTTCTTAACCTCTTACAGTAGAGGGTCTCCTGTGCTTGGAGGGAATGGCTGGCCCCACTATTTTACTCCCCTCTCATGTTACAGAAGAACACATGAAGAACACATGAAAAAGGTTAAATGAGACTGAAACATAAGAGGTGAGATAGGCATTGATAAATTCATGACACTGATGGTATGTCATATCTGAGCAAAGGTCTATGCAAATTTCTTCTCCCTTGAAACTGAGCTAACAGGAAATCAGCTGCTAGTCAGTTGAATCTTCTTTCATTTCTTCCTCTGCTCAGTATTATTTCAAGTGTTTCTGAGGTTGTCACTTGTATCTACTTTCATTTTGATAATGAAGACTTGCAAGCTAGATTTATTTTATCCCAAGTTACATTTCAAAATAATTGAGCCGCAGAGTGAAAAAACAGATATTTAGCATATGGGATTTGTGCAATTCAAGAGAACCCAGAACTGAGTTGAACAGCAAAACCATTTGATTTTAGACAAAAGAATAGGAACACTTTCTTCTTTCAAAAGCCTTCCTAGAGATCATAACCCCCCCGTTTTAGCAGTCTGTCCCTATTTGGTAAAATACTTAAATACATACTGAAAGAAATACATAACGGTATCTTGTTAACCTCAGGTCTCCCTGCTGACTTAAATAGAACAAGCTTAAAGGTAAGTGATTGTGTAAGTCCTTTGCTGACTAGGAGGATGATATTGCAATTCAATGATCATTTCTAAAGTGAGGAATAAAGGGATAAGAAGGTAAGGGTTGAACTAAACATCATAAACAAAGAAGGATAGTTGTCTATCCTACTTTCCACTGCTGCCCCAGACTGTGTCTCAGAGTTCTGCACACCTTTTTTTAACTCTCACAAATCATCTGCAAAGGTGTGATTATATATGCACGTAGCTGAACTGTTAGTTACAGGTGTAAAAGGTACCCAAGTCCTAAAAGTTACAACTTGATTAATTTTCTTGTTTTATTGCCTACAAATTTCAGACCAACTGTAACTTTCAAAATGCAGCACCTCAGATTTGACAAAAAATATTGCCATTTTGAAAAATAAAATAAATACAAAATACCCAGGAATTTTATTTTAAATTTACAGATTTATAGGAGGCAAAATCTATGGCCAAAAATAATCACCTGCCCTATAGCTGTCTCTAAAAAGAAAGCAGAAAAGGAAGCATGCTTCTATATATTTATTTCCTCAGAAAAAAAAAAATAATTTAAAGAATGTGAAGAAAGAACTTACTTTCAGTGCAAATCGGACAGCATCCTTTTCTGTTCAGGATTTTACCCTAATTGGGAGAAAGACAGGCTGATTTAATGAAAGAGTTCTTGGAGCAATGACTGTGTCATGTTGTAAGACTGGATAAGCCCTTGAAAATAGTTCAAGTTGTGTTTGAACTCAGTGCCCTGGTTACAACTTCAAATATCAGGTGCTAAAAACAGACAGAACTATTCAGTGAGATTCCTAGTGGTCTTACAAGAAATGAAATACTAAAAGGGTTCTCTGTTACCACTTCTCTCTTTAGAGAGAGTGTGAGAGAATTTTGGACTCATATGCATGGATAGCTAAAGCAGACTAGTCACTGGGTTAACAAGATCCCTTCATTACCTTTTCCCCTACCTTCCCAAAACATATACATTTCCTATGCATTCCCTGTACAGATGCAACCTGCTCCACCCCCACACTCCTCCCAAAAAAGAAGGAAGGAAGGAAGGAAGGAAGGAAGGAAGGAAGGAAGGAAGGAAGGTTGGTTGGTTCATGTGTTTCTGGTTGTGTCTTATGCAAGGCTGACTAGAAGCAGGAGGCATGCCTCTGTGTATGTATATTCATGTTCCTTTTCAGTCTTCATCAGCTTAAAAGACGTTTTATCTGCTTTTACTTAAATTACCTACAGTTAATCAGCAAGCTAGCAGATAAGCCTGGAAAATTTCAGACTGAAAAATGTGTTTTTCCCAGCAAAAACTGGTGGTAGTTATAACAGAACCTATGGTGATATTCCAGTTCACCCATACTCCCACACAGGGAAAGAAGAGGTATATGGAGCTGTACTGCTCCACAGCACTGACCCTTTGCTCCAACAGCAGCTGAACACAGAGGAAGTCCCCTCTGTGTGACTACTGCTCCTGTTCCCCACCAAGTAGGTGAGGACAGCAAGGGCGAGCAAATGGAACTGTGCTATCCTGCCCACTAAACAGTACAGGAAACTTGTATATAGTACTGAAAACAGACAACAAATTGGTGACAGGTCTATGCAGAGCGGGGAAGCGGGCACAGGCAGTCCTATTGCTGTCTGCCTTGTTTTCTGCCTACAGTGCTGCCAAACTTTGACGATGCGCACAGGGAGACATGAACTCCAAGTATCTGCTAGCAAACTGGAGTGGAGCATGTTCCATCCTGCTCTTGCCTGATGTACACAGATGGTGTGAATGAATCCTTGGTCATGAATGCACTCGGGCACATCATCCACAGGGCTCGGTTCAGTGCAAGCATGTCTTTGAATATGCAACTGCATGTGAACAGACTTGAGACACATCTGGACTCAAGAAAAGGGCTGGATCAGAGTTGCACTGGCAGAGGGAGCAGCACTTAAAAGTTTTTGTGACCCCCAGGTCCCTGGGCAAAGAGAATATCTGAGGACCAGGCTGCAACAGGGAGCCCTACCAAGCACCTGCTAGAACAAAAGCCCTTAAAGGAGGAACCCTTAAAACCACACAGAAATAGGGAGCTTGGCAACACATATCTGTAGGAACAGAGACATGCAGCAGAATGCCACACACTGCACTGCACAGCCTTACCTCTCTGTTTCAATAAAAGAGTTGAAATCATCAGCCAAGCTGGAAGTGGCAAGAATTCAAGTGAAATTGGAATCTCCAAGGCAGCCTGCTGAGGCTGGTTACTTGAGCCACCATGTTGGCCCGAGATCCTGTTTTTGTCTTGTAGAATAAGGAAACCCATTATTGCTAACATGTGCTGCAAGAGTTCGTTAGCATTGAGGGTTCCCTTAGGAGTGGGCTAAGTGATGTGATCCCATTTTTCCCTATGAATATTTATAAGCAGACCACATTTGAGTCTATTTATTTTCTGGGATTTTTCTTCTTTTTTATGGGGTTTTCAATTTTGTGTCTGAGGTTTTTATTTTCTATTTTTTTTTAAGGCAAGACTAATTGCTGGGGGGAAGGGGGTTGTTTGGTTGTGCAATAGCAACAGCTGTTGTTTTTTTGTGCCTCATTTGGCAATAGAGTAAAAACAGCAACTTTTTGTTTGTAATAATAACAGATGTGTATAACGTTATATGCAGTCTGTGCTAGAGATGGGAGAATGTGTTCTGAATAAATTTTCAGCTCACTTGAAGTTCACGGGTTCAAAATTTACCCACAGAATCGAACTCTGCAAATGTCTTCACCTGCCGTGAATTTAATTCTATTAACTTTTGCACAGCCTTGGAGCTCAGAAAAGGTTATGTGCTGTAAAATTCACCAAGCTCTCCTCTAGCAGTACAAAAAGAGACATGTTCATGACCACTGATCATTACCACAGACTTAAGATGCTAGCGAGGACCGCAAAGGCATAAGGAGAGGGGGCAAAGTGAAACCTTATAAGGATGGGTAATCAGAAAGGAGATGGCACAAGGCAAGGAACAGAGCAGAGCAGAGCTAGGGCCAGTAAATAGCAAATTCAGTAAGAAGAAGTCTAAAGGATCTCTGAAACTCAATCTTGCCAAATGTTGAGACCGTTCCCTTTCTATAAAGTATTTAAGCATGTGTTTAAGTTTAAGCACATATGGAGGGCCTACTAACTTCAGCAGAACTGGACACATGCTTAATAGCTTTGCTGAATGGGGGCCAGCATGTACCGCACCTTGCAGGCTGACACCAGGTAACTTGAGAGAGGGAATATCTGTGTGGAGTCAGTGGTCAGAAAATAAGAAACAGAAACCACAAGCCACAAGGCTCACTAGAACACCAAGGAGGTCCAATCTTACCATAAATGTGACAGGAGGGACTGAATTTGAAAAATGTATTGCCTCCGCAGCAAATGAAAAGAATCTAAGAAAGACACTTCCTGTAAATACTGATACGGGATTAAATGCGCCAAAAAGAAAAGAACAAAAGAAACAGAAATTTGTGTCTAGCTCTATGAAGAAAATTAAAGAAATGGCAGAAACAGTCTTTAAAAATATGTCAGCCTGCAACCAATAGATTGAATAATACAAATGGTTGTGCAGTATTGGAAATTTCTGCAGAATTACCACTTTGAAACCCATACTTTCAAGAAATAATTGGCCAAAAATTATGATGATAAATAAAATAAGATTCCATAACCAAAAAAACTCACCCACAATATCATGCAAAGAGTATTCAGACTGCATGGTAAAGCATTTAAGTCAAGGAATAATATTATAAAATCTTTGTGAATCTTCAATCCTTTCACACTCAGTTGTCTGTATAGTAATACAGGTTTAATGAGATAACTTTATGTTGCCTGACACCTAAGGGACACTAAACCACATTTTATTCCGCAGCAGTCTTCAGTAGTCAGTGGAGACTGCTTACTGTCAAAAACATTGTGAAGAGAGAGAAGGAATGGAGTGCACACATCTACAGTTTGCAGAGACAGCAGCGTAACTCTATGCACGATTTTCAGACTGTCAGTATCAGAACCACTAATATATCTTTATCTCGAATAATGTGGTGTGTTTAATTGATGTTTATAGATTTCTGACAGAAAGTTTCATCAAAGATAGTGGAGCAGAGATGAAAAGTAAAAGATTTAAATCAATTAGCATGCATTATTTGCTTTAAAACTACTTGGTACCCACTTGGAATAGGAAAATAAATCTTACTCTAGAGTTTACATTCTTTCTCCTACTTGTCCTTCCAATTTAGCTTGGAAGAGCAGAAATGTAATGTGTACCTGTGGAGGAGGGTGGGTTTGCCTGCAGCTCCCATTTTAAGGTGGGGAGCTGGCTGACTAGTTATATACTGGGAGAAATGGTGATTCAGGGTAACAAGGCTGGTCTTTCCAGCCCTAAGGAACCGGACCTTCTTTGTGGACTCCCCTCAGAGGTCAAGGGCAGTTTAGGACTTCACGTTAACCTTGGAGCAGGTTCTGTAGCAGCACTGAATGAGTTTGTCAGTCAGTCTCACTTACACGCTGCAGCACTGTCAGTGGTGAATTTTTACCCACTATTTTCATTTTAGACGCAAGTTCAAATGATCATCTCAGTGCTCAAATTTATATATGGATACAGCTGAAGCGATGTACTTCACTGAAGATCTCTATTAAGTCATATTAGCTGTTTGATCTCAGAAGTACCTTAAACATTTAAAATGCATCAGCACAAGGAAAATATAAATATGATGCAGTGTGTGCAAGGTTCTTGGCCAACAAAGAATTTGAGGAGACCTGAAGAGCCCAAGCTCTCACTTCCTGCTTATACTGTGAATGGCATGAAGGTAGCAAACCTGACTGCCATGAGCAATATAACATTCCCAGAAGAACAGCTCCATTTGTTCACACTTCCTGATGTGTATGCAGCATCTCGCGTGAGGCCCATTAAGAGGAGAACTGCCCTCTGCAGTGAGTGCCAGAGGGACAGGAAAAGGATGTTCCCCCTTCTGAGGATCGTGAAGCCCACCGTCACACCGGAATGGGGAGCGCCAAGGTGCAGGATCTCTATTATACCACCGTTTCTGTCAAAAGTTTACATGTATAAAATTTTACGAACGAAGAGTTTGTCATTCAAAAATTTTATATCTAGGCGTCTGCAACTCACATTTTCCCCACTGGCTTCCAGGATCGAGAAGGAAACACTGAGAAGGTGTAATGCTAACAACTTGGCTCTCTCTTCTGCAGTTTTGCTCAAAGATCTGCCCCTACATGAGGTGCTATTTAGAGCTCCATCTTGTGAAAGCTTGAGCCATAAGACCAAAATCATTTGTCAGTGTCAGAAATCCAAGAAACAAAGGCTGATTTTAGCTCAAGGTTTCAAGTAAACCTAATTTTTGACACCATTAAGTTACAATTACACCACTCTTCGGGTTCACTCCAGACCTTCAAATAAAAAAAAGCCAGCCCACAACCTTAGAGAAAGCAGCATGGCTTGGTTTAAGTAATTTTCATTGATTTGTCTAATTTACATTTTCAACCAAGTATTAAGCCTCATATGCACTGGGAAATGCAAGTACAACAACCTCCTGTGGCTTGCCTTAACAATATGCACGCTACTGAAATATGAACATAGTTACCTCACCACTCTATAAAACTATTAAATAAAAGTCAAAAAGAACTGTTCCAATGCAGATACTTGGGACAGAGAAAGTTAAAAGAGAAGGAGAGGAGGAGCAGAGTTTTCAGAGCAAGGACAGAGGCGGGAAGACCATATTCAGGATAACAGTAGCACATTTGGGGAATGCCAACCTAAATTAACAAGCCAGAGGATAAATTCTTTCCAAACAGCATACCTCACTGTCATGCACACACTTCCAAGAAACACTGGAAAAGATAATGGTGGAGCAGAAAAGAGAAGAAAGCTCAGTTCTTTTAAAAAAACTCACATGAGGACAGCTGCTGACTGGAATGCACTGTTTCTTGCGACACTCTGTCTTGCCTTTCACACAAGCACAGATGGTGCAGTTCACAGAGGACCACATCTCTCCATCCTGCAAGAGGAAACATGATATAGTATCAGCTGGGGTGGCAACAAGAAGCTATTTCAGCAATGTATCATTGCACAAGAAAGGATGAATTTTCCTGTTGGCATTGTGTAATTGTTTAGTCTAAATTATTTTGAGGTGTCTGTCCATGGCCAGTTGGAGTCAAGACAGAGATCAACTTCAGCCAGGTTTTCTTCCCTTTGGCCTTTTTGGTAAGAAATTCATTTTTCCACAGCTAACCAAATCACATTTGCATTTTTCACCAGCATCCTGATTATTTGCATTGTTTTCTCTCCAATAAGCATCTGAGTTGTGATCACACCGACCACAAATTTTCATTTAAGTTCACATAATTAGAAAGAACTGATTCACTGGGTTGAGTGATGTCTTTAAGTTGTTGCACATGAAAATATTTGATTAAGATGTCAGCATATAGTGAATTTACTCCCATATGTAGCATCATTTCAGCTTAGGACAGGAATGGTCAAATAATGAATTCTAATTTAGATTACTACAGCACTTTCACAGACATTTGATCTGCTAAACATCTGAAAATATTTAGAAGAGATACAGTGCTGAATCTCTCAAAAGCGGAGCAGGTAAGACAGCCTATGTATAGCTCTGAAAATATGACGTGCAGAGCATAATATGCCTCGTGGTCCTGTCCCCACTTGGGATGAATTGCTTGTGGAACTGCCCTGGCTCTTTTTTACATGGTGTTGCATTTGCCAAGTGTGGTTCCTAAAACATTCTGTCTCACCCACTTACAGTCTTATGCTAGTCTGCTTAGAGCCAAACTGTGCATGTTTTCTGTTTACAGGGCTGCTGGGAAGGAAGGGTGAGGATAGACCTGACAGGAACAGGCAGTTCAACCAGACAGCTGTGAATAATTATGTGCCCACCTCAACATGATGTTCTGACCAGAAACAGAAACGGACTATATCCGAAATGCCAAGGAGCCTGACTTATTCGGCTCAGCTTGCTTCATCAAAGGCTGTCTCTTTCCTATTTTTTTGTTTCTAGGGCATGTTTCTGTTGCCTGGTGTTTCTGATGTTCTTGGGTCTCTAATGACCACTCACCGGGCATCTGCCAAGGCACCAGAATACATCACAGCTGACTGCATGCAGCTGCCCTGAATTTTTGTCTTACAGCTGGTTTGCACAGGAGTGCAAAAACACATTTGCTGTGCCCATTCTACCTGTGTTAGACCATTGACTTCAACCGAGCAACACTGAATTTACTTTTTTGCACACAAGGCCAGAAATGGATGTACTGTCTCGTTATTTTTTCACACTCCATATAATACTAGTAATATAATAAAATCTTCACAAGAAGCAGAATATTTTAGTTGGGTGCCTAAGAAGTAGGCATTTGTTCCTGAAGCACAATGGCGCCAGTGTGAAAGTGCCAATCAGATGGAGCATAGTCTCAGCGTACAGTAGGTTCACATGTAATTTCCAGAATAAACACTTCTGCTATGTACACAAAAGATGGAATAAATGGGAAGCAATTCTGGCTGAGCAAACCAAGTATTCACAAAGGACTTAACATTTGATCTGATTCAAGGGTCTCTTAATTCACAGATGGCCCATGAGGTGACAGAATCTTTTTCTGACACAGTGTGAAAAAAAGCTGCACCACTTGGAAAAACAAACGGGGTCTCAGGAACAGCAGAAGTGTTCTGCAGGGAATCCCCTGTGACTTGAATACTTTGGGTGAGAGTGCAATAGGTAACAGCTAATACATGGCTGACCCAGTATAAGATGTCAGGGGTGCTGTCCTTAGCAGAGACGTGAAACGTAGTAAATCAAGTAACTTTCAGCCAAAACGAACTTCACAAAGCTCCTGTTGGCTCAGTTATGGAAAAGACTCTCTGGCTCAGCCAATAAAGCCTACATACCACTTAGAATATCTCCTCCATGAGTATCAGTGTTTGTTTGGGAAAGCAGAGTATCAGTATCTCTTACTAAAAATGCATCAACTGTCATGAAACAGCAGCTTGAACATCTACATACAGAAGGGGAGACAACACATAACATTCAAGGAGGAACTACTCTTTAATGGTGACTATCAGCAGAATTTACACAAACTCAGAAAAAAAAAACAGATGGCAAATTTTGCAAAGCTTTGCCTCTGAGTTGTTCCACCATGGACCAGGATGGTGAGGATTCTTCTAAAAACAAGCTACAATACTAATTTACAGCACACTCAGGCTATTTTGGCTATTGCAATGACACCTACTCTTGAGCCACACCTGAAACCTTACCTGAAAGATCTTATTGCCAAACTTGCACACTTTCACCTCCTCAGGAGAGATATATGAGACACACTCCTTGCAGCAGTGGTCTTTGTTTTTATTGCATTCACCAGGAAGTAAGCACCTCTTCTTACATATTACTGTTGAATCCTAGGCACAAGGGTGAAAGCAAATCATAAAATCATCACCGAGATGTTTGTGCTCCTGGGTGTCCTTATATACTTCTGTTTGCTCAATCATTGCATCCACCCAAGACAGCCCAACTGCTCTGAATAGGTCAGCTCACAGAAAATAAACGTTATTTATAGATACAGGGAATCTTTCATGGTCTATGAAGCTAAAGCCCAGCTTGTACTTCTGCTGGCCTGCAAAATCTCACTGATTTGGTGCCGCTTTTATTTTTTTGCCTTGGTAAAAATGTGCAAGTGGTTGCAGTCATGTTAGAGAACTAAATAAAAATCACCGACCTTCAGCAGAGATGTGGTAATTTATCATTTAGAAACTCTTCTTCCATTCTAATGCAGTCTTAAAGAGGACCACATAATCTGAGCAACCTCATTTTGCATCACACAGGGTCAGGCATCATGTCTCAGCTGAGGCAGTCAGTAACTTTTTAAACTTTCCTAGCACAACTGCAAGCGCTCTTCAGATCAGATTCTTTGAGACCACACAAAGATGCCAAAAGAACAGCATCAGGCTTACAATTCCACAGCCCTACAAATTACTGCTAAGCCAGACAACCATCAGCACACGATATCAAAGCACTATGGACTTACCTTGCATGTACACACTGTGCAGTTGTCATACATAAACGAGGAACCATTATCATACACGTTGCTGTGAAAGAGGCAGCTTCCAAATGGGAGGTCAAACACTTTCCTCTGTCCTGAATATAAATAAACAGTAATAGAAACAAAATGTGGTTGAAAATATGCCACATTGTCAACAAAAATAGTAGGGCTTATTGTCACCAGACCAAATTCATGTGCAATGTGTCATTTGCTATGTGTTTCCACTTCAGTGGGAAAAAAATATGTACTTTTAACAGTTCACTATTCTTTTAGTACACATTCATCTCTACAAATTCTACTGTGGGAGGGAATATAAATGATTTATGGCATGTTTATATAGGAAAAATCTTTCTTCTCCTTCTCTTCATAAAGTGCATAGTGCAGCTAAAGGAATAAAAAGTAAGCACTGCAAACTTTTAAGGTAGGTACACTTAAACTAGTTTAAAGAGTCTTTAACTTAAAGCAATAACTTATCAAATAAAGCAGTCTTAACTTCTTTTAGCATATCTACCTCAGGGGTTCACAGCAGCCAAGCTAAATCAACTCAGTGACACTGATCCAAAAAAAACATATTGTCCAGTCTCATTAAGATAGCTTGGTGTACCATGTGTTCACACAAGGCTGCAAGAAATACAGGAGTTTGCATTGCTTATGAACAGAATGAAGGCAACACAAGATATTTAGTTTCCATAATCTGCAAAATATTTGGGTTTAATGGGAATGAGGCAAGGGTTTGGGGCACTGTACAGGGAAGGCAGCACCAAAATCAAATCCTTCCTGAAGTCATGCAATCCTGCAAGCACTTTCAGACCCAAGTTATAACACAGTTTGCGCTCCTGTAAGCTTCTCTTATGCCTCAGCTTCTTTCTCAGTAAGTTATTTTAAACAAGTGACCATTATAATGCATACACATGAGCTCTTCACAAAAACACTATACTTACCTTCCTAATTTTGAATTGCCCTGTTTACTTGTGGAGGCAGCCAACTAAAAGTTTTTTTATGAGTGGCTGTCACTCTCTTACCTTATCATTTCTGAGGTCTAATGTTTAATAGGCATCAAATCTGAGGTATGGAATGCCCACTCTAAGTACATACTAGAAGTACTAAGTACTAGGCCAATATTTTAGCTTCCAAACCATCAGGTCTTGGCACACTGTAATCCCTTCCTTTTTCAATAATTCTTGATAAATGTAGAGCGTCTTAAAAGAAAAAAGTTCCATTTGTCTCTGAGATATAAGTGAATAAAAGGATGAGCACACAGCAAAATCCACTGGATTTGCCTTCGGTTTTTACAAATCAAATATTTAACAAAAGTTAAGAAAAAATTGCTCTTGTTCAGCGAGACACAATTTAAACCTCCCTCTCCTGCAAAATAGATACTTGGAATTCACCTGTGCTTGCGTAGCCAGCCTTCCTTTCACTGGATGTGCATCCTTCTCAAAAGGTTTAATTTCTCTTGCAGGACTGGCATAAGGAATCAGTTGAGGATGCTCAGTAGCCGTAAAAGGAACTGCTCTACATCCACGCACCACTTAAGGGAAAAGCCATGCCATAGTCCTGCCTGTAACAACACTTCTGCTGCTCTCTGTGGGGCCAGGACTTCAATCGCATAGCTTGTGTCAGCGAGTGAACAAAAGTCCAGTTCTCTCCCACACCCTCTTGCCGTGCCTTGCAAACTACTCAGTGCAATTCCGGGTGGCCAACCCAGTTCAAACAGTTGGTTAAAAACCACTGTCGAAGGAGGCACCACTTTAAAAGATGTGGTGATGAAGATATTGGCTTAATGGTTGTCTTTGCTGGCTCATAACCACCAGTTCAACTAATAATTCAAGTCCCAGTAGAGTCCACAGCATTCTTCTAAGCTATGTACACAGATTATCAGGAATTCAATTGCAGGGAGGTCCTCCACATGATACTTTAAAAACCATGCCTCAGCATCCCTGGAAACTTCTCTCTTTCCCGACTGCCATGCAGTGTGTTACTCATCCCTTGGCTTTACCTCCCCTCAAAAACTTTTAACACTTCCCTGTAAATAGACATAATCTATTCACAGGTATATGAAATGCTTTAGAGTAAAAACCACATAAAATGAAATTCATTATTATTAGTGAATTTGTTTACACTCTAAGAAGGGAAAAAAGAATTTGTAGAAAGATCCCCTTGAAGCAGTCAAAAATTAAAGCTGCATTTTGAATGCCTAGTTCAAGGAGGGGAAAGTTCAGTCAGGAAAAGCATGGGGAGGAGAGGACAAGGGGAGTTTACAGAAGGAAAGGAAAAATGTCCTCAGCCAAAACAGAAGCTCAACATTTGGACTGTTCTCCTCTCCATTTCATTCCCCTACTGCATTGCTCTCTGGTGCTGTGGTTAAATGTTCCAGGCAGACATTTATCTGTAGCACTTCTTAATTAGCAAATAAATACAGGTTTGTTTCATGCAGTCAAAAATGTTAAGTATTATGAGAACCTGGAATTCTATATGGCTTTGCTGCCTCCAAGGCCAGACCTCTCTGTATCCCTAACCTAGACCTGGAAAGAGATTTCAGATGAAAATATAGTCAAAATTACAAAAAGTTTCCATTGAAGAGCTGGGAGTAATTGGCTCTGAAATTTTTCCAAACCTGGTTATAACCCCATAGACCAAACTAAAGTTAATTTACTTGGTAGGATGTAAGTGCTCCTTGTTTATGAAACAGACAGAATGTTAACCTGTGAGATCTGGGGACACAGTAAAGGCAAAACAAGGCAGTGCCTTACTTTGTCACTGCCTTGCTTGTCATGACCTGGAAGAACTAGCCCTTCTTAGAGGCCTATGACTTACACCTTTAAAATGTGTTGGAAAGATGTCATTGAAAATACTCATGGATGACAGTGTGATTCCCCCTTAAGAAGGCAATCATGAGATGGACTCCTGGATCTGTGGCCTCTCTGACAACAGTTTCTAAAAATGCAAGGTCAGTTCAGAAGTTTCCTCTGACCTGCATTTCCTCAAAACCAAGAATGAGGAATTATCACTCGAGTGGTAATGAGATGGTGAGGCCTTTTTCCTGTGGCAAAGTCCAAAGGAACATTTCCTCCCACCTCAACCACCTTTGTAAAATATATAATGAAGGTGAGAAACATCTCTACATTTGTCCTCCTAAGAAAGGCAACTGGTCTATGTTCAAATGCTCTCCTGCAGCTGCTTGCTTACTACCACCCATCACAATCCTAACACTGACCCTGAATACCTGTTCAAAATCTGTGGATTACAAACACTGAACAGTAGTCTCTTTCACCTCCTGGAATTTTCCAGTATTGTGAAATACTGGTCTAAAAGATATTATGCACAAACATACTGTATTAATTACAAAATTCCTAGGGGAAGAAACCACTCACCTAAGCATTTGGGGCAACACTGTCCAGCAGGAATGTGACTGAGGTGCTGGGGACATGAGAGTATGGGGCAGACTTCTTGGATACACTGTGTCCTGCCACCCTGAAGGAAAATAGGCTCCATTAGAAAAAAAAAATCAAAGCAAAATATCAAGTATAAACGTGCACACACAAACACACAGAGACACACACAGGCAACAAGGTCTTGAAAAGCCTTAGCCAAAGCAGTATTTGCCAACAGAAATTTCTGCTTGCATCAGGAGTATAGGACATGTACAACTGTCCTTCAAGACTTTCTATATTGCTTGCAGAGACCTTGGATTATCCATATTTTTTTCAATCTCTCAAACAATGAATGGAATAATTGAAGAAACAGTGTCTTTCTATCTTATTTCTTGGTGTGGATATGATAAAACCAGGGAAAAGAAAATCATTATCCATGAACCGTTCCGGATGTTCCAAAAAGTCATTGAGTAATTTTTTATATTATTCTTCATCTCCTGTGTCGTGCCCTTCTAGGCTTGTCTGGGACAGGGATTAAGTGCTGAAGCAAGATGAGAGCAGGTGTTCTTCCACTATGTCTGTGACCTCAGAAGCCAAATAAGCCGAAATCACTTAAGAAAGCACATTCTTGTTAGCCTCCAAGGCCAACTATGCAAACCCAGAAGGTCTGCTTTCTTCAGAGGACTGAAAACCAAGTGGGTACATGAAATTTTGAGAATGAATGAGGAAAAAAAAAAAAGAAAAGGAAAGGAAAAAAAAGCAAACTAGACTGACTATATCCTGGTGTATCAATGAATACCAGAAACTGAGGCAAAGACAAAAGCACAGAAAAGATGTCTAAGATTGAGTCAGTCAAAAGAGATCTTATTTCTCATTCTGCTCTGCTGCCTGTTTACTTCATCGTGCCTTCAGAATACTGTGTTTAGCTCTAGACCCTCTACCAACGTGTGCCCCATATGCTTATGAGAGGTCCAGCTTGCCAAATTTTAAAAATCAGTCCACCTTTGTCTCAGCAAGGAATGTCAGTTTTTTTCATCTAGCTGTCTTGCCTTATTTATCACTCAGGGCTGCAGGCTCATCCCAGCAACAAGCCTTGTGTTCCTGATGCTGTGATTGAAGGCTTATGAACAGTCTCTTCCAACCTACATGCTGAATGGCTCTCAGGGCTCCCTGGGGAAAGATGGAAAAAGTCATTCATTTTGAAGAGCTCTGTGCCTGAAATGATGGTATACCACTCCACTCCTAATGGCCTCACTGAATCATGTAAAAGCTTTTACATATAGGCAGGCCCACTGTTGCACAGAAAATAAGAGACTGACTGTACCCCCCTTCTACAATAAGTTTTCAGGCACTGAAGTCTACCTGTCCCATGGGGCTACCAAAGCATCCTGAATGCACATGGCTGAGGACTGCTCGTAATTCTTTCACTGCGGCATGCAGAAACACAGAGCTTATTGTAGACTGAAACGACTGCTCTAAATTAAGGGTCAGACCAGAAACTTGACAAAACTAAATTAATTCTTTAGTGATGTTCCTTAGTATGCTTAGGGAATAGCTCTGTGAGAAGAGACACAGGTGCAGAATGAAAGAAAAAAAAAACAAAGAAGGGCTCTCTGAAGTAGTGCCATCACCCACCCCAGGGAAAAAGGCTACAAGAAGCCAAAGTTCAAACTTCGGTGACAATTCAGCAAAAGAGAAAGCAGGGCATGGATGTCTCAGCCAGACTGGTGACAGGATCAGGAATATATCCATGGCAGATAATGAGGAAAGGCTGAGGGAACTGGGACTGTTCAGCCTGGATAAGAGAAGAATTCGAGGTGACCTATTTGCACCCTTCAAGTACCAGAAGGGAGCCTACAAGAAAGACAGACTGTAAAAGAGCATCTAGCAACAGGAGAAGGAGAAATGGCTTTAAACTGAGAGTAGGCTTAGACTGGGTATTCAAAAGAAATTCTTTACTGTGAGGGTGGCAAGACACTGGAACAGGTTGCCAGGAGAAGTGGTGGGTACTCCATTCCTGAGAGTGTTCAAGGCCACGGATGGATGGGGCACTGAGCAACCTGGTCTAGTGAAAGGTATCCCTGCACATAGCAGGGGGATTGTACCTAGATAATCTTTAAGGTCCCTTTCAACCCAAGCTATTCTATGATTCTGTGAAGATAAAGCAATACTCCCAACACATGGTGAGAACGGGTCCTTTCTTGAAATCTGGCTGCTGCATTTAATACTCACATAACCTATGGCTCTGCAGAATTGCCATGGAGTTTTGTTTCTCTGATAGACTGAATCAAAGCTCAGGCTTGGCACACTATTGAGATGTTGCCTTTGCAGCCTTTTGCATAGGTATTTTTTAAATACAAAATGCCATGGATAATGTAAAATATTTTCTCATTTCAGCCTTTTGTTTATAGCTCCTTCTTTACTTTTTGTACTGGCCCCTCTGCACAAAACTAAGACTAGTTCCACCTGTCTCTTCACCTCACTGCTACCCCTGCTTCCAGCTGGAACGCTGCTTTTTAACACCAAACTATTTTCTAACTTGCTGCTGTCCCAGATAGGCTCTCCAAGGCTTGAATGTCATGCTAATGCAAGTTCAAAAACAGTCTGAAACAAATCAACCTGTACCATTTAAAGTAATAATAATTCTACCTGCCCTACAGAACTTAGAGAGAGAATTCATTGGGCACCCATTGAATGTCAAAACACACACAATATTTGTATTTTCTTAAAAGCCTCAGTCATCATAATTCAAGACTCACAAAGCACTCAGAATACCTGTTTTCAAAGCAGCTGGTGCAGCCAGTGCTTTAAATTGCATGGAATAGAGCTGTGTAGGAAAAAAAAGAGTGCAACAAAAGTTCAACAAAAATACCCAAAATCAATGGAAAAATAACTCTGGAGAGGAAGAAGATTGGCTTTGGATGACCTAAACTAGGGTGGGAACTGCACAGTGAACACCTTACCTCTTCCACCTCTCAATTACATCTACAGATTTTAGCTCACATTTTCTTGTATAGATATCTCCGAGGCAGCCAAAATGCTCCAGGTCAGAAGCAACACCCTCCAGTTGTTCCAGTAAAACCAAACCTGAATTGGAAGCCAGCAAAGACCAATAAAGTACAAGTGATATCTGCTTCCTGTGAGAAATGCTATTCAAGAGCTAGGCAAATAAATCCTTGAGCAACAGTTAACATGAACTTTAATCAGAGGAGGCTGCTGCAGTGCAGTACCTTCTGGAGGTAACAGACTTTGTAAGAAATCTGCTGTCTACAAAGAAAAGATTTGCTTTCCACCTTGCAGACAAACAAAACCACTGTAACTCCTGCTGCCATCTCATATCTGCAAGACAAACCAAAAGGCTTTGAAGCATCAGCTCAGCAGGTGGTGCGGACTGAGGTTTCGTCTTGTCTCAGCAGCTTTCTCAAGAGACAGAAGAGAGGGGGAGATGAAATAGCACTATCTAATGCTCCCACAAGAGGCCCATCTTTGTGAAAGACAGATAACAAATCCTTCTTTAAATGAAAGCATGGAGCTGGTCCATCCATTCACTTCTGCTCAGCTCCTACGTCGATTATGATATTTTTCTGCTCAATAAGGACACAAGTAACTTGGCAGAGTTGAGAGACACACCCACCCAGGCTGTGACCAACTGCTGGACACACTGGATGAAGGACAGAGTGCAGTTTCTGGGTAGGCTACCCACATGCCTGGTGCACAGCATGTGTGCAGCCTGTGTGCTGGGACACACGGAGAGAAAAATGCCTGCAGGTTGGGACCCTGCTGTAATTAATCCCCAAGAACCTTGGGCTTCATCTACCATGAGGGCAAGAAAGTGACCACCACCAACAGCTTGTCTTTAGCAGATTTTTAAAGCACTCATGACATCCCAGTAGGACAGAGATTTCCACATTCCCAATTTGTTTGCTACTGATATGAGCATGTCTAAACTTAATAATATTTTACATACTTGTTATTTAAGGTTCAAGGTTAACATAAGTATTATCAAGAACCAAGTTTCTTGTGGGTATCTCATTTTCTATTTCACTTTCAGGTTTCATCTCTGTGCTCTAGTGAAGCTATAAATCACCTAAAAAGGATTCCTCCTTAGTTTTGCCCCATGTTCACCTTGTACTTGAAAGACTGCTCATCTTCCAACAGAAGTATAATTTCCATTGATTTTGCAGAATATTTTTTCTAAGTGCTGGCTGGCATTAGGATTCAGTGGATTGTAGACATTTATTTTTAAATTTCATTCCGCAAGAAGTGTGAAAGGTTTCATTTGCTACCAGTGAGCCTATCCTTAGAGAAAAAAAAAAAAAAAAAAAGGAAATATCAAAATAACATTTCTCTCTCAACTCTGGAATACATATTCCAGACATTAAGAGCAAGGTCAGACACACACTGTAGACTCAGCAGGGTTGTTGTAAGAACTAAGACAGATGTTCAAGGTTGTCTCCAGCTATGAAGAAAGATTTTATGCCACCAGCATGAAGAAAAAAACTTTGAAAGTTCAACAGGGTCACTACTGAGCAAGTCTTCCCCATGCCAGTGGCAAGAGAAGCCAAATAAACACACAACTGTGTGACTGTTTGTCTTCAACTACTCTACCCCAGAGCAAGTAACTACAGTCACCATGAACATATTAAGAAATATTATCATTTCTGTGACAGCAAAGGCATAAAGGCAATAAATAGACATATACCAATAAAGAAATAGACATATGATTTAAGATTCAGATAACAATGAGCATTACCATTCTGGAATTAAAAAAAATATTACAGCATTCTAGGACTCGTTTCATTACACCACACTGGCTGATGTGTATAAGGCTTCCTAGGTGAACCTGAGGGTGTCTTGGCTTGCATACACTTGGTGGCCTCCAGGAGCTCTGTTTGACTTATTAACTACTGTGTGATAATAAAGACTTTCACTACCTCCCAAACCTGCACTAAAAACATAAACCAGGTCAGCAACATGTACTATGCAAGCATCTCCAAAGTGCCTCTGGAATCACGTGCCCTGAAAACCCATACCTTGGTCTTAAAATCAGATTAGAGTCCCTGATGTGCCATGCAAGTAGACTTCAGGCACAAAAGGGAGAGGATACTGTGCTTAGAGTGTGGGTTTAATCTGGAAATTTAATCTGGAAAGGTGCTCTCTCCCAAATCAGATGAAAGACACTCCAGTTCTTGTAAGAATGCCGGTGCAGCATGTGGTGGACGGCCTCTGGAAATAACTTCACCCCTACACAGTACTTCAGGGCCCCTGAAACAGCCATGTCATGCACAGTGAGAGTTCCCTGGAAGGGTCACAGAAGGAAGAAGATTTTTAGGAAATGCACAAAGTAACAATACAGTTCTCAGCATAAAAGCAATCAGCACATCAATCAGAAAGACAAGCCAGAGCTTCCCACATCCCTGCAGCCTGATCTATTGTCTAGATTAGGATTTTTAAAATGCCTCTTTAGAAAGTACTGGGTAAAATTCAGAATAGAGAGATCTTGAGCTTCAGTTCAAAACAGCGGGTATTTATACGGTGTTGTATGCGCTAGATTTTTAAACTTTAGATCTAGATCTCAAATCCTATTTTCTGCAATATACTGCCATGGTAAGGCTTTAGAAAATGGCCCTAGTGACAGTCTAAAGTGGTGTCCTAAGAACTGTGTGGAGCAAATGCTCTACAGAGCTCACATACATTTTAATACCAGGCCATACAAATTAGCATGGCTATAAATAAATCTTCTTAAATGTCTTAAAAATTACCTAAAAATCTGTACAGATTAGAAATGGTAAGATACAAGATGCTTGTGAATAAATTACTAAACCAACTCTAGGGCAAAACAAAGACACAATTCTTGAAATTATTTTCATTTTTAATCTCGGTCTGATGCAAACGCATTCCTTGACACAGCAAAAGAAGCATAAAAAACTCTGTCAACTTCTAGCAGGTAAAACTTGACTTCTACCACCTCTCTTTCCATATGCATACTTATGATACAATTTGTTAGGTGTACAGCCTGTGTCATCAACAAGCTGCAATACGAAGAAAGTCTGACTAGTTGTCTCCAACTAATGTAAATTCATGTCCCTGAGTTCCTAGCAAACTGCAAGTGCAGTTGCAAAGTGTCACAGAGTTAGAACATCGTGACCTAAAACCAAGAAACAAAAAGTCTCCCTCTCTTGGGAAGTTACTGTGTATATGGTTGTATCCATCTGCTGAAGGATTAACTATATTAATTCATTAATTAGTAATTCAGGATAGAATGAAGGCTCAAAATATTGTTACGTGTTCCATTAACCAAATATGGTGTGTACAAAGTGACATGTAGGTGCCAGGTCTATCCAGTCTTGCCAACCGTTCCAGTTCACAAGAGCCACATTTCCTGGGATTGGTTAGACTGAGAAAATAAATTTTCTCTTCTGTAGAGGGAAGTGGGTTGCTGTTTGTTTGCTGAAAAATCACAGTATCCTCCCAGAGACTGAAGTACATTCTTCTGGGATACAGCTCTACACTTTGAAATCAGACTGTTGGGGAGCTGCTGGTCCTGCTTCTTTCAAGTTTCATAAAAACATGAGTTGCACTGAGTGTCCTGCGGGAGGAGGTGGAAGACCAGGGTATTTACTGCCTTGACTGAAAGGGACCATTCTGGAACATGAAATTATGGGTTGCAGTAACTTTCTTTAAGGTATACACAGGCAGAGACACTGGTCTGAAATTGCACAGTTGCCGGAACTGCAGAAGGGCTCCTTGGGGGAGGTCACAGCATTCTGCTTTCAGCTGGGGGACAGTGCAAACAGCCCTTGGCCACATTTCTCCAGTCTAACAGCACTATGTAGAAGTGTCGCTGGGATGATATTGCATCTGGCTTCACAATCCAGCTGAAATCAAATCGTTTGCTGACCCAATAGCCTACTTGCAAGTCACGCAGCTGAACAGCCAGCAGACCTCTCCCCTCCAGGGCTTACACACAGAGATCTTGGGTCTGTTGAAAGTGATGTTGTAAATAGCCCCTCTTCTCTTAGAAGCCCTGAAAGGTTTAATTGTGGTGTGTACTTTGTCCCTTTCAGGCTGATTTCCTAAGGAAAGAAGGCTTATGCAGGCAGAAACCAGGGACACCTGTAGTTTGTGAATCACTGACCCACTCCAGCCACAAATGATCAAGGGACTACTCCGAAAAAGGCATTTAGAGATAAAATAGCAAAAATCAAAATGACAGTAGGATCGCAAGGACATTAAGTTCCTACAAGTTTTTTTCAAAGCCAGACTGCTGCACAGAGTAGAGAGCCCCCGATTTCTTTCTTAGAAGGAACACCAGAAAGCATCCTACAATGTTAGGTAGCAGCCGGCCTTCCAGCCAGCATCTCCCAGACCTCCTGCCTTTCATTCAGTACCTGTGTCATGGAGGTGCTGGGAAAAAACCCAGATTTTTGCAGGACAGATCAAGTGCCACACATCTATAGAAACAAAGCTTTGCTGCTTCTGCTGTTCTGGGAACATAATCCCTATTCCTAGGTTAGCAGGGACATAAAACAGGTCTGTATCCCATACCTAATGCACTTTTCCCAGATGAGGCATATTGCTTCATGTCTTTCCTGTGTTGTTTTTTTCACTCCCAGTACCTACAAGGATTCATGATACCCATGTTCCAGACTGGCCATCAACTATCCTAAGTGCTGGATGCTTTCAGATGCAGCACATGTATTTGTTCTGCCGTGAGAGCTGTTATTTTATTGATCCAACTCCTGGACAGTTCAACAGCTGAGGCTTTTTCCAGGATTAGATCTGTTTCTCTCAACAAATCTCTCCTGCAAGCAGAAGTAATGTGTCCCACAAATTATTCTGTCTTTCATTAGGTAGGTTTTAATGTCTCTGAATTAAAGAGAAGGCACAGCTTCCAACAATGTAACAGAAGTGCCTATTCCTTCTTCTGCTAGTTGATAGTGAGTTAAGAAAAAAAATACCAGAAACAACAGTATTTCTTGAAAACTCAGAGATGGCTGGATTCACACTGCACCACGAGCACCTTTGTGGACCATTTAATTATCCCAGGCACTATTTTCAGCAACGGATCAACACTTCTCATAATTTTTTCCCCAGTGAGATACTATCTAAAAAGTTATCTTAATTTTCTCAACTTTATCAACTACACTTAATGCCTTAATGCCACACAGCAGGTTAGTTCTTGCTTACAGCACGCAGATGACTGGCCAGCATCTCAAATCCAGCTTTTCCTCTCATCTGAATCCTTTCACATCATCTCCGTTCCTTGCTGCCATTTCATTCACTTACTAATCAAACTCTTCCTTGCTGCAGGTCTCGATAAACTGATTGCTGTCACCAAGCCTTATAAAGTCCATGCTGGGGAGTAGTATCAAAAGGCTTTAGACTTCTGAAATTAAAAATAGCTCATTATTAATAGGCAGCTACATAACAGAAATGCCACAGCCACAGGTACCCCTGCCCCTATCCTCCACATATCTTGGTGTTTTCTATGAACCAGACATCTTTATACAGGCTATGCTTCCCCCTCTAATCTCCCTGCCGGTTGCTGCACAGGGCACACTCAAACAGAGCCAAGGCTGGAGGTTAGAGCATATAACACCAGGTGGAAGAGGTGGATTTTAAGGCAGGATGTAGGCAAGGACTGCCCCAAAGGTCATACAACCCAGTGGGAGTCTTTCCACTGATTTTCAGTCCACTTTGGATGACAGCACTTTGAACAAAAGTCCCAGAAGTTGCACAGGCAATGGTGAAAAATGAGCCAAGATAACCACGTAAGCAGGAATGGGCCAGGAGGGCAGCTGCACACTGCAGAAAAGGGGCTCTCCACCACCTTGGGGGTAAAGAGCTGCAGCTTTGTGGGGACAGCAGATGGGAAGCAAAGACACTGGCAAGGAAACAATTCTGGCACACCACTGCAGAAGGGAGTTCAGCTATTCATGATTAATTTAGCCATTGCACCAGAGGTCTCCAGTGACTATGGAAGCTTTGCTGTGAGCCACACGATCATTTATTTCTCTTCTAAAAAGAACTGTTTCTATGAAAAATTGCAATAAAACATGCTAAGCTGGAAACTGTCTGTGGCCAGAAAAACTATTAAAAACCACTAATAAGCTTCTTCAGCTTATTCATGTCCTATTCCAGATAATAAGAAAGTTAGGGTTAAATCCAAGGGACTTTCCTAACTTCAGTTATTAGAAGCAGAGCAGTAGCTCTGTAAAACAGGCCCTGGCTTCTTGCAGCCATGACTTTTCCCCTGAATCAGTTGGAGCCTGCTTTGTTTTCATTGGCATCAAGAACACATGAAGCACAGTCCAGTGGGTGTACAGTTGTGTATACACCACCAGCGCATTTGCATAACGTTTCAAAGTCCTAACTCAATGCCTGCAAAATGATAGCCACTGCTACAATGTATTTATATAAAGATAATTTGCTTCTCATACGATAAACTTGCACAAAGGCTTTTTTTCCTTTTTTTTTTTTTTGCTTCTTTTTCTACAGCGTAAGATTTGTGATAGTACCTCACAAGCTTCTCTTACTACATCCTACAGCAAACGGTACTCCTATAAACCCCACACTTTGGCAACTATCGACGACACCCTTCACCCCCACTTCCAACTCCCACGTTACAGTGCAGTACTGGCCTCCCTTCTGAGAACAGCTTTTCCTTCCGAACAGTTTGTTCACAGAGATACAGTTATTAAATCCCTCCAGTGTCCCCAGCGTGTTTCTCGCACACACAGAATACTAGTACCATTGTGGCCCTGAGAAAGGTGACAATTCTGACTCTCACTTCATCATCATTCTTTAAAATACTCGGTCACAACCAGAAACTCTACAGATGTATCCACACAGCTTTGCCTTAGAGCACTAGTTTTAAATAATTCCCCTTAAGTTATCTGCGGGAATAAATTGCAAGACTTGAGTGAATTAAATCTCCAAATGCCCAAATTCTGACATCTGGCATTTAGATACAAAATAAAGACTTTCTATTCAGCAGATACTTTCTTGTAGACAATATGAACTTCATTTCATCGCATGGTTTGAAACTTCGGGGTTTGGGATGCAAATGTGTAATAAAGGTCATGAATAAAACCAATTAGAGTTCTTCTTGGAAGTGCAAAAAAAGCACACAATTTAGAAGCAGGTACCTACATACCTTAACTTTGAAAAGTTGTTACTAGGTCAAAACCTACCAGAATAGTTCACATCAAATCGCTGCTCCATTCACAAGCAAAGAGAACAAGTCACGTTCTGTGGTTCAGGGCAGTGAGGTATTGGAGAAGTTGAGACTTAATCCTTCATCGGCTATTTCCACAATTTATGGATGACCTTGCCTCAAGGTCTGATGATAAAGCACACTGATATCTGAAGAACATCCATGGTAAAATAAATCATGCTGTTGTAGTAGTAGTAAGGACACTACTTCTAGCTTTTTACAAGACCCTTATACATGCATCTACACTCCTTAAATGTTATGCTCCATGTATACTGGTGAGGTAACCTCAGGAAATATAGGATTACATACACACTGCTTCCTTAATGCATCCATCAAAGGTTTTCATTAACAGGAGATCCTGTTTGTCCTAAGCACTTAGCAAAGTGAGTTAAAAATACACTTTAAAATGTTATGTGAGAAAGACATAAACTGCAAGAGAAAGTGGTAAACTGCGGCTCATTCAGAGGATTTCTTGGAAAATAAAGTTTTAGGAAAACTAGGCTACCTTTATGAAACCAGTAGGTTATGACACTGTTCCTAAGTGAAGTAGTCACAGGGGTAGCTTCAATCTACCCGAAGTGGTATAGGATTAGACTCGCTGTCAGCCAGCGGTACCTATCTATAGTAAAATCCGTAATACCACAGCGCATAATTCCACTGCTTTGTACGACATAGAGCTGTCCATCTCCAGAGATGTGACTTGGCTCTACTCCAGGGGAGGGCACACTCTGGCTTGCGATCAAGGTAAAGTAACATGTTTTAGTCTTAAACACAAGCCTGAGCAAGGGGTGCTGAGGAATCTGGAGTTCTCCACAAATAGCCTTGGGAAGCATTTTGATTAGGAATCATTTACAAGTCAGAGTTCCTCTGCCACTTCCTCCTTCCTCCAGGGGTAATGACTTACAGAAGCATCAGCAGCAAATGCTGACATTTCCCAGTCCTGGCTAGCAAAACTGCTAGAAGAATAACAGGGGTTTTTTTTCTCATTCCTAGCTTGCAAACAATCTGCACATGCATGGGGAGCACATGGATGAAACCCTAAGAAATCCATTCCTCCTTTACACTGCTGCATGGACCATGACACACATTCAGACATTCCAAATCTTTGCTTCTAATTTTTTCACAATAAAGTTCATATCTAGCTATTGCTGTTACTTTATGGATGGGATCCTGCTGCTAATTAATGGCTTCTCATTGGCAGCAAAGCACCTGTGAAAGGCTGATGCCCAGATGGTAATTTTCTCAGGGACAGCTTAGGCATGGTGAAGCATCTACAGCAATATGGTGCCATTTTAGGCATTTCTAGCACACCAGGCCTGGCTATATTTTGGGCAGGCCAGCTCTTTTGGCACATGCCTAAAGGCCTGCTGCTCTTCTTGGTCTGGGTCAGACCGATCATGGCAAGCCAATCAGCTTGGAACTTATCTCCAAGCTAAGCTCACATGGCATTCCCAAAGATGATGGCCATACCTAATTCTTGGCAAGGCCATATATATAGAGGCCATGTCCATGCCACAGCACATGGCCAGCTTCATTCAAAAAGATGGACAGAAGAGGTGGAAACACTTGTATCTACCTTTCCAATTACATCCTGCTAACCAAAGCACTCCAAAATAGAAGTACAGAGCAGTCAAAAATGAAAAAAACCATATGAACCATGAGGTTGTCTAGAAAGAAGGAGCATGTTTCTAGAACCCAGTGAAAGGGGCGTATACCCCAAGAATAATTTTTCACATCTGGAACTTCTCAGACAGGAAGATATTTCTGCATTTTACATTTCAGAAAATACTTACATTAACACTAATAATGGGGGTCACACCACATGCAACTGGAAATGCAAATTACAGTGCAATCTTATACTTGGCTTACTGCCTCATCATCAAAAACCATTATATGTCCCTCAAAGAGACAATAATCAAGCAAATAATACCTGGGTTTTGTTGTAAGTGTAGGCATCTCCTTGGCCCTGTTAAGTCTCCTTTGTACCTGTCTGATGATGTAAAATGGTCTTAAAATCAGTGTAAAGTGACTCATTAAAGACCCTCATAGGAAACAGAAACATACATTTTTAAGTGTAGGATTTGTTGAAGTACTAGAAAAAGGTATGTTAATTAGCCAAGCAAAGACATTTGAAAAAATGTGAATTATTTATATTGCAACCCTCATCCATAAGCAGAGAACTTTGATAATTTAATTCTCCAAAAGCTTGGGGGTTTTTCTCTACTCTTAATTTTATTTAACATGCTCCTGAGATTACAGGAATCCAGAACTCTCTTCTCAGCAAGTTTCCAGCATTTGCAGTGTTCTCAGCTGCACGCACTTTCAGTTATTAACCTTCCCTCTAATCATGCAGGGTGGTTCTCTGATAATGTGCAAAAGCATCATTTGAAATTATTCTAAAGCAGAGAACAGCTACACATACCAAAGTATTGTTGTAAGTTAACATTAACAGCCGCTATACCTTCCAAAATGATACAATATTTTTTTACTATTTAAAAAACCGACCCATCATATAAAACAGCTGCCATGTTTATTTAGATAAGTGCTCCTCCACTCTTATAAAGTGGAGGCTGATGACAGATGCGTCTTTAAGGCAAAAATATTAATTCTAGAAATGTCAGCATCTGCTTCTTTTCAGCCTAGCCTTACAGATTCACACATCGTTTTTCATCTACAACGAGAGTTTCTTTTTTTTTTTGTGCAGAGAATCTGAAAACATGGGTGTAAATTACTGGTCCCAAGGCCTGACACTTTTATTAGCACGTCACTGGTGCTACACACGTTAGGTCTGATTAGACATAGAGAGCATTTTCCACTGCCCACTCCCCGTGCAATGAGGAAGGCTTGCACTTCCCCGACAGGAATTTCCCACCTGACTGTTCCATTTCTGTAAATCGGTATTTGCTAAAGTTACGAGATGCAGTACAAAAATACTGTATGTAGCTCCTGGGATTACTGGAGATTAAAAGATATTAAAAAAACCAAAGCAAAACTAACAAAAAAAACCCAAAACCAAAACAAACAGAAAACCCCACAAAGCTAAATTTTCTACTGAATTCAAGGAGCCCAGCCTCCTGGCCCACCCAGCTACCATTCTATAATTCATTTGCATGTATTTAGTACAGTTATTGCTGTCCTTTTCATCATTTACATAGTACTGTTAGTAGACACCGCAGATGAAGCCCTACACCTTACTCACTACAAACACACAAAGAAAACTTCCTACATCTTTGCACCACATCACAGAAGAGCTCTGCAGTACTCACATTGCCCTCCAGAGAAATGCATGTCAACAGAAAACATCACTCAAGGAAAATTCTGTACAATCAAATCAATGAACATACGAACATACGAACAAACAGCAATCAGAAGGTGTCTGTAGCCATCAGCGATTCAAGATAAACCATCTTTCAATTAGTGACCAGTTAGAACAAATTACAGCTGCTGCAAGAATGGACCACGCTAGCTAAAAAGTGCCTCTGGGCAAAATCCATGTACATGCCACTAACCTGTGCCACATCATCCCCAGTGACTATCCAAGACATTCCCATAGCAGTGACAGCCATGCTAAAGGATTTACCACTGGAGTTACATACCTTCCTGGCACAACAGCAAGCAGCCAGGTGTTCTATTCAACAGAACAAAAATGTCTGTGTTGAATAACCAAAAGCTGTCCTACCCCAACTGGTAGCTGCTCTCCAAGCCAGCTATTTTTTATTCAGACGATGCTCAGGTTGTTATCCTAAACATTTCAGTGACAGTAAAACCTCTCCAGCATGGCTGCACAGAAAGGTGCTGACAAATCTCTATATTTCAACAATTTGAGCTGGCCAGAGATGAGACATCGCTTCTGGCTTGCCTGCAGGCCACACTGACCTCTCAGCATGGCAGTGTGCCGAGGCAATACGTCTCAGAAAGAGCAGACCGTGAGCTGAGAACTTGAGGCTGCCCACATCCATTACAGGGGCTTGTACAAAGTGCTATCACTAAATGACTTAGCACAATTTTCCCAATTTTCCTTGGAGTGGGGCAGTGCAGATCTTCTCCTGTAAGAGGAAGTCATTTATTTATATATGTAAAAACAATATGCTGCAGGTTTTAAGCATAAACAAAGAAGCTGAAAGACCTGGGCAGCCTTATGATCACAATAGGTAAGACAAAGCCAGGGAACAAATGGGAAGCAGCTTAACAAAACTGCAACTGTGACTGTCCTGTAAGCTTTGTGATCTCTTTGTTTGCTTACATGCTTTCTCCAATTTATCCTGCCTTTGCTCCTTGGCAAAAACATATTTTTACAGATGGGGCTAAAAATAGCAACGATAGAAACAGAGGACTGAAGAAACTAAGAGTTGCCAAGTGAGGTCTGCATGAGGCCTCTGCAATTCTGTGTCCAAATTAAACTGATACTAGAGCAGCCTTTGCGAAGGGCTTTGTATTTTACTATTTTCTGTGGGGGACAAGCACTTTTTCTACTGGCTCTGCTTAATATTCCTGAACTCTTAATTATTAGGATTGATCATGCATATAATGTAAAACAAAAGTTATTCTGACTGACATCAAGCTTGTATTTTTTCAGTAACACCAGGGGAGTCTGACTGGCAACACCATTTTGTTTGTAGTTCAAAGACTCTGCAGGGACTTTATTTTCAAAATATTTTTATGATTTCTTTAGGAGAAAATTTTTTTTCTCTCATGCATTTTCAGATTGCAGAAAAAGGTCGGTTTGAACTTTTTGCAAACATGAGCACAACTCTGCCAAATCCTGTACACTTGCAAGTCCTGGTCAGTATTGGGAAAACAGGATTAGACAAAAAGGTCATTTTCAACTTTGATACTTCACTTTCTCCCAAGGCCTCTGTAAAAATCATGCAATAAGGTTGTTCAGACGGTAACCTGCAAGCACAGACTGTCTTCCCCAGCACTAATTAAGACCTACCCAAAGAGAAAAACAACCCAAAATCTATTTAGAAATCTACTCTATTTTTCAAGGAAGGATGCTCACTGCATCCTAGGTGCTCTTGAGGCAGCATAAGCAAGAGAGGTATCCTAGGAGATGCAGTATTGGGCTCTTGGTTTGATACAGGCATGACACAGTTCATTCCTTAGACATAAATGAAGCAGAAACAGCAAAATAAGGATGAAGGGAAATTCCTACTGGGAGCATCCCTCAAAATACTGTCAATGATTTCCATGTCATTTAAGTAAGTGTATGTACCAGAAGCAAGGGAATTGTCATTCAAGTGAAGACGCAGAAGAAAATGCATCACTCTAGATAACAGCACTACAGTTTGCGTGTGAGACCTTTCCCCTCAACTCACTTCTGTTTTAAACAAGTGGGAGCAACCAAAATAAAAGTAAAGAGAAAGGGATTATTTAGCAATTTCATCCTCTTCCCAAATGTGAAACACTTGCTTAGGAAGGGCTCCTCTTCAAAGTTAAATGAAATCTTCTATGTATTATCCCTCCTATCCGTAGCCCTCTCAAACTTTCTTAATTAATTTTACTGCTGGTTTCAAAGAGTACTCCAAGTTGGCTCAAATCCCTTTGGATTGCATATCAGCATTAGAAACAGGAGATGTATTCCTATTCTCTCTTTTTCTTTTTCCTCCCTTCTTTCTAAGAGGAAGCAAGGGAGGATAATCAGTCACGTTATCACTCTAGAGAATGAGGCCACTATTGCATCTGAGGCAAACTCTGGACTCCTTGTGTAATTTGTACACACACTTCTAAGTTGATAGATGGTAACTGTGCTTTTTCTTTTTCCTTTTTATTTTCTTTACTTTTATTCTGGCAAATTCTAACAGACTCAGTCTACTCCATAATAATCTCATTAAATCAAGACAGGTCTGAATTATGCTTCTTTTTTTCTTCCTTTTTTCCTGCTTTACTGCAAAACTAAAAAAAAAAAAATTAACTTGGATTTTCAAAAGCACCAGAACTCTGACATAGATACAATGGACTCTGTGTAAGTAAGGCCATGGACAGGATACTTCCTAGCTCAAGGATTTCTCAAGAAAGATCCAGGAGCTTCCCAGAGTAGACAGGTAAGATTTTACAGCCAAATTTACACACAACATAAGGGGCAGCCATTCCAGTAAAGGCAATTTGAACACAGTGAAAGAGAAGCTCCTTATACTACACCAAAGCTGAATTTGACAGCAATTATTTTAACAGATTCTTTTTCTGAAGTGATTATTCACTCTTTATTTCTAACAGAGTGAAAAAGAGAGAGGGAGAAAAAACCTGTACAAATGTCAGACACTCATAAAGGATTCTTCTGTTTTGGTGTAAATTCTGTTCAGACTGCACCATGCATTTGTCCCATTTGCAAGTTCATTAAAAGAGAGAGAGAGAGAGAGAGAGAAAGCACTTCCCCCCCTGCCCCCCCGTGAAACTTTTTAATTGCAAGCAGCATTTCAGAGTGGACTTAAAGTGAAATATAATGAAACAGATATCCAGTGTTTGTAGCTATTTTTAAATGCAACAAAACACGGAAAAATTTCTGCCTGCAGTATACGTTGAAGCAAATTAGTAAAGTCTCTCTCAATCAAGAATTAGAAGAACCAAGAGCATCATAAAAACAACAGTTAATATATTTTTTAAACACTTCACTTGTGAAATTTCAAAGGAAAACTGGCAGGTCCTCCCTTTTCTTGTTCCCACTAATAATGCTCAAAAGCAAATCTGTAACTTCCACTTCTCCATGTTTCTAATCCACAAATACTGTTTAAAAAGATTTCTTTTCTATGGAGCATTTCATCAGACGGAAGTGAAACAAGTGGAATGGAAAGGATGGAAAAGCCTGAGTAAACTCTTCTCTAAATAATGTTTATCTGGACTTGAAATTTATAAACAAAGAGAGTTGAATTGAGACACTGTGTGGCATAAAAACAAGAAGAGTTTAATTGAGACACTGTGTGGCACTTCCTCCTTAGGAATCCCTGGCACCAGCAAAAAAAATCCTCTCTGATTCATCCTCGCTGCTGAACCTTTCAGTTTATCGTATCCCTCTTGGAAATCCAAAGGCCATAAAGATCCCTCACCACTGCAGACCTGGAAAGGGAAATTTTGCCGCCCACACACGGTCCTGACAAAAAGGCTCACAGAAACACAGGAGCAACGCAAAGCTCACACAGGTCATGTCTGCTGGTAAAGAACAACCACACGAGCAGGAACTCAAGGCTGTACCAGCACTGTGTGGACACCTTAAAGCTGAGATTCATCAAGATGACATTACTTCAGCACCAATTATAATGCCATGATGCTCTCCTCTTCCCTCTCTGTGCTGGAGCCAGCCCCAGCTGAGCCCTCTCTCCCTGATGCCAGAACAGACCTTGTTTTCTTTCACTCACCTGCCTGTTCCCCAGGAGTCAAGTTAGGCAAGATGGCTAGACAACTTCCAGGAGGTGGCCGGAATCTGTAAGTTTACTTAGAAAAATGCTTTCCCTGTACACAGGAGAATTCTGTTGGGAATGTCCAAATGCCCACAGCAATGTACCAGAAGCTGGTAACCTTCTGCCCCCTCTTTTCCAGGAGGCACCTATCCACTCTGCTGGAGGGGAGGCTGAGTGTAGGTAAGTTTGGATCATGCTTTGCTCAGGTAAGAATTCACAACGTCAAACACTGCAAGCAAAATCACCCTCTCCGAGGCTCCATCACTACAAGGTCCTCCACACTCAGTGCTGGGCCAGCTTAGGATTCTCATTCCATTTCTGCTTTTGTGATGGAAGTAAGGAACAAGAACTGAATTTTAATCTTACAGAGAGACCTAAAAACAGGAAATAAATTAGAGAAGCCCTGAGTGAGATTCATCACCTAAACAAAGCCTCCACCAATTCAAAAATGTAAGGCCTACAAAGACGGTTTAAAACATTTACCTCATTCCTGACCAACACAAGAGAAGGGATAAGCAAGAATAAGGCTTGTAGTTGTGATTCTAAGACCACCAGCTGATGGTTGCCTTCCAGATCTTACTGTTGCCAGCCGGAGGCTATCCCATACTCAGAGGTTTGCCAAGTCTATGAGCTGCAGAAAAAGGTGGTCAGGTTATCTCAAGCCACCTATACCAGCTGCTTGAGCTTATGCAGCTGATTTTGCCTGGAGCCCATTTAGCAAGTGCTTTCTGGCTCCCTTCCACTGGCAGAGCTCAGGAGACGGGAACGTACACAAGATGGGAATATCGAGCATCGGGGGATGGTAACACGTTAACCAGCACAGCTGCCGGCAAAGTGAACATCTGTCTGTTGCCCAGGTCTCCTTTCACAAGGAAAAATGCTCTCTCCCACAGGCTCATCTGCATACTATACAAGTATCTGCCCCCTCACTAAGTACCTTGGCCATAGTTGAGTTTGCCTGCAGTGTAAACTAGCTCATGCAATGGTTTGTGTTACCATGGCTAGATTCCTCTGGATATCAACAGCTAACTTGAGTATACTGCAGCATCAAGCAAACTAACTTTTTTTATTGCAAGTTTCATGTAAATGAGCCAGAAAAAAAACCTGAGAGGAAACAACACCAAGGAGGATATTCTGTATAACTTTTTAGCATGACCATACTGCATATATGTTGGATAATAACAATGTGGTTACCTCAGACTACTTCTTTCCTAAAGAACATAACACCTGGTTTGGTTCTTAAAGCTGAAAGTTGTTTTCCACCCAGTAATTAAGTAAGTTGTCAAGCAGCTGTCCCATACACAGCCAAAGCCATTGTTTACAAACTGTCTGGGGCCCACTCTGAAGCACTGTGGAAGATTTGGAAGCCTCTCAGGCCCAGCTAACCGTGTCGTGTACACCCTGCATCGTGCAGAGGGAAGCACTACGACAACTGAAGGATGCTTGTTAAGACACAGAGAATTCCAGAATTTGGAAATTCAAAGCCCTAGAGCACATCTTGAATGTCATGCAAATCCCACCTGAGAACGCAAACCGTGTTACAGCGTTGCTACCAAAAGAGCAGTGTCAGGTGGGAGGGAAACACCACCCAGCGCTTATCGTGAATCCTTCTGGCCTGGAAATATCCTATTCTCGTGCCTCCCAGGCACTTCACCCAGCATGAAATCACCACTAACACTGCCTGTCTCTCATAGTAGTTTATTTCACTCCAAGGTGCAATCAATTCTTATTTTACTCCAACTCACACATTTCTTCTGGTGATGTCTTTAGGCTCTCCTATTCTCAAGACATCAACGAGAGACTCTCTTGCTCTCGTTAGCCAACAAAGTTTTCAAACAACTCTGTCTGGGGAGGGAATTCCTGCCTGAGAACATAAGAAGCCACTTCTCTCTCTGGCTGCCTCACTACGACTTCTATCAAATCCCATTCAGCTTCCCAAGTAAATGCACTTCTGCCTGTTCACCTCCTGCCTCCCTTCCAGCTCAGTACAGCACATCTCAGGCCATCTCTCAGTTCCCTTTCCACCATTGCAAATTACACAGAAATCATGTGCTCTCTACCAACAGAGGAAGATGAGCACATTTGTGCTCTGTTTTTTCCATGCTTGACTAAATACACCTCTGCCATTGTTCCTAATGGTCCGAATTGCAGGAGGAGCAGCAGGGGGAAAAAGTAACCATTCTTTTACCGAATTCCTCAGTATAATGATTCGTTCTTCTAATACATTTCCTGTGTTTTGAGAATTTTCCACGTTTCAGGGGAAGGTAAATAAATCCTGCAACTCACATGAGTGTTCTATTTTTGACAGTTCTCAAGGATATCAGATTAATGGACAATGTTCAGTATCATGAAAATGCTGTGCAAGAAAAGGGAAAAGCCACGCTTCCTGGGAAAATGCATAGAGATTAAGTGTTCCAGCTTGAAATGTATTTTGCTGCTCTCCTGCTGGCTCTTTGCCTGCCTTCACGTGGGGAGAAAGAATAAGGTGTGAAGCCAGATCAAGCTTCCTCTTTTGTCTCCAACAGGACAAGCCTCAACCGAGGAAGGAGCACTGTGAATAAGTCCTGCATACAGATGCTTTTCAAGAAAACAGGACAGGCAGTCCCAGTGGAAGGTGAGCCCATTGTTAAGCTTGGCTGGACAAATGCCCATTTTCTCCAGAAGTGTTACCAGTCCAGGCATATAGCTGTAGATGAGTCATGTGGACCTTCTCCTACTTCCCAAAATTTTTCATCATTAAAGCTATCAAAAAATCATTTATCTCATTTTTAAAAGCTACAAATAATGTGTTCCATCACCCACAGTTAAACTCAAAAGTCATATATAACTTTTAATCCTGCGCCTTCAACACGAGGCAAGACTCTGCTCACAGGATGCAAGCTCCCAGAACTTGCCATGTTTGTCCAGCTTTCATTTATAGCTACTTAATGCTAGTCCAACATCTGTATGTCACATTCTCTCTTTAAAAGAGTAAGTGCTTTTCAAAGCATGCCATATGCCAGAGTTTTCTCCGTTATTGCTAGTCTCTGGAAGACACTTATTCCTCTCCTTGTTCTTGGAATGTCATCTCTCTAGGTGATCCAGGAAGGTGCTCCCCACCATGCTCTGACTACACTGCAGTAGCTCATTGGAAAGCTGGTAATTATTAAGAGCATCCTAATATCCCAGTTAAAGGGACACCACTGTACAGTAAACATGTGCCACATCAGTCAGAACAAACCTTACCAGCAAGAGAAAACAAGGGTTAAGAGACTGTGTCTACTGAAAGCACAGGCTATAGCAGTAGTGGAGCAAAAAAAAAATAACCCAAATGCATGATTCAACGTTTAGTAAATAACAAATGACCTCCTTCAACTGCCCCAACATTTCAGGCACCTTTTCTACTTCTCCTAAATCAAGCCAGTCTCCCTCTGCATCCTGAAGACAGCCTGCAGCTTCTGCTGCCTGAGACAGCACTCGCCTCCCCCTCTCTACCTTCCCCTGTGCTCTCTCAGGGGAGTGAGAAGGCCTAGAGCCAAACCCATGGCATTTCTTCTAACTACATCCAATCCTAAAATGCCTTTGACCCTCTGACTTCTGCTTACTGCATGATGGGGCTCTACGTAATGCTGCTGAAGTCAACCTGGCCAACCCAAGGTTTTGTAATTGATAGTTTTACGATGCTTTTTAATTACCACATTCCTGGCCTCAGCATCTCTTACAGTCAACTGAAGAAACTGTGATAAAACTTTATATATTGTATTAGGAGGAATATTAAATTAACACCTCCTTATGGGAACTGCTGGAGACAAGACACATGCCCAGAAGAACCATTCTTCTGCCTCAATCCGTCTGAACAAGCAAACAGAGGATTCAGATATACAAAGCACCTAAACAGGTTATTGCAGCAGCAGGCACAATGGAAAGGTGTCCATGGGAGTCCTAGTGAACACAAAGACACTGGTTAAGTAGCCAAGATACCTCTTTTTAAATAGTCAATTGCGAGTGAATCGGTGAGGACTCAAAGTACACAACCTTCTTGTCTCCCTATGAAAAGTCAAGCACACGGCAGCCAGAGCTGCCCCTAGAGAAATTCACGTGGGTGCTTCTTCCCAGGATTAGCAAGGCATTCTCTGCTAGAGTGAAAAGGAGAGAAAGGAGAGTGAAAAAGGAAAAAACAGTCTACATTTTATTCTACATGTCTACTACACCCTCCCCAGGCCCTTCACTTGAGAGACAAGGGAAATAAAATGTGAATGGGAATTACTAGGGCATAGATTACTTCTCCTTCTAAATTATACCAGTACTTTGCACAGGCACTCCCAATTACTTACTTCACGGGGTGGATCTTCCTGCTAACTAGCCCGAAAGAACAAGAGGAGTAAGTGCCTTCTGGCACTGCTGTCCCTGAGGTCTAAAAGAGGAAGGCTCATCACCAAGAAACCATCTTCCATTTTCCAGGTGGTTACAAATGCCTCCAGTCCCTTACATTCTTCCCAGCCTTGCACAAATGGAAGTATTATCGAGTTGAAAGCTGTAGTTTAAATTCGTCCCCTACATGGTGATTTCAGTGACGATGTGAGCGCTGACCAGCGGACCAGCCACCACCTCCTGAGTCAAGGCCTCTGCCCAGGAACCCACTCATCCCATGCTGCTGTTAGCTTGTTCCCCTGCGTGGGCACACCCTACACATCAAATTAGCCCAAGAGAAGGAATGTCAAGTGTGGATAACCCTGCAGCAAAACTGTTGCATCCCGTTAACTGCTGCAAGGAGGCAGAGAGGTTGCAGCTGCCCCTTGGGAGTCTGCATGTGTGGAAAGGCATTTCAGAGCTCTTTACACATTGTGAGCTAATGACTGGTGATTTCATTTATCTTCGTTCGGATAATAAATAACAACTCCAACTTAGCACTTACAGCTGACCAGACTCCACCTCAATACTGCCTTTTTTAACTCCCCAGCAGAGCACAACTGTTCAGGTTTCATTCCTTTGTGTTCTCCTATAATTTTAATTAGGCTGAAAACCAAAAGCCATAAGTTAATGCCTGTTATTCCAGTACTGCCAGTTTTTAATCAATCTGTATATGCAAAAGTTTCTTTCAAAAATTGCACTGTCACCAGAAATCAAATCCAATAATTTTACCCTGCTGACCTGAGTTTCATTACCAGAGAAATGAGGATGGGGAGAGGCGAAAGCAGAGAACAGGAGCACTCATAAAAGGCCTCACTAGCACAAGTACACACACAGGAACACCACCAGCTGGGAAGTCAGCTCATACAGAAAAAAAGGGTCAAGTACTTTCAGGTTCTAGGGAATTATATTTAAATTAGGGTTTCGCTGCATGCAGAAACAGAGCTGCTGGAACCTCTGAATATGGCTCCTATTAAACGTCTGTTATTAATTGCCCAGCTAGTCATAGCTGGCCATTTCTCTGCTTAGGAGCTGCTGAACTCAAGGACAGCCCATCAGGCTGTTGTAGCACTTCACAGCACCTTCCTACTGGTAAGTTAACATCGCAAGGGGTAACTACTTCTTCTTTATCACTCTGCACTAAATATCCCTTTCTGCAGCTCCCTGTTCTGCTGGGAAAGGCAAGCGCCCCTCGGCCAGGCTGGGTGGCAGGCCAGGCTCAACCTCTCCGCTCCCCACTCGGACGGCCCAGGGCCCCCCTTGAGCGGCTTCACGAGGCCCAGGGGGCTAATTCGGCGTCTGTCTCCCCTGCCTGCTGTCCACCTGCTGTTTGGTAATGGATCAATGGATAGCACCCTGATGCGACGTGTGCCCTGGCTCCGGCTGAGCCACCAAGGCGCGGCTGAGGTGACCCTGCCAAGTCCCGGCAGGATCGACGTCACCCATCTTAACAGGTCCCTCTTCACCTAACAGGCTTCGCCTCTCTGACCGCCTTCTCACTTTACGGCTCCTGGTCATTCTCACAAAAATCTGCCATCACAAACAGGTTTCCATGCTGGTTTTTGAGGTGGCTCCTTGGGAATGCGCCGGGGCTGCGGAGCGGGGCTCCGTCCCCCACGACAGGCCGCCTTCCCCCGCGGCCGCCAGGTGGCGCTGCGCAACAGCGCCGA
>VZTA01010915.1:655265-706709 GCA_013398855.1 Mohoua ochrocephala
CGGGGACGCGCACCCAGCCAGCCGGGGGCTGGGGGATCCCACGGGGACCCGGGGATCCCACGGGACGCGGGGATCCAGGGACATTGGGATCCCACGGGACACGGGGATCCAGGGACATGGGGACCCCTGGGGACACGCGGCACACACAAGTGTGTGCCCTCGCACAAACACGCTCACGCGTGGGCGTGCAGCAGCAGCACGCGTGCAAGACGCAGATACACGCACGTGTGCGCAGACAGAGGCACCCACGCACACTCTGCTTTTTCCATGCCACTGGCGGTGTTCCAAGAAAGAATGAGAGAACAAAAGAATGAGCAAAAGAACGAGAAAAAGGAAGAATGAAAGAAAGAATAAAAAGAAAAAGCCAGTCGTGGGTCTCTCCCCACGACCACCGCTCCCCTCCCCCCCATTCATATCCCTCATTCTCAATATGGCAAAACAATCCATTTAGACAAAATTTTCCATTTGGCCTCCAAGCCTTTATGCAAGATGTTAAGGTAAAGCTTGCCAGTATTTGCTCTTGAGTATCAAAACAGTAAGTTACAAATGCAGGACTCAATCTGTCTCTGAGTTAGCGCCACTGAAATGAACCTAATTAAACCAGGAAATCGTGGGACGTGTGGGATTATACAAAAACCAGTTTGTTTTTCAAAATTTAGAGATAGCACATAGTCATCTCCAAAGACAGCAGTCTGCTGTTTTGACAGCACGCTAGCAATAGGTGATAAAATTATGTGGTGGACGTAATTAGTTCCTCATTTTTATCCCACCCAACCCAGCTCCCGGATTCCATTTTTATGAAAAAAGTTATCTCAATTTTATCATGGAAAACCACATTCTTTTAAATATTTGTAACTTTTTAAGTTCAGTGTTGTTTAATTCAGATAAAAGGAGGAGACATCGAGTCTAAATGAAATTTGGTTCAAAAGGACTAGAAGAAACTTCTTCTCCGAGGGCCAGCATTTCAAAGCCACTGCTGTCGAGACTTTCTTACTTGAGAATGAGGTGGTGGAATTCAGCACTGTCTTATTTGAAGACATGTAGATTTTGGAGCCAAAAGTCAAAACTAAGAGCACGACCATAAGTTATCATGTTTGAAAATTTCCATCCTGTTTCTTTTCATTGCTTTCCTTTCTGCACTGAAATGCTGAAACCCTGAATGCTAAAAAAACTCCAGCAACTTCATTTCTGTCAACAGACCGTGAAGAAACATCTTGATAATATTTCATAGGGCTGACACATCCTCATTCTGATATTACCGCTGTTGAAGACAAATTGTCAAACTCCTACACATTTTCAACGTATTGGTTCTGATTTATTAAACCAGTAATTTTGAAAGCTATTACAGAAGACTAAATGTTATCCAAATTACTGTTCAGTACCAGGGGAAGCAGAGGGAAAGAAATGGGGAAGCAAAGTTTAATGCGTCCCCTATTATACATTACCCAGAGATTTTGTGCTTAAATGATTTTTAATTAATAATATTAAATTGTTGTTTATTCTGTAGTTGAACCACAAATATGCTTGTTGGCATTCCAGATACGAATATTTCAGGCTATTCTGACGAGGCATGTGTGGTATGCTGTGTTTTATTTTAGTTTTCCTTCTGTGGGCAAGTGTCATCCCTAGGAGAAAGTCTTCTATCTGATCAAAGTTGATACGAACTTCAAATGAGATTTTAGAATTATTTTTGTGATACTGACTTAAAGCTCCTACTCCCATCATGACTGGTTTGCTTCATCTGCAAGAGCACAAATACCTTATAAATCCTGTACATCAGAAATTATTAATTCCTTTTTTGCCTTTGCTTTCATCTGCCCACTTCCAGGATGCATCTTATGCATGCTTCCCCACCTTAATAAACGTAAGTATTCAGAAAAAGATAGAGTTCAAAATGAAGGAGAGCTGAAGGATTTTGTGGGGAGCTGGAAATTACAGATTTTAATCTCTGCACTGGCTGGATACCCCTGGGTTTTCATGGGCAAGCTAGCACCTTTGCTTTCTGCAGCAGCTCCAGCCAATTCGAGCCCTGCTGGCTCCCTTAGAGCACTGTGTGCTTCACACATTATTTTGCAACCACCGTATCAGGAATGAAAAAATGATTCCCTAGGCACGACTTGGCTCCCCTCCGCTAAACCTCCTTACATACTGAGAAGGGAACATCCTCTCTGCTTGGAACCCATTGCCCTACAAGAAAAATCAGACAAAGAATCAAAAGTTTATTATAGAGTATACCAGGCTACATACTGAAGTCCGAAGAGCAGTATCAGGGAACAAGCATGTCAAATCCAAGCCTGCTTTGGGAACTTTGCCACCTTTCCATAAGTTTGAAGAAAGTCTGAGATAAAGGATTTCCCAGGGACTGTCAGCCATGAGAGGCAGATGGATAACATGTTTAGAAATACAAATAGGCACTCATTATGAAAACTGCAAAAAGTACCTTTGGTCATTAGGGATATTAATAGTATCCTCATTAGCCTCTTGTCTGACTCAGAGAAACACTACAAAATACTGTTCTCAGGAGAATGACAGCAAATATGTTACTTGGTTTGATATTTCTGTTGATGTACAAGTGTGTTTCTTCTCCTTCCATCTCCCTCCGTCCTCAAACTAGCCTGTAACTTACTCCTCATTTTATATAATCACTTGCTGTTACCTCTGCTGCGCTGAATACTCGGGAAGCCAGAATGTGTCCTCCAAATACCACGGATGCTAAAGGTTCAAGCACTGGCAATTTGAACATGGAGTAAAACCCCACAGCCCATACTTCAGGAGGCAGAGCTATTACTGCAGACCACAAGGAATGTAACACCACCACAGGGAAAGAAAATGCCTCCCTGGCTTGGTTTCCACCAGGTGTCAACTTTTATGGGCCCTATTCCCACTTAGCTACTTTATAAAATGCTCACTAAGTTAGACTCGGGCTCACAGTCAAAAAGACAAAGTCACAGTAGTAGATGCTGTGCAAATACTACTGATAAGAGATTTTACATGTGCCTGTCAACTACAAAAAGCAGTGGAGAGTAGAAGATATAATAAACACAGGACTTTCCCTCCCTGCATCATCCCAGACATACCCATACTTGCTTAAGTGCAGCACAAAAAAACCTAGATGGGGGCAGGGGGGGTGGAGGGGGGAATGGTAATTGCAGGAACTTTTGGGAATTTAAAAAACCGACCTCAAAAGACAGGGAGCAGAGCAGTTCAGCTGGCTGCTGAAAGAATAAACAGTACATCAGCAACTGAGACTGCTAGGAAGAATTGCTATTCAGCTGCATCCAGGAGAAGGAAAGTTATGCTGCCCCTAGGAGAGAGGGCAGAGAACAGACTGAGCACTGAAAAGCAGAAAATCCTTACACTTCTTGCAGTTAATTATTTTCACATGCATTAACTCATTTTCAATTTTTTGCTGAGTATATTGAATATCTGGGTGCGAGGCAGGTGGTAGTAAAAGGAACAAGACTCTCCTCATTGTTATGCTCTCAGAGTTGAGACTGGCTCTGTTTTTTCCTGTGAAGAAGGATTCTATTGGCAAAAGCACATTAGCTTCTGTCCTACTCTCAGAAAATTCCTGGTGCTGTGTTCTGGAGAAGGAAAATAAAAAAGGGAAAAGAAACCATACAAAGCACGCAAGCTACTCAAGTGCTTCTGGGCTCCAGTGCCTCAAACATGAGATCTGAGTGCTGGAAATGTGGTCTTTCAATTGCATCAACTCTGACACCCAAGTAGGGGCAATAAAGAAATTTCCATGCCAATGATTTTAGCACAAAATAACAAGTAATGCCAGTAACTCCAGTTAGGAGAAAAAAAAAAAAAAAGGCAGCACATGCACACACACACATCTGCTTTCTGTAGAAAATCTCGATGCTTCGTTACAAAGCTTCTGGCAGAGAGCTGAAAACTTCTTGGGTTTTCAATGAACCTTGGAGTTGTTAAGTTTAATGGCGTTCGAGTCATGTTTGGGACAGAAGTTTAGGTACCATGGGAGCGGAACTTCCTGGAAGAAAGCTAAGACACATTCAGACAACTTCTATCTCTAGAGTTAGAAAGCATTTTTAAGGAGTTGCCTTTCACATTCAGGCACCCACAGCGGAAGCTGGGTGTTTACGTCCCACTCCCGACCCTAACCCTTTGCTGCCTGCAAGGATTTCTGCAACTTTGCATCACGTTGATGTACCCACAGCAGAGTGCCAAGGATGTTATGACAGTTTGGCACCTAGTCACATTCTATTTCTGACAGGTTAAACCAGAGTAAGTAAATCACTGTCATGTCTCAAAGCACTCTTTTTTTTCCCCTTTTCTGTTCCCCATGTCTGTTTTGACAGCCAATGAATTATTCTGCCTATTCTGCTCTCAGCCTAACAGGATGAACTGTATAAAAAAGTTACAGCCTGTCACAATCCCTGAAAACAGTTTGCTGGGTATAATTTTCCTCCATTGACTACCCAAAGTGTTTGTCTCCAATCATTAAATAAGGCAAAAGCAGTAAGTATTTTTGCTAACCATTTAAAACATTGGTGGAATCCAAGGAGCTTTAGCTATCCTTTCAATATGACTGGTTTGTTTTAAGAAATGTTAATTTATCACACATCCCAGCTGGAGACTAGTTTATCAGTTAGAGATGGAAACTTACTCCCTTATCAACACAAAATGCTTCAAGGACAGAAAACAAAAACAATGCTGTAGGATGCAGGAGAAAGAGCAAGGAGAATTTAGGCAGAGTGATAGTAAGTCAAAATGGAATTTGGCAACCCCACTAGAGCTCAACAGCAATTCAAACTTATTGATCCCAAATTTCACTTTACGTCTTCTACGAAATACATTAAAAATGAACAGTGTCAACAACAATAACATGATTAACTAAAATAATTCAATACGCAAAGTGATATGACGTCAGACTTAAGAAAGAGAGGTAGAAAATCACAGAATATTTTGAGTTGGAAGGGACACACAAGGATCATTGAGTCCAGTTCTTAAGTGAATGGCCCACACAGGGATCAAATCCACAACCTTGGTGTTATTAGCACCATGCTCCAGCCAACTGAGCTAATATTCATTTTCATTCAAAACCCGGTTGCATAAGGCCTTGAGCAACCTGGTCTAGTGGGAGGGGAGGTGGGACTAGATGACCTTTAAGGTCTATTCCAACCCCTTAACGGTCTATGAGTCTGTGATAAAACCTAAAGGCACAAATGTAACAATGCATTGTCTCCAATATTTTATTTTTATTTTATTTTTTGCTTCTGAAAATTGGAGAGAGGAAAACAAGTAGGTGTTATGCAGTTAATTGAGCACTCATGTAAATTCATTTACCAGGATTGTGTGTACTAAACCATCCTGTCTAAGGACACAGGGGGCTGTGTGCAAGTTTAAAATCATTAACTATTGTTATTTGGTAACAAGACCCAAAGCTGCGACATCCAAGTTTATTTAAACCGAAAGGATGACAAACATGAAAGCCAAGCACTCCTACTCTTTTCAGCCTTTCCTTCATTGTACCACCAGCCAAAAAGGTCTTGGACTCTCCATAAAATGTTTGGCAAACAAAGGCCCTGTTAATTGACAAGCTATTGCTTTTACTGCTTCCTACCACAATTTGTGGGAATCTTTTAGACCCGAATCAATTCTGCACACAAGCGTTCCCATGAGATGCCACACGCATTCCCATTTGAAGCCACTTACAAGAAGTGCTACAGCCTCTCTCATAAAACCTTTGTCTTCACTGGGCACTTCTGGAACCACGTGCAACCCTTTCATCCCCTGATGGACAGCAGGTTCTTTTTTTGCTTGTTTGTTTGCTTACTTTAACCGGGTTCTTTGTTTTCTGCCACCTTACTGCTTTGTTTTTACTCTAAGATAGATCCTTGCCTTTGCAAGGAGTGAGTTATAGCAGAGATGTTTGCAGTCCTCATTGCACCCCAATGCCAATAAAAAATAGTCCCCTCGTCAGAAGCTGCCTGTTAACAGCTCTCCTTTTATTGCTAAAGCTCTGTGCACTTAATTCTTCTTTGTCAGTAAGAACAATCTATCTCAGCCTGTTAATTAGGAAAAGTTTAACAAGACAGGGGACAGACACCTGACAGCACAAGCTCTGTTCCTTTTCTCTCAGGAACAACAGCAACCTGCACTCGTGGTGTAAGCCCTTATTATCACCATTTAAAAGTGGTCAGCCTGCATTATTGTTTTCTTTATATGCTTCAGAGAATGCAAAATCCACCCTGCTTTGTGTATTCATTTCCTTTAAATGAGAAGAAGTCCTGGACACTTTTCCTCTGTGCTGCAATGCCCAGTTCGGGAGTGTTGTTAATCAGCATTCATTTGGGCCATTCGGGTACCCAAGAAGCTTTAGGTCTTTCATGGCTTCTAGTGTCACTTCATTCATTCATTATCACAATACCATCTTTCATCATAAAACTGGAAAGACGGTCTCTGTCTGAACAAGAGCCTTATAAAGTCAGAGCACCTTCCTCCAATTCCTCAGCATTTCCACCCTCCTTTTCCAACAGGAAAAATTCCCCACAGAAATCTGCCAAATCATGCTTTCATCTTTCTTCACATTCTTTTTCCACATTTTTTTCTCTCAGGGACAGAAATGCATGTCCTTAGGATATAAAGCACAACAGGCACTCATCTTTTACTGCTGCCCATACATGCCATCTCAGAAATAATAACTGGATAGTGCTACCTCTATGAAACGATGGACAAGGAAGAGCAGCTGGAGGCAGACCCGTCTGACTGCACAGCCAGAGGAACAGGGACCAGGCTGAAGCATGGAAGGAAAATTTGAGCTGAAGCCTGAAGAGTAGGAGGGGCAAGGAAAAAGGCTCCAAGGAAGGAAGGCATATGAGAAAGAGGCTGTGTGTTCTGAGCCCATGATCCTTAAAGAGTAATCTAGACCTTCAGGGAGCTGCTCAATACCTCTGTTCCCCTGGAAATGCGCCCAAACAGGGCACAGCCTCTTCCTGCACAGAAACACTCATTTGATCCTCACCAAAATTAAAAGTATGATGCAGGGTTTCCGCAGCCTGAGCTGGGAACACACTCTGACTAGGTGAGCAAGGAAGCTCTGCAGGTAGGATGAAAGTCAAATATCCACAAAGGGAGGAAATGAGACCTTGACACAGAAAAATGCTTCCCAAAGTCTAAAATTCGAAGTGCTTATGAATAAAAATTATTTACACTGAATAACTCCACTGAATTATGCCCACTTGCACTGCTGTGCCACAGTTTGCTTGTATTTCAGAAAAACTGTGAATAGCTTTTATTTTAACTTTGCTTCTTGACTTTTATTAAAATAATTTTTAACTTTTCCTTATAGACATATTTTTTGAGACAAATCAAAAGAAGATTGAAAATGGCTACGCATGTTGATAAGAGAAAAAAACTCACACTGTTTTTAACCTTTTCTTTCTAGATGTCCAAATTTTTTTTTTTCACTCTGGTATTTCCAAAATTAAAGGAATTTTATATTTCAGACATGGCCCAGGTAGTGTACAATCCCCATGAAAGTAGGTATACTTTTTGAAGCCTGAAGAAAATCAGATAAAGAAAAAACAAATAACAGGAGAATGCCTCTGTCTCCATGCTGCATTATTTTTCTTGCTGAAGTTCAGCGCATACCAAGTCCTTGCTCTTCCACACCTATCTCCGCAACCACACTTCACCTACCTGGAAGACGGGTTTTTTATTAGGCTACTGGGAAAGCCAAACTGTCTAGCCTTGCAAAAAATCTGCAGACAAAATTATGGGGTGTTCCTAGAGAGACACGGTGACCAAACCTCCACATCCCATTTCCGAGCTCTTCCTGGTCTCCATTTGCATCCATCCATAAGCCAAACACTTTACTAATGTCACTAACTTTGAGGATGTGAACACTGCTCCTACCAAAAGACCAACTCTTTGCTTTTCCACCCCTCACTACAACTCCTTGTCTCTGTTTCTTAGCCCCAGAGTAAGGGCAGACAGTGTCTGCTGCAGTTTGGAGCTGAATCAAAGCAGCTGAAGTACATGGAAATTTGGGAAGATCAGCGTTTGGCACTGCACTGAGGATGGAAATTTGAATTTGAATTATCCTCAGCCTTCACTGAGGATACATTTAATTGCATGTTCCCCTGAGTTTCCCAGTAGACTGGCGTACCTCCCCCACTGTCTTTTGTGGTGGGAATGTATTCCAACAGCTCCCAAGCCTTTAAAGCGCTATCAGGATGCTTAATCACCCAGCTGACTGCAGGGGCAGGATCGGTCTTGGCTATCTTCAGCCATCTCTAAGGCCAGGAGCTGGGTAGGCTCCCCCTCTAGTTAGTGGAGGAAGATAAGCATCTGCAGAGAATAATCCATCCCACCTCTCTCTCTCTCTCCATTAACTGAAGAGGAGCCCAGATAAGTAGTTCAGATCAGACACATTACTTCTGAATAGCTGGAGCTAGACAAGATTAATTCCACCCTCAGCATCCAAAACACTTACATATGTAGTTTCTCATTACTTATCACAGTTGAAATGCCTGTTACTCATTGATTTAGAAACAGATTTTGCCATTGTGATTTCCTTTTCTTTGTGCAAAACTTTTATTATTCAGTATTTGCATCCCAGCACTCAGGACTGTAAGTGACAAGACATTTCCTGCACGCACACACCCACCAGTGCACCTGCAGACCAGGGGCTGGGTGCATCTTGAACCCCTCTGAGCAGTGGTTTAAAAGCCCCTGATGATGCAAAGGAGATTGACCAGAGGCTCCTTTTTGATTCAGCTCTCTAAGAGCCTCAAATCCCTGTGCTATGCTTCCAGCTGTTTGGGTTTTACTTGTTCCCAATCATTTCGGAAGAACAGCTAGGAGGACAGCATTGTTTTTGTGAAACGATGCCGTTTGGGGACCAAACACACGTAACCACCCTGCTGATGGTCGTCCCCGGGACGTGCCTCTCTGCAGGACAGACAGACGGTGCAACCTTTCCCACTCCCAGCTCTCAACCATGCCAGCAATGCCATGACCCAGCCTCCATTTCCCAAGCAGGTCCGCTTCCCTTCTCCCGGCAGGGGTGTGGAGCGCGGCCGGCCCCGGGCTGCGGCGTCTCCACGGGGCTGCGCGCTCCCAGCGTGGCGGTGCCTCGCACGGCCGCATGCCTCGCATGCCGGAACGCGCAGAGCCCACGGTCTGGGTAACAGCGCTTAAAGGAGTCAAAAGGGGCTGGTTATGAGTTTGGATACTACCACCTAAAGATAAGCTTCTCCATGGTTACCGCTCTCACGCAAGGTCACTCTCCTGCCAAACCTCCTCTCCTCCCTCCCTGGCTCTCTCTCCTTCCCCCTCCACTATTTTTTTTTTCCCAAACGTGCTACATCAAAGGAGAAAATGAAAACATTTACGATAATCACAGTCTGACTATTTTAATGCAGGCTGTAGGAAAGGAAACATGTAAGCCAAGTGCTCTTACTGTGCAAGCAGAAACACACTCTCGACCTCATAAAAGTGGTATCTGAGAAATAACACTTGATTAAAGAAGCCAGTCCTTCATTTAAGTAGGTGCTTATGGTAGGGAAAATAGCCAAGGTTTCTCTAGAACAGGCCACTGGCCTATCACGAAAAGCAGGAACAGGCCAGACAGATGAATTACTGCGAGACAGCTGGGTTTCAGCCGGGGTGCGAGGAGATCCCTATTATCCCTTCCACCTTTCCTACACAAATGCCTCTCCCCAGAGAAACTGAGTCATTAAAAGCCAGCTCGTTCACTCCTGACAGGCAATATGCATTGAGTGAGAGGTGATACATTCTCATTTTCAGCGAGAAATCTTAGTCGCCCCAAGGAGCAGCTCACTTAGGAGAGCGGTAATGGAATACAGGGCCTTTCATCTCCACTTCGCCGCCGCGAGCACAGCCTGGCTCGGTAACAACCCAAAAGTTATTAGTCAGTGGCTTGTTTCGCTGACCTCCATGAAATGAGTTTGGTGAGTTAGGTCTGGTTTTCAGTAGACAATACCTAGGACCACAAGTGGTGTTAAACAGGAACCATATTGATGAGTTAAGCACCCGGCAGGTAAGGACTGAGTGACTTGCCCAGGTGTAGCCCTGCCATTGCTTTCTCTGCCCTCCAGGGCCATGGAACGCATAGGAAGCCCTGCAACTGGCCAGCCTGCTCCACCAAGATGCGGACCCTTAGCTCCTAAAATCCCAGTTTTGTCCTCATTTGCACAAACATCATTAAAAACAAATAAACAAAAAATCCCAACAACTTAACAGCCATTTCACATTCTTTGGGAGCCCAATAGTATCTAGTAGGCACCACTTTGAGCTGAAAATACCACAAACCTGAACTACCAAAGTACTTTCCCAAGATGCATCCCCACTGCCCAGACTTGCAGATGTGTACTGACTTTTGGGTGCATCATTTTGCAACAATAAAATTCCTTTTCTTAAGTAATTCCTCATTATAATACATTTAGCGAGTGCCGATCAACCCTTCATCTCTCCAGGATGGCAGCTGTCTCTCTTTACTGTCTTCCTGTTCAATGGTGTCTGCAGTCCCAAGTTTGAGCTACCCCTGGGACAGTGATTGCCTGTGGAGTCCAGAATCATCCATTGTTCGAAAAGCTTGCTCCCAAGTAAAATGCAGAACTCACCCTGAAGTGAGAGTAGCTGGAATCCTTAAATACACAGCCCCAAAAATACCTTAGCAATAATTTGTGCTACCTCCTATGCCATGTTTCCACAAAAGACTCACTAGTTACAATCTGAAATCCCAGAAGAAATCTAATTTGGGGTGAGGAGCTTCCCTCCATCTGTTAAAGCCTGCACAGATTACAGCACATCACACACAAGCCTGTTCCCATCACTTTGCATGACTAGATAGGTATCTTCAAATAAGACATCCATCCACCAGCTGCTTGGGTAAGAGTTCACTAAGGACCCATTCCCAAAAGGGAATGGATGCAAAGCAGGTACCAAACTGCTATCACAGCCCTGAGGATGCCCCCTTTATTTACTTCCAATTTAAATCACGTAGGAATTAGCATAGGCTCAAATTCTGGAGGAAACTGGCAAGAGGGTAAAAAAGGCTCTGCAGAGAGGGAAGGGAGATCTGGTGTGGCTTACACATAGATGGCACTTCTTTGACTGTCAGAAAGATTCAGAATGAGAGCTGGACATTTTATACAGATGTCATTAACATCCAAAACAATCATGCTATCTTTCTTGGAAGGGATGGTTAAGTGGCTATCACACTCGATAGTTGATGTATTTCCTTCTCTAACACAGCTGAGACTGGTAACTCTCAAGGTCAGGCCTTCAGGTGTGACCCTTTATTCCTTTATTTCTTTACACTGTTCTCCCCAGATATCTCCCACCTCCAATACTCTTCTCGGCACAGAAGCTTTTGATATTCAGAGAACAAAGGAAAGTTGATCAAGGAGATGTTGGCACACCAATAACTGGGCAATAGGCAATATCTGTACAGTACTTATGAAAGAGCAAAGCAGAACCCAAAAAAAAGTCAAGCATGTTTCCACAAACTTCCCAACCACTCAGACCTGCCTTCCCCTGAGGAACATAACTAAGGCAAGCCAGAGTGTAAAGCTCCTGCTTTACAGCTGAAGCTGAAGTGAGAGGGGGACCAAGTACAGAGGGAGTTCTCGGCCTGGGACTGAAGGCATTCAGCAGAGCAAGAGCCCAGGGCATACATCACTGTGACATGTGTGACGGCATGTTTTCATTATTACAGGATTAAAACTTTTTAAAAAAAAATTACCTGAGCACCCTGATCTCCACAGGAGCAGTGATGACTTAGTGTAAATTAATTTTGCAGATTACCAGGGATTTTTTTCCGCACAGAACAGTTCAAGTACTCTGCAGCAGCTTCATTAAATGTGTGTATATGTGTAGAGGTATATCCATTTTTGAAGTCAATCTTTCTCTCCTCCTTTTTTTATTTTATTTTCATGATGCAAGAGAACTATGTCTGGTACTGACAAATTTCTTGGCATTCTACTGAAATATAAAGCCTTACATATTCTGCTGATAACCAGCCCACAAATTGCAACAAAAGCAGTGATTTGAACTTTGCATTTTACTCATCTCACAGATTACAGCAAGGAAGCCAAAGTTATCTGCCCCGACTCATATAGCATTATCTTTTAACTTAATGGAAGTGAAAAAGAAGCCTGTACTCATTACCCAAAGGATGCAATTATTACTTCCTCTCTATATTGTTGCTAGTCAAGAATAAAATCCAGGATATGACCTTTTCATCAAGCGTCAAGCCAAAAATCCACCTGGGACAGCCTCAGGAGGCTACCCTCATTCTTTCACTCAGTAATTCAGAGAAAAAGCCCTTGTTGCATACAGCTGAAAGGAATCCTTGGAAAAGTTTGGCTTAAGGAAGCATCTAATAAATGCTGATCAATAGATGAAGGCCAAAAAGATTTCGGTCTTCTCCTGCATGATCCTATCACAAGAAAAGCACCACCACTAATTAAACAGATCAGCCCTCTCCCAAATAACCTGCTCCTTCTGCGTACAGTGTAAGGTCACAGAAAAGATTATAAATTCAAAATGTGAGTGATACAGTGTATTAATGCCATAAATTCTTCAACAGAGACCTGAATTCCAAGAGAAGAATGCATAATAGTGTTGAATTCCTTATATTTTTTGCTTTGTTATGGCAATAATAATGTGCCTTTTGAAGTTCATACAGGGAGATACAATGCCAAAAGGCAAATACTTACAATACAAGAGCACTTGGTACATTTATTTCCTTCAGGCCTAAATTCTTCTCCTTCATTGTAAAGTCTCCCTTCAAATACACAACCTGGAAAACAGAATTTGACTAAGTTTAGCTCAAGATAGAATGCTGCCTCTTCTCTCTAACATGCCCGACTGTATGACAATATGAAAAGTAAATTGTACCATCCTCTCTGATACAGAACCATGGAATTGTTTCAGTTGGAAAAGACCTCCAAGATATCAAGTCCAACCTTTGACTGATTACCATCTAGTCAAGTAGAACATGGCACTAAGTGCCGCATCCAGTCATTTCTTGAACAACTTCAGGGATAGTGACTTCGACACCCTGGGCAGTCCATTACAAGGTTTAACAACCCTTTCCACGCTGAAATTCCTCCTCTAGTCCTCAGAGGAGGCTGAACCTCCCCTGGCGCAGCTGGAGACTGTTCTCTTGTCCTGTGACTGGTTGCCTGGGAGAAGAAACCAATCCCCACCTCGCTACAACCGCCTTTCAGGTAGTTGTACAGAGAGGATCACTTCAGAAGGAAACATATCACTTCATAATCCATAACAAATCCTTGAGAAACCCTAAATATCTTTTTTTGCAGGGGAAAGAAGACACCCCTCTACAGCAGATAAATTTGCAAAAATGAAGTCAAGGCTAGGCTAAGTCTCCCATTAGAAGTGTCTTTAAAATACTTTTTTAGGCTGTTTGCTTTTTAATAATTCGTTCTTACTCCCTGAATTTAAATTAGATATTAATAGATACTATAACTAATCAAAATAAAATAAATCCATTATATCGTGACTGGAGCAGTGCTTACCTACAAAACCTCTGATGAAATCAAATTAACCTAAAAAACCATGGTAATTTGCCACTGTGCTTCACAAGGCAACCCATTCTCACTCCTCTTCAAAAAGTAAATCTCCTTTTTTTCAGTTACTCTTATCCTTCCCCTCCTAACAAAATCATGGTCATCAGTCACGCAAACCCACCTTACAGACCCTCTGAAAAATGACACAAACACACCTATGGATATTGGCACAGGATATTGCCTGTGCAACTCCTGGTCTGCATGTACTACTAAAACATATTAAACGTATCTTGTGTGACTTTGTGCATTGCGAGTCACCAGCCCACATTTTCCTAACTTGTCGAGTATAACAGAGAAGTTAGAGGCAGCCTCCCAGGTGATGATGGGTATCATTAGAAATACAGTTGGACCTGTAGAACAGCATCTTAACCATGAAAGCTCACCTGGACACACAGGACAACACATTCCCCTGAGTTTGGAAGGGTTTTTGCAATGAACAACACACTGTACTTCTGACTCTACTATCACTCCTTCCTGTAAAAGAAGCAGACCAGACACATTCGTTGTTAGCGTTGTGGTTGCTTTAACATGCAAAGATTCACAATTACTGACAGTGGAATTAAAGCCCAGCACACACTGCAAAGCACTGGGTTTCAAAACTTCTTTCTGTACCGCTGCCTGGTATCAGGATTCATGTTAATCCACAGTGAAAAGATCCACTTGAGTCTCCCTGATTCCAGACATGAGATTTGCCTTAAAATGCACCAGGTAAAAAACCAAGCATCCTCTTAGGAAAAGGAATCCTGCTTTATCAGGAGTCCTTCACCTCGGTAATCTGCCATGCAGCTCTGGTGAAAACAGGCCAGACACAAGGCATTCTCCTCCTTCTCCTATTGGAGGAAAATAGACTTAGAAAGCAGATAAAAGCATCTTGTTCTGTAGAGGGGAGACACTTATCTTTGATATTTTGCCTGATAAGTATTAGTAAATTAACATTTCCTGTACTTATTCGAGAAGTCAAGAGTCCTCCTGAACAAGCCTGGGTGTGAGGCTCTATGCATAACAGCTGCTACCATTTTTTTTCTGCTTACAGCTGTTTGAGGCAAGGCAAAATTGTTTTTTAAATGTGTGGATCTAGGGTAAACAGGATCACCCTGTTTTGCATTTAGACACTGAGACAGGCAATAAAGAACTGATCATTTCACGCGGCGTATCTAAATTCACACAGTGAGTTCCTTTTCATTAAGTGCAAGGATACAGAATACTGCTCCAGCTTCGGTCTTCTCAGTGTACTTATTTTCAAAACTGAGTTGGTTTCACAGAGCAGAAGTATTACAGAAAAAGAGAAAAAAGTTCTTGAAACTCTTCTCCTCTTAGTAGAAGCTCTTCATGCTCACTAATCTCCTCTTTCCAGCTGCCATTCTTAGTAGCTGCCTGAGTGTTACTGTTAAAACCAGATCAAATTGTCAGCAAAAAGGGCAGACCTATTTACAGACATAAGCTAAAATCGCCTACATAATTACTTGGTTTGAGCCTGGCAAGCGACAATCTTGAAAATGTTATGGTTGCAGATAGCCAAGCTACCAAAAATACCACTGTGTTAACAGTGCAGGAGCCCAGAAAAAAGATTTGGTTGTGGGGTTTCCTTAAAGAAAGGTAAAACCCATGGACACATACACACAAAAGGTTCCAATTACTAAAATAATTTGTATCTCACAAAAGGCTTAGAATGCTGAAGAAAAGAGGACTTACTTCAAGGTCAAGACAGCAGGAAATGGCATGGCCGTGTACCTCTCCTTCAGCAAAGTTTGGGTATCGGGGTACTCAAGTCATTTAAAACTTATACTTCAGAATGTTTGGTTATAGCTGGCTGCATCTGAATGGATTTAAATTACTTTAAATGCAAAGTCCATATTGTGCTTTGGGCATAAAATATTTCAGGTTATTTGGATTGGATAAATGAAGGCTCAGGATTTCCTGGGAAAAGCTTACAACTCAATTAGCACGATTTTTATGACATCCTTACCTGGCACTGGTATGTAACACAGGGATTGCTGGGGAGGTGCCATTTCATGGAGCTGTTGTACGTATTTCCTCCAAAACTGCAATCTAGAGGACGAGAGAGAAGCACATCAGTTCAGCTGAACTGTGGGAGGCAGTGTTGTGGGAGGCTGCTGATGAGGATCACAGGGCAGCATCCTAAATGCAGCCCACCCTCTCCCCTGGGTTAACAGAAGAGGTAGAGCTGAGAGCTGGGATGAACGAGAAGGATCGTGTCCTGGCAGGACTGGCAGCACTTCCCTGGACACCTGCTGCTGATGCACAACTGGCCAAACTCCTTGCTAACTCTGACTGGTCAAGACGAACCAAAATCAGTGATAGCTCACTTAAAAACGAATGTCAGTGCTTATTCTTCAGTCCATTCAGGAGCTACTCAGTTACTCAAGCACTGGAATGGGGAGAGGGAGGAGAGAGGGTAAAAGAGGAGCTGGAAGCATTCATCATCTAGCTTGGCCATGCTATCTTCATCCATTAACCAAAGCCCTCAGGAGAGCTCTTCAGCAAGCACAGCTCAGCATGGATGGGCTGACACTGGCAGAGCTACCTCTCCTTTATGCCTTTTCATGTTCGTGACAGGAGGGATCACCATCCACATAAACTAAAAGCCCTCAAGTTCTTTTGGGTGTGTGGTGAATCTCCGTGGGGAGACATTTTGGACTCTCATCGAGTTTGGCTTTTTATGTCTTTGTGTGCTAAATGACAACTTTGTTAACAGAAAACAGGTTTGTTTGCCTGTGCACTGGATGAACCCACATTTATTTTATGCAAAATGAATTTTCATGGAGCCATTTGGAAAAAAGCAAACACCAAAACAAACATTAGTTTTCACATTTTTGATTACATGTTCCTACTAGTTTCCCTTCCTTTTTGGTTTTCTCTTTTGCCATTTTTTGGTATTGTGCAAAAAAAGAAAACCAAAAAAGAGCACAAAGAAAATAATTAAATAACTCACCTGAGAAGCAAAACCAGAAAATACTTATAAAGTAGAAATATAATATTTGTCTTAAAAGAGTTAGTTTATTAATGCAAAGTTGTTTCAACTAAAAAATAATTCTTTGGAGACCTAGAGTGGTTCTGAGAAAAATTTTGGAAAAAACACATACCCCATTTTCTGTGGGAAAAATGCCCATTTTCCATTTATTGCTTTTAGGTTTTTTCCTAGTATATTTTATTCAAAATTAGCTCGATCAAAGAGCCCATGAAACCAACAGGAGTCTTGCCAAAGACTTTGAAACACAGACATGTACATAGAGCTACAGAATCACAAAACTGCAATCAGTCAAACAATGCCCACGGCACCATTCTCTTTCCACACCCTACCTCAGCAACTACTCTAAGCCTTTCTCTGCTGTGTAGGGTGCACTGTCCTGCTTCGGGATACGTTTTATGTCCTTCTGAAAATAAAGGCAACTTATCAGCCCTACACCAGTAAATCTTTAAGCCCACTGTAAAAGAAAACTCAAGAGTCACAGCTCTGAAGTGCAGAGGAACTTAAAATCTCCATAAAATCATTGTGAATTCAACACAAAATTTAAAGGAATCATGATATATAAAGATCATTTGCAAATGTGTTAACTGCCTCCATTTAAGTTCTTAAACAACAGAAGACTTGTACTTCAGGATTTGCAGTAATCAGAAATTCTTCTTCCAGGCTAAATACAGAGCAACATGGGAGAAATTTGTAGATGCTGTGGCTATTTCACTTACCTAAGCTGAAACAGATATATTTTGAAAAGAGAGGATCAGTAGTCTCAGAGTTGGCTGTTAATTGTTGGATGTTGGATAATAATTTCATCTTTGACAAACATTGAAAGGCATAAATTATATATCTGAATCCCATATTTTTAAGTAGCAAAGCCCCTACGAAATTATTATGAACAATAAAGAAATGTTCAGATTCTCAGTGCATTAAATACAGTTTTCTGACCTCTCATCCGTGCAGGACAACATCTCAAGAGAGGAGTGTGAAGCCCTACACTCCTCTGATGCATTTTGAAGTGCCATTCTGAAAAACACTGAGTTAATCTTGCAACACAGTCTCATTTACTGCTCACTGAAAACCCTGATGAATGCAGAGCCTATTCAATGTATTTAATATCCCCAAGTTGCTGAAGCCCAGGTCATACTGGTCCCAATCCGAGAAACAGTTTACAAGTGTGCAGGACACTCAACGTGGAATGAGCTGTGTTGTTAAATATCTGTGTGTGTGTTTTACCGGAATCAAGAATCAAGGGCCAGGTTGGAAAATAGCAACTGCAAAATACCTTGCATATTTGTTCAGCAATTGTGTTCTTTAATGTAAAATGTTTCCTCTATAAGAAAGCTAATGACCCTGGGCTAATCTGCATGCACAGATGTGCATATTAAACTGAAATTTTCAGCTCAAGCATTAATCTGGTCGACAAAGCATGAAGGTGGTGCACTCATGCAGTTAGCGCTGCTCTTGCCTGAAGTGCACATCCAAGCCGTGCTACAAAATCCTCTGCCCTGCAGCACCAGCCACTGTCCCTGTGGAAAGCAGCAAGGGGACGGCACACCAGAAGTAACCACGGTAAGGAGAGTCTGCAGGCACCAAAAGGGAAGTTTAAAAATGGGTGCCGGAATGGAAAAGACTGCAGAAGCATTGGAGGTACTAAGACTGCTCTCAAACTTTAGCATGGGCCAGCAGGTTGAATGAGGGAGACAGAGCAGCGCCCATCCAACGCCAATGGTGGGAGCTGGATTTCAGCAGATGCTCAGCAGAAGGAGCAGCATGAAGGAAGGGAAGAGTTAGCCAGTAAAACAAGCAGGCTTGGGGAGAGACGGGGGAAGGCTGAATGACAGGCAAAACTGAAAAGGGTAAGAAAGGAGTGTTTTACAATCTCTGGGTGACGCTTTAACCTGTCTCTGACCAGAGGTGTGCCCTGACACCCTGCCCTTTGGATGCCCCAGAGCTGCACCCACTGCTCACTTTTCAAAAGGAAAAAGAAACAAAGGCCACATACCAGCTAGTTTTTCTGAACCTTCCTTTCAATGCACAAATCCCTCAGCTGACACCTACAAACATATAGCCGGACTTTCCTAGTCCCCCTACTCATAGCATGGATATTTCTGAGTCTCACCTAAATTCATCTGAGTGAAACCTGCCTCATTCTATGTGCCAACTCAGTCAAGCCATTCTAGCTCATCCATCGTTAGAGGTCCACCATATTTGGCCTGGAAAGTAGAAGTCACTGAATATTTTGTGTTCGAAGGCGTCAGCAAAGACCCTGATGTCAATTTCCACAACAGAGTATGACGGAAGATACCTGAAGTTCCTAAAAGCCATTTTAAAGCTTTTTTTTCTTCCCAAAAGCCCTTTGGAAATATTAGTACATTAACTCACTTTTTCCATCCACCATCTGAAAGGAGGAGCAGGAGAAAATAATACATCAGGAAACATCAGAGCTTAGGACTATCACTTAGATGCTATCTACTTACTTCTGCCTGAATACCTACTTAAAAGAAAACTTTAAAAGGGCTACAGAGGAAGTTTTCAAGAAGGGAACCCAAAAAGCCTGAGAATGCTCTAAGGAGCACGTGAAAGATTTGACGTTAACAAGTAAATCTGATCCTGACTCGCATACCCCATAAGGAAAACCTTCAGGATCCCACATGTGGAAGGAAGTTAAATATTAGTGGTCTACATCAATTTTAAAAATGCTAAAGTGATTCATATCAGTCAAGGAGTGCGTCCTAATTTTTCAGTCTTTCCTGCTCCTTTCTTTAAAAATAGCTGGTGTTTTATTAATGTAAAATATTAACTTTCAGTTAGTCGTAGGTTTTGTTGCCATTGCCTCCTTCAACCCAAATAGTTCAGATAAGTCCTGGATAAACATGCAAGCCTAAAGTTGCTTATCTGAATCTAACCAAACCACTGAATACTTTGAAGTTGGTCAATTGTTGCATATGCAGTGGAAACTAATGCTAATTACCTTCTAGTCACCTCTTAAATGCAAAATGATCCTCCAGATAGAGTCCTTCTGGCACAAAAAAAAAAAAAAAAAAAAAAAAAAAAATGCAAAAAAAATAAAANAAAATAGTTAAATAACTTCTAATATACTTATTTAGCAACTTTGTTTCAATGTTGTGCATGCCATATTTGGCACCTTTGTTTCAATTATAATAAACCAACCCTTGGCCAATTTAATTTGAAAGAACAATTTCATTCTAAAACAAGCATCCTTGCAGAGAATTGGACTGGAATAACAAAAGAGGCAAATTATAGCAGATTTTGCTATTGGCATGTGGACAAGTTGATGATCAGGAAGCCATTTGTCTTTCCAAATCCTACAACTCTGATAAACGACCCTTTTTTCTTCTTCCCCAGATACCCAACCATAAAACAGTACCATGAAGATAGGGAAATTGACTGCAAGAGACAGTCTAGTAGTGCTAAAGCTCAGCCAGTGTCCTCAGGAGTTCATTAAAAAACAACCCTTTATTACTCAATTTGACATTGCCTAATTAGATTCCAGAAGAAACTTGTGCTTATTTTAGTCTAATGAGAATTTTATAGACAAGTCATTTCCTTATTCTCCCAAGAGAAAGTGATAGATTGGTGCACAATAGACTGGCTCCTCATCCCTCATTTCTTCAGCATCTTTCTTCTCCCATTAAGTCTTTTTTTTTTGCTTTCCCTCCACTTTCTATTTAAAAAATGTAACCTCTCTACTGGCATGGAAAATAAACATTAGGAAAAAGAAAACAGTCAGAAGACATGTTTTATTTAGTGTTTGATAAATTAATCCTCAGGGAGGTATCCAGGCATGCTAACACTAAATACCAGTTCTAGCCAAAAAAAAAAAAAAAGCCAACCCCAAAACCCTAAACAAAACAAAACAAAAAAACCACCAATAACTCACACATTCTGCAGTATTTCCCTGGCATGAAATCACTTAGCCAAAATAAAAGAACTGTGAATCACACATGTACCTAATATGAAATATATTTTCACGTGTCTTAGTGATGGTAGAGCCATTGACAGCTACCAGAAAATTAAACTTCCTGTTGAGTAACCCTGGTCTTCATTTGTCAACACAGAAGCATGAAAATGTATACAAAACCTCCCATGCTTATCAAGTCTAGCTCTAAACAGTGAAAATCCAACTCTTTCCTCTGTAACCAAGTACAAGCAAACCTATTTGCAGCTGAGCCATGGCAATTACAATACCCAAGGGATGCACAGGGGCCGTATAAAGGCCGCCCAACGGAGCAGAGTGGGTGAGCTGGGCTAGGACCGCACAGTTCACACACGTAGGATGCGAAGCAGCCCATATTGGCTGAGCAAATAGCAGCAGAAACAAAGACATCAGCTCCTCCCAGTGCTCTTTTTGCCCCTTGCACACCACTGGAACTCAATTTTACCTTCCCAAATGTCTTGTGTTCCATGCATATGGTGAAAAAAAGTTGCCCTGTAGGGTTCCTAGAAACCTTGCAATCCAAAATGGCATACAGTTAGAGCTGCCATCAACTCTTGAGCTGACACTCGATGTACTCGCCAAGCCTGGCAGCTGGAGAATTGTCACCTCTCATGGTTTTGAGGGCTGTCATGAATGATGTTGCGCAGTGACACAATTACTTGCTCTTGTACCCAATTTTCTCACACCAGCAAAATCATCCGTGATCTGTACAGCTTACCCCTTCAAAATTAAACAGCAATAAAAATTCTTATTCCAGTACTACATGTCCTAAGATGTTTATCATTTTGTTCCAGAGAAACATTTCATGTAAAATTATCAATGTGAAAATCTGGGTAACTGATGTTTGAGTGGAAAAGTGTTTATGACAACACGACGAGACTGTTCATTAAAAGTTTCTTACACAAATGGAAAATTATGTTCACCAAGGTAATACGAGTATCTGAAATTTGAGGTGCTACTGAACCCAACAGTACACACCAGACATTCAAGAGATGTCAAATGTGCTAAGACCTTTGTAAGAAGAGTCAGCTCAAAGAAAGGATGGAGAGATAGAGACCTTTGCTTAGGCACAACCAGAAGTAATCAAAACTGTCACTGTGATGGTACTGAATGGTACTGTCCCCAGTGGCTATTTGTCTCTGCTTCAAAACCTCTGCCTTTTCTGGAAATACAAAGCTAAAATCTGAATGAACGCTGAGATGAACCTGTATTTCCAGCCTTAGGAAACAGATCTTCTGGTTCAGAGCTGGAACGCTCTGCCAAGAGACTCAGAAGCAGTTGAGAAGGGCCGATAGAAAAGTTAAGACTTGATTATGTCCTCAAACCATGTGTTTCCATAACCAGTCCGTGACAGATGCCAGGACTAGATTATTCAGGTGGAGGTGAAAGAGATTTCTGCAGGAAAATAAATATATATATTACCTTCACATCCCATCCCCCTCCACCCATGTATTATCCCTTGTCCCTGACAGCTTGTCTTACAGCATGCAAGAGTGGGCTGCGAGTTATACAGATCCACTGGGGCCCCACAAAAAGGTCCCCCCCACGTCAGCCTTGCAGCAGGACGCCAAAGTGGCGTGAGGCACCTCATACCAGGGGTGTCCAAAGGCAAAAAAAGTGCCAGAGGTACATATGGATCCTGCAGGGTGTTAGTAGAGCAGCCAGAACACTGATAATCTCGTAACCTCCCTCTAACTTCCTTTGCAAGCCAGCCCTAATAGTTGAAATTGGCTGCAATCCTCAACCAAAGTATTTGATATCCTTTCCAAGAAATGCACGATTAACTATGATATCTTTGGATATTCCATATTCAGTAGACTGTTGTTGCCTGGGCTGGGATTCCATTCCCTGATAGATTCCATATCAATGGAGCATAGCACAAGAATTTCTAAGATCAATAATTACTTATTAAAAAGAAAACCAAAAAACCAACCACAACAAAAAAACCCCAGCAATTCTCAAAAGTTAACAAGGACAGAAAATGCAAAAGTGCACATGGGAAGTGAGAGAAAATTATGAACATATTTTCTTTGTTGTTAAAAAAATTCCCACCAACTTTGTCTTTGCACATCCATAGAAGATTCAGATTCTTAGGATAAGAGAGTAGAATATGGTGCACAATTTTAGAAATGCAAACTTTATGCAGTCCTGAGCCAGTAATACCACTTCTTCAGAGCACAAATAACTCATTATTCGATGTGTAGAGAGCTCTATATCTAAGTGACAGGTCTCCATCCAACTAAATAAGATAATGCTGCCAAATCTATTTCTATAATCTCAGTGACCTCATAGTTTTTCCTTAAATATATTAAATAAAACAAGAGATGAAAAGTGGCCTATTTATCCTATGCAAAAGTAATAAGAGGGCTTAATTTTTTAGTATTTTCAAAATGAATAGCATGCTAGAGGTATATGGTGTGTTTTATAAACTATAGTAAATATCTGTCAAAAGAATAATCTTACTGAAAACTTTTCCTGTTAGACTGAGTCGCCTGCTTTCTCCTTGCAGCGGGGAGCCGTAAGCATGGGCCCACATTTCTCTGTTTCAGACTTTTCACAAACACAGCAAAAGTGAGCTTTGCCCCACTGACTTTACAATCAAGGTCCTATGGGCCTAAAGTCAAGAACAGAGTTAAAACACATGGCTAGTCTGGAGGATTTAAATCTTAAATCTTAATTTAAATCTTAGACCTCATTGCAGTCTAAAACTTCCTCACAAGAGGAAGTGGAAGGGCAGGGGGGCAGACACAGATCTCTTCTCTGTGGTGACCAGTGACGGGACCCAAGGAAATGAAGCTGTGTCAGGGGAGGTTTAGGCTGGATATCAGGAAAAGATTCTTCACCCAGGGGGTGGTTGGGCACTGGAACAGGCTCCCCAGGGAAGTGGTCACAGCACCAAGCCTGACAGAGTTCAAGAAGCGCTTGGACAATGTTCTCAGGCATTTTCTTATCCTGTGCAGGGCCTGGAGTCAGGATTTGATGATCCTTGTGGGATCCTTCCTGCTCAGGATATTCTGCAGTTCTGTGACAAAGTAAAGCCAAATCTTTTCATATGCTACTTTCCGCCAGTGAATTTTCTGATTGCAAAAGCTGTACTAGCTGCTGTTCCTTACTGTTTCTGTTTGTTAAGAAATATGAAAAGAAGAAGTGCTAGAAATTATCTAAGTAGCATACAAATACTCAAACAGGAGCGAGGGACTTGTACTCACTGCACAACCATTTTCAGGAAAAGTTCTCCACCAACTTTTACAGTTTCTCCTGTATGCAAAGCTCTAAATAGGAGAGTTCAGCTGTGTGCACTACTGCAGATATAATCATAGAATAGTTTGGGTTGAAAGGGACCTTTAAAGGTCATCTAGTCCAACCCCCCTGCAATGGGCAAGGAATGTCCTTGTGCTCCTCATGATAGAATAAAATGCACTGGCAGAGATGTCACCAATGACTCATGAGTTGTGGTTTCCTTCCTACACAAGCCCATTCTGGAACATGCCCTTTGGTCTTAATGTTATCCTCCTGATGTTGCACTCAGATGACAGCAGCCATTCATTCATTCACCCACTCACTCATTCATTCATTTCTTCACAAGGTAGGAAGACGTGAAGCTATCAAAGAGAGTTGGCAAGAGCCTGTAAGGCCTGATTAAGCTCTCCCAGGCTTTGGGAACAAAGCCAAGAAAAAAGCCATCAGGTTCTGATGTCTTTCCTTGGTAACATTTTGTTCACGTTTAGATGAAATGCAGCTAGTAAAAAAAAAAAAAAATCCCTGTTTCCCTTTTCCTGCTTGCATTCCCCATGGGCACTCTGGCAGCTTGACAAAATAGTAACTGAGAACAAGTGCTGCAGGGCCAAGTCCCGGCTGCAGCTGAGCTTCGTGTGGGGAGTACCGGGGAGCTGCTGGGACACCAAAGGGAGTAGCTGAAGTGCTACGCTACCAGGCTGGTATTTACAGCCTCGATTCCCCAGTTACGCCCCATGGGACACTCAGTTTAGATCTTACATAGAGCAGAGCAGGAGCTTCAGCAGTGTTCAGTGGTGGGAGAGCAAGCAGCCTCCCCTAGGGTAGAGGTGGTTCCATCAGCCTCTTTCCCTGGAACCAGAACGACCTGGCGACAGTGTGTGGTGTCAAGACTGCAGGAGTTAAATGGTGCATATTTTGCTTTACCTTTCAGAAAGCGCAGAAAAACCTACTCAGAAATTTCACATCTACTTTGAAAATTCAATCCTTGAGAGCTTTTCTTTTCCTTTGAATTGTGAAATTTAATGTTCTTGCATTTTAAGCATGTAAGAACGGCCATCTTAGATCAGACCAAGCATCCTTCTAGCCAACAGTCTTCTGTCTGATAGCAGCTACCAAGAGACACCTCGGGAAGTGTGAAAAATACAGAGCAAGGTCCATTGCTCTACTTCAGCCTCCAGAAGGGCAGGAATAAGCAGCCTGTCTGATTCAGAGGGAAAACAGGGCATTTTGGTTTGTACCACGCTCCTTTCCTAATAAACTCAGCATTCAATTTTCCCTTTGGAGAACTGCTGAGGGTTGAGTTGATCACGCCACAGAAGTATCTTTTATAACACACAGAAACAATTGCCATTCAGTTATTGTCAACTCAGAGCCCAGTGCTGTACTTGTAAAGTTAGGACTGTTTTGTCCTGTGGGCACCCATTTATTCCCATCCACGTTAACTCCCTTTGCTGCTTTGTCATCAGTTGTTCAGTGCCCTGAGCACCTTCTGCAGCTCCTCACAGGCCGTCCTCTTGCTTTACTGGGCTACAGAGATCAGGTCTCCAGCAGCAAACTTCCTGTCCCTCTTTGCCCCCTTTCTAGATCATTTCTGAGCACTTTAACAAGTTGAGATCTTTGCATGGATATGTTGGCAACCTTTTTTACTATGAAAGCAATCATACACTTGTTATTTATCTGCGGATGAGAAGAGTATCTCTACAGACTCAGGGCTGCTTAGTTTCTTTAGCAGTTTCCTTGTGAGGGATCTTGTTGGATGCCTACTAGTGGGATCTCTCTGTCCATTGATACATTGAAAGGAGCCTAGCTAACTCGTCCCTCTTCTATCTCAAGTATCCATGTGCCTCCTGATTCTATTTTTGAATGGTTTCTATTAATTATCCCATTAGAGATGTCAAGCACGCCAGTCTGCATATGCCAGGCTCAAGCCTATCAATAATGTTCTGTAGGTACCCAACCCAGTTCAGGATAAACAGAAAATCTTAAAAGGAGTCCGAATTAAAATACTGTTTGTATCCTCAGCTTTGAAGCACTCATTCTTTTAATTTTGCATGCATGCATGCACATATGCATATGTATGTATATAGAATTTTCAGACCGTTGAGCAAATACACATTATGAAAATGAAAAATCAATCTCCATCCTAATCCAACTGACACTTAGCAACCTCTTCCTACAAAGCTGACACTAAACAAAATTTGACAAAAGAAGGAAATTACATGTAATTTGTGTAAAATCTGTAATTTCAAATTCTTATTGTTTCAGTAATGGTTTAATTTTTTTCCAGTTCATTTCCTTCTCTTTTTTAAGAGTCATGTTTCTAGACAAATCCTCAAACTGGGGCTTGCCAAACCTATCCCAAAGCTGCAGCACAGAAGCAAATCATAAGCACAGCATCTAACACACCTCTGCGACCTTCCAGGAAAAATACACATCCATCATGTCTCTTCCATCTGAATTTCAGCGTAATCTGTTTCCCTGCATTTGTATTTCCTCTGGGAAGGCAATAAATGCTTTTATTTCCCAACCATTTATCCTACCCTATCTCCCTCTCAATACCACACAATCGCCAGTGGAGAATTAAAAACGACAGAGGAAAAATAAAGTAAAGCTGTCTGAATCTGACATTCTCCACCTCATTGATTGTGTCAGCAGTTCCTCAGCAAAATTAGTGGTTTAGGGCATATTACTTACTGCATCAACATAAAAAAAAGACTACTTTTCAACTTCATCTACTTGCATATTTTTCATGTGGTTAAACATAGCAGATACGTGCCGTGCATGCCTACACTTTTTTTTTTTTTTTTAATTTGATAATGATCTCATTTTAAACAGCTTGGCATATACAATATTGGTCAATACATACATGTATAATGTCCAGACTGTTGCTTATTTGGCTCTCATAAAAATGTCCACAATACTATTGGTTTGAATCAGGACATGTTTAATAAAATGAATCAAATTTGCTTGGTTTGTTTCCAGTATGAGGAGAAATAGGAATAGCCATGGATAATTACCCTGCTCTTTATTATTCAGAAGTATTATTTCTATTCTGTCTAACCACATAAAAAGCTAAAGAGATTCCTACTGACCGGTGACTACCAGCAGATTGATGTTGGCCTAAAATACTTCTGATAAAATCAGAATGGGGGTAACTCTTTAAAAACTGACAACATGGCAATGAAGATTAAAGATGTATTTCTAAAGGACTGTTGCTGTGCAAGAACTAATAATTGCAGGATAAATATGTGAATTTATGTATTTCCCTCAGTGTTGTAAACATATTTATTTCAATTAGGGTTACTGCTTTCTTCTAGCCCCTGGAGACAGCCAAGTCCCAGCTGAGAAGCTACGAATTTTGTCCTATCCTTGGCAACCTAAATGTGCACTGATACCATTTTAAAAAGAGGGAAAACAACAGGAAGGGAATGGCACCTTTGCAACGCTCACAGCAGGCTCCTCTCTGCTTAATGACGAGAGCACAGTCCTTGGAGAGCACTGGACACTTCTCCCTTTTGCACGTCACTTCCTTATTCTGGAAAAAAAAAAATTAAAAGACAAAAGCTATTGCAAGCAAACCAAAGCCAAGGCTACCATTTCTTGCAATTCAGGAAACAAAACGTGGGGCCAGCAGTCTGCTCTTTTGCTTCAGGAGAGGCCCTTGGGATTCAATACATCTTTTTTCCCTTGAAGGAACACAGTAGAAAACAGCCTTTGAATAATCCAGGAGTCCAAGTAAATGGTGTTTAAACCCCACTTAGTAATTCATGACTGCTACCCAGTCTGGTACAGAAAATGTGCTGCACTAAAGAAACCCACGTTACTTAAATGAACAGCTAGCTGCCCGATGTGCTTGTTAAAATATCCTCGGGGTCTTGAGGAGCCGCCCCACGAACTGCACAGCTCAGGAATCGCTTCTCACGGTGACAGAAGGACAAATGGCAGAGAAAGAGGTGGTAACCTCAGAGAAAACAAAATTCTGCCACTGCAGAAAATCAATTTTGCCTAGAGGTTCTCTAAAAGAGGCTACTATGTACTATACCAGACAAGATGATTAGTGTAATTCATCTTTCACCCCAAAATGCTGCGAATCAGTGAAACACCATGAGCAGACAGAGTCACTGTGCGTTATAGTGTCATCTTGCTATGGAAAAAAGCCAGTGATTTCCCAAGGCCAAAGAGCACATTGACCACTTTAAAGAATGTGCAACAGCAGGCAGCAGAAATATTCCATTTATTGCCTACCTTGCCCCAGTGGTGTCAACCCTTCTGGTTACCCCTGCCATTAAATAGGTGCAGAAAACAAATACTTTGGGTGTTTCTTTTAGCAAAATTTTGCTACTTCAAATTCCTTACTTAAAGTAGCCCTCTGAAGTCACCTCCACCTATAATTAGTAGCTCAGTTCATTAGGTGACACAGGTGGCCATCTAGTACATGCAAGTACCCACCTCGCCCTATCTCATGACTTAATTAGAGACCAAAAAATCAAAGGGCTAGAAAAATGTAAATCATAAAACTAAGGAAAAAGAAGCTGCGCTTTCCAGTCTTTTTATTTTGCTCCCTGTGGCCTTATTCAAGGTGCCTGTGAAGAATAACACGCAGCTTTTATTACACTCCAGCCCTTTGTCTAAAATCAGAGGTTTATTTACTTCAAAGTCACTGCCTGATCTGATGGGAGCTATAAAGGCACTTCAGTCTTATCAGTGTAAATGAGGACTCACTCTCACCAAGACAGTGTGAAATCAGCAAATGAGAATCAGGCCCTAAAGCTCAGCTGCAGCAACGCAGACGATTACTGTAAAGAGCCAGGTCACTGCTATGTGCTGGCTGCTCTGCATCACTCCAGCACTGCAGAGCAACCATAAATGCAATTTAACCAGCAGGTTAAGCCGAATTTATGGCAGGTCTGGAGCTCTGGACTGGCACAAAGCAGCCACGACACAGAATTGCGACTGGTTCAACATCTCTTTTAAAGCGCTCAGAGAAATCTTGATTCCCTTTACAGGAACGTGGTGCCCCTGTAAAGTCTCTTGAAGGGCAGCAGAATCAAGCTTACCAACTCAACTGCAGTCTGTATTTTAAAGGGTTCTGCTACGATCTGATTCTCTTTAATGAGTTTGCTTAAGGACAGATTTAGTAAGCCTATCAGCCCTATTACCTTTATCTGTGGGAAAATCTTCTGCCTGGTGAAAGTGGGTGTGAAGGAAGGGCAAAATCCAGTTTAGAGTTTGTTCCAGAGATGTTGCTTAGATTTACCCAGCTGCAGCATGCATCATGCACCTCTGAGAGAAGCGAGATGCACAGTGCCCTTCAGAACCAACCCAGCTGGGCTGGATGTGTGTAAGGGAGGCCAGTGGGCAGCTACCCATTGGACTCCCTCCTCAGAGGATGACATTATTGTTGCACATGGAAGTGAGAGGGACCAGAAGAATGACACAGCTCTGTATTTTTTTTTAATTCCCTCGTTCCCACAGGGCTACTGGGGTAAATGCCTCATGCAGCCCAGCTTCCCAGGCAATGTCTCCCCTGAGTGCTGTCTGCCTCCTTCTGCCCTCAGGTACCTCCTGGTTTCTTCTTGTTGGCAATGCAAGAAGGTCCTAAGGATGACCCCAATGCACATATTTCAAACAGGAGATCCTTGCTAGTTACCTTTCCTAAGCAGAAGCCTCCTGTTTCCCCCATATTGCTAAAATCAGAAAAATTCTCTCCGATGATGAGCTTGGTACCACTGAGCCACCCCACAGGGGCAGCCAAATTTGGGTCTTGCTCTTCTTTCCTTGTCACCAGCAAAGCTGCTGGTTTATCAGGTTTTCTGGGAGGGAGGATTTTGGAATCCATGTGCTGATGCCAAGGGCTGTTTTGCATTAAGCAGCTGTTCCACATGAAGAATATTAGTGGCCCACAGTGCAGTGACAGGAACTGAAGGGTCCTTCCGTCTAGGAGGGTGTCTTAAGCAGTAGGCTACAGATTCACATTTCCTTTCTCTATCTCAGTAGACTTTGAACTATTTGCTGTTCAGTGGCCTGGCTTCAGCAGAAAGGGGCTTGTTCTTTGTGCACCCACAAGTCACTGGTCCTCACAGTGAGGATACTTGTGGGGAAAGCAGGAGATGAGTCATTGAATTGCCTCTGGATGTGGAGGGCAGCAAATCTGGATCACTGTTTCAAAGCTCAGTTATTACAGCACGGTTCTAAAAGGTGGGCAGGAGGTGCCACACTCACCATCCATCAACTGCACCTCTATTTCTTTTGTCTTTGTTTTTGTTTGGTTGGGTTTTTTTGTTGTTGTTTTTTTGTTTTGTTTTTCCCAAATTAAAGAGGAAGGTTACCTCTGTCCCTTGGAGGAGAAGCTGCATCCTCCTGCCTTAAAGGACAGCTCCGTGTGTCCCAGGTAAACAGAGCCAATCTTTGCCAGCACAAGAAGAGCAGCTAAGCACTTGAACAGGGTAGGATTTGCAAAGCTGATGTTCATCCTCTCTAGCTTGCTATAGGCAAGGCCCAGATGGCTCCAAAACAGGCTGTTTCAGATGTCATCCCAAGCTGCCTAACTCCCTGCCATCAGGGCTGGGCTGCTCTTCCAGAGTGTGAGGTATAGCATCGCTCAAGGCTGCAGCCCCACCACTCCTTCTGGGGCCTTTTGCTGAAAAAATATACTATAGAGCCACAATTGCAACATATTGCTGCCCTAGCACAGTCCTCATGGCAAAATCCCTCTTGAGCTAAGAAGAGATGAGTGTAGCTCCAGGGAAGTGCATCCAAATACCTCCTACTGCTTCTACTACTATTATTACTATTATCTCAAAATTCTTTCTAAAAAGTCCTGCTGTTTTATCTCAGTGCTGTATCTAGTGGAAAACAAGGCCAGCAGATGTGGAGGAAAGGGTTAATGTACCATGCTGATCCATCACAGGCCTGCAGCAGATAAAGCAGGGCTGGTAAATCATTGTTTAGTCTATTGCAGTCAGGCATTATCCAGTGCAGATCTCCTGGGTCCACTGGGTGTAAAAGTACAAAAATTAAACAAAGAGTAATTGTCATTTGGAGGCTGGGCTTTTGGCTTCACCCAGTTGCCCAAAACACTGCTCTTAATGTCTACTGTCCATCTGCTTGTTTCAATTTTGCTGCCTCCTTCCCTCCCATTTCACAAGGGCAAAGTGGAGGCTGAGAGCAAATGGGACTTAAGCAACAAATCCTTTCCTTGCAGTTATGTCCCCTCCTGCCCCCAGTAATCATAACATTTCACTACTTGTCCCAGCCATACATTTGGAAAGTCGCTAAGTAGCTGCATGCAGGAGAGCTGTATTACCAAGCCTCCATCTGTGCTGTCAACAGCGTCTCTGAATCTGTTGAAAGCTCTCAGATACTTTGAATTTTGCTGTTCTTAAGAGAAAACTTCTTAGACGGCAACAATCAGGAGCCAATAGTTATGGGAGGGTAGGGGATTTTTTTTCCCTTTTGTTTAAAGGACATGCACTCTGGCACCAAGAAGTGCGGAAGAGACACATGGCCCATAAATACATAAACCGTTTGCTAAGTCAGAAACCTGGGAGTCAGTCAAATCCATAATAGGATCCCAAGATTCATAATAAATAACTTTTAATTATAGTCCTGCACAATAGTTATTTTAAACAGATGGTTTATAGATTCACATCTGGGATTATTTTTTTTTTTTTAATTTAGTGCTCAGGCGCGCACACAGAAAGGGAGAGAACCTCAGCTAAGGTTTCTATTAGTGTTGGAAAAATACGTATTTTTTTAGAAGAGGTCAGGCTGATCCAGAACAATGCTGCCGCATCTGACGCAACTCCCCAGTCAGTGCTCAGCTCAGCAAAGGGTTCGCTCTGGAATCCCAGACTCCCTTGGAAAGGAAAATTTAGGGAAGTGCCGGAGGATCACCCTGGACTCCCCACTGCACTCACCAAGCCCAACTGCTGAAGAACTCATGTTTTAATGCATTTGGGGAAAGATCAGAAATTTCATTGGGTGTCCACGTTTCTCCCCTCTCCCACACTTTGCCAGTGAGAACCAAGGGTCTCCTTAACTTGGCATGCAGAGGTGATGCCAAATTCCCACACAGGAGAGATACACTAACCAGACCCAATATCACTGTTACTGCTTCATGTTACCCTTACTGCAACCTCCTCTCAACGCAATTTGTTCACCTTCTACATACACCTCATATTTTTACCTTCCATCAAAGAACCCCACACAAAACAGCCCATTCTGGTGACAAATTATATCAAACTAACAGCCTTAAACTCATATGGTACAGTTAAATAAAATGCCAACATGAAAAGAATAAAAAAAAAAAAAGAAACACTAAAAAGGAGTCTGAATATTTGGCAGAGATCTTGGAGAGGATATGTGCCAAACCACAGATTGGAAGCCACGGCCAACTTTCTACAGGGTTCCCCACTGGACTCCTGCTGGCTCACAGCAGCCACCAGGAGGATGGCTCTTTTCAACCTGGATTTGGCTTCAAGAGGGGAAAAAAAAGAAAAACAGCAGTCTGCTTCGTTTATCCAGAACTGTACCAAGGAGTGCCTCCATCAATGGTACCCCGAGCCCACTCTTGTGCTGTCACAGCTGGCTGCAGAAGACATTGCAGATGTGGTTTCTCAGGGGGCCAGATGTCCACAGTGATGGTCTGGGGTTGTTTTTTTTCTTTCTTTCTTTTTATGTATTGAAAATGCTTTTAGGAAGCTTGCACTGCATTTCTGATACCCTGAGGTTATTAATTATTTATACTGAATGGGAAAAATGTTGCTTAAACTTTCATTTAACCAAAAAAATGCTGTGGAGAGAAAAATAATAAAAGCAAGGGAGACAGATTAGGTAGAAATACTGACTCCCATTAATGACTAATCCTGAAAACATTCATTTTCCACCACCTTTTTTTTTTATTCATCACAGCCCCGCTGGTAATTCTGATAGGACTCCTCACCAAGAAGCTCAGAGTGTCCTCAAGTTTCTGCTAGGAGAAGCCTGTGGGATCACCCATGAAAACAATAACAATTTTCAAACAATGGCAAAAGTTACCCCCGAGGAATTTGGGATGGAGCTTTCAAACACGCATATGTGACCTTGGGAGAAGAAAGAGCCACTTAAAATTAATGAAACAAGTGTATTCAATTCCCATAGACAAACTCTCCACCACAAGGCAAAGGGCAGGCTGGAACGCAGGCTCCCGCCACGTGCTGTGATCCCCATGTTCTCAGGCCATACTGCTGGGGTCTCTGCCAGGCGTTGCACACAGCCTGAGTATCCTCTCAAGTGCACGAGAAGCCACACTCGCACCACACAGGCCACAGGAGCAAAGGTTTGGGCCAGCGCTGGTCGCAGGCTCTGTCCCTCAGCAAAGCTTGGGAGCACCACGCTCCCAAAGCCTGTGCCCGCACCTATGTTTATGTGCAAACAACCCCGATGCTGGGCCAACTCGAACTCAAGAACAGGCTCAGACACATGCTTGGCTCATGGTCTAGACAAATCCTGAGGCTCTTTCTGAAAATAGTACCCTTGCTTCTTTGGCACTCCTGCCTGGAACTCACTGTCTCGGGTTCGATTTACAAACCTCCCTTCAACTGGCAGAGTTGATGCAAGCAAGAGATCCCTGCTAAAACTGTGGGACTGCTGTCTTCCATGAGCATTTCTCTACCTGGGCAAGAGCCACACAATTAGGCTTCAGGGAAGAGACACCACTCCCCAAGGAGAGATGTTTGCAGACACTTTGAACCACTGTCAAGGGACATGAGGATAAGGTCTCGTTTCCCTTATTCCCCTCCAATTATCTGCTGGGGTGTTTTTTCCTTGCAAAACAAATTTTGTGGGTACAGTAACAAAAACTGTTTAGCACACTAGATGCATTTCTAAATTCAAGGTGGAAAAAATATTTCCCTATGAAACAATGTCTCTGCAAAATCATAGAGTTCTCTCCGTTTGCCCACATGAACCTACAAACACCAAGGCATATGCTTCACTAAGAGAGAGAAAGGTCCTGTCATTTTAAGCATGTGAAATTGTAATGGGACAACTCATAGGAGTAAAGTCAAACATATGCTTCAGCACCTTCAGCATTAGGTCATTGCCCGTGGCACAACACGGCCGTGATTTCAGCATGATTGCATTAGATACAAATGACAGCATTTTAGTTCAGCTCACAGTCTCTCTTTCCTGTTTTGAGCAGAGCACTCAGTAGCCTCCAATTTGCCCCCTCATCCCTGTAATCTGTTTAGTTTATCTGGCCTCTCAGGGTGAGCAGGGAGGAGGCTGCAGCTCTCCCTGTGGTGATGCTCAGCCAGCATCAACCATCCCCCTACATAATTTGAGCTCTCCCCACTCCCTAGGAAAGATGATTAAAACAAAGGCCCTGCTGAAAGATGACACCAAATTTCACTTCAAATGGGTATTCCCCACTGCTGTGAGGAAGACATGAGTATGTGCAAGTGATTCAGGACGAATCACTCACAACCCCTTACAGACTGAACAGATTTTTGTATTTTTTCACTGTGCTTAATGATGTTCACCAGCACGAGGAAAGTGACCTCGGTGGCCTGCTGCAATCCCAACACTCCCTGGCAGCAGCCATCTGCACCAGCATTTGGTGAAAAGAAAGCACCATCTCTTCCTCCTACATTTGCTGGCATTACTGCTAAGGCTGCAGCTGGGGTCAGGGTCCCAGAGCATCAGACAGTGTAGCAGCACATCCCTGCTCCAGTGAGCTTAGGGACAAAGCAGACATGGCCAGACATAATTATTGTAACTGAGGATTGAGTCAGTGAGAAAGTCAGAGCAAGATCCAGACCGTGTAGCTCTCAGTCTCCCTGTCTCCACCTCAGCCTCCAAGTGCTGCTTCAGATTAGAGTTTTTGAGCTGCACAGCTATAGGCAACACTCTTTACCTGTCAGCAGAACAGCATGGCAATCTTCTAGCAATAAGAGGGTCTTCACAAGTTCCCAGCAGTTGGTACTGTTGTAAAAAGAATACCCATAGTAATCCAGGAGCCAGATTTCAAGGAAGGGTTACGCACCGGGATTCTTGTGGGAGACCACACCTTCACATCTCATGAGATGCACACTTTCAAAATTCACATCTTTTTCAGTGAATTTTAATTCAAAGGATGATATTTCTACTTTGCCAATAAAGACTTTGCATTAAGTATCAGTTGCCTAAATCTGATGACAATACCTAAGAAAAAAGTAGTCACAGGCAATACCTGTGAATTTGAAGCTCCAGGTGCAAACCTGCACCCATGCTGCTGTAAAAGGTTACAGCTCACTGACCCAGCCCTGTGAGTTCATGATCTACCCCTTGCTGGATGTTCTCAGTTACTCAGATCAGTCAGCAAAACCTTTTGGATGATCACTGCCCAACTTATTTTGAGCTAAATAAGTGATGTTGAAGACATGGTCCAGCCTAGCCTGGTTGAAGCTGGTGAAGAATTCATTCTCCCAGAGAAGTGACGGGCAGTTGAGGGCCATAAAAGCTTCCACTACCTGAGCTTGATCAACCAAACACAGCCAAAGCCAGCAGATGTGGAACAGCATTCCTGCCCTGAGTGTATTGGCTCCTGGAGCGTGCTGGTCCCCCTCAAGTGCCACAGGATGGCTTGGAGAAGGAGAAGTCTGCCAAGACAAATTGGTCTGAAAACACCCTAAGTAAATTCTGCTTAGGGTGGCACTCATGAATTGAAGATGCCACTCATGAATTATCAAGCTGATTTCATAGAGGATAAAGCAGATTACACCAAAGGTTTAAATTAAATTATTAAATACTTTGAATTCAGCAAATTTTAGATCAAGCCATGGTGTCACGTTCTGGCTCATCTCGAAAATGAACCCAGCTCATCAAAAGAATGCCCTAACAATATTCTGCTTTTGTTTCTTAACTAACGTCATCCCAGTACTATACACTGCTGTTTATTTTCCAGCAGATATTGTCAATGAGAAACAAAGCCATTAAAACAATTTAAAAGTACATAAAAATAAAAGTACATCAAAATCAAAGTCCATCAGTTCAGAATTCCTATTTTTGATAACTGTATTTTCTGTCAGAGACTGAATACTGACCAATAGTATTTTTTCTTCTAACGTTGTGAATTGAAACTTCTTTTGACATTTATTAAAGGAGATGCATTGCCTGCCTTTTAAATAAGTATCATTTCATCACATTTTGATAGGCTGAATCTACAAATATATTATCCAAACACCAGCTACCTGTCATTGCATCTTTATTGCCTTCTCTGTCTGAAGCCTGCTTACTCAGTCTGTACACTGGAGATGTCAGCAGTGGCAAATTCTCTGGTTTTGGGCTTCAGTCTGTACTAAAAACTTTGAACAAAGCAGCCCTTGAGGCCATGTACTTCTTAAAGACTTTAAAAAGCCCAATGGGCCTCCTAACTTACTCTGCAACAAGTCATATCCCATGAAGAAACTCTCTTCTGTACAACACAAAAACAGGGATAGATTAAAGAAAAGGAAAGAAAAAGAGCAGGGTCCCCTGCTGTTCTGTCTGGCCAGAATCATGTCTTTTACTGCCCATATCCTCTAAAGAAACGATGCTCTCATGATATATTACCCTAATACATCACCAAGTGACAGTTTTCTCATGATACTGTATCCTCAAAGATGTGATGCATGCCAGAAGCAGCAACAGGAGATCTCAGCTGGGGGAGAGAAACGGGAGGGTTTTTTTATTTTCTTTCAAATGTTTAAGCTACATGTTGGGGTTTTTTAATGTTATTTTGAGAGGAAAATCCCTGTCAATCGTAGCTTCATAATCCAGAGGACTCCTAGAAGTTTTGAAGTACAGCTTTTAAACTGGAAAGCACCAAAAAAACCAGTCTCTTCATTTAATTGAAGCAAGTTTTGAAGTAGGACCAAAACGCTTGAGGAACAACAACCAAATAAAAATAGTAGCCCAAAAAGAAAGAAGCAACGAGAGTCTGTTTTCTATTATGAAATTATTTAGGCAAAAGGCCTCCAGACACTGCTGTTTTAATGAACTTGCAAGAAAACTGAGTACTGACCCTGAATTTGTTTTCTTACATGATCTTGCCTGTGCTACTCAGTGGAATTAGAAAATAAAAAAAGGTTATTCACAGCAGTCTGCAGAGAGAAGGCGCAGCCCCCAACTTGTCAGTCAGTATAGAGAAGAGTGGGAAGAGACAAGGAAAAGGAGCATTTCAGGCAGGACTCCTCGGAGCTTTCAGGGTGTTTTAATGCTGCCTTCAACTCGCAAAGGCTCACTCCTTTTTATCCTGCAACTGCTGCTTGGCTGCTAGTAAAATCTCATAGGGGCCATGGTAATCCTGGGTCATGGGCAACTCACGGCAAGCGTCCTCCTCAAGCTGTCTTCATCCAGCTGCTGCCAGCAAAGGAAGGCTCAAGGTCCCAGGAGAAATGGAAAAGCTTATGAGACTGGTAATGTTTAATTTGACACATCTCACTTCTGTGTGTTCCTACTTCATATCTACTCAAACTTCTTTCCTTCCATCAGAGACAAAGAAGAAAGGTGGAATAAGCTTTCCTTTGTTGTGATTAATCACACTGCCAAATTAAGTAAGATTGTGGCTTTCAAAACTTCAGCCAACACTGTAGCTAATAGGAGAAAAAGCGTATTTTGACTTGTGGACTAAGCAAAAGCGATATGGAAGCCATTGAGAAGAAACTAAAAGCCAAAGTTGTCAATGTCACTTTCACAGTCCTTGAGCTGACTTTGACCATATTTTGTGGCCTGGCCATGGCTGCTTTTGGGTGAGATGTAACAGCCTTCAATCACAGCAGCAATCACTTAGCCACATAACAATACCACTGCAGTCAATGAAACCACCCATGAGAGCTCGGAGGTTTGAGTCGAGCTCTTCAGTGCAGACACATGCACAATGCCCTGTGCTCTGGGTAGACCCTGTTAATTAAACACTTATTTTTAAATGCTTCTCTGGAAAAAATTTGCTGTCCAAAATAAGAAACTCATCTTGCACAACCACTTTCTTCTTGAAAAATCCAGTGGTTAAAACATGTTTTTGCATAATCGTAGCCCTGCAGGGTCAGTTCTCACTTCTGAAAAGCAAATTCCCTTCTTTCTGTTTTGCACATGTACAAACAAACAGATTCTGGTATGTCCAAAGCTTGCAAATCTCAACTATAATAATACATTGAATAGAAGCCATACAAGCAGGTTTTTTTCCCTCAGCTTGTGTTCCCTTCACTCCTTCCTTTCCCCTGTCCCACTTGCACTGCGGGAAGTAAAAAAAATACCTGTTTCTGACAAGTAAATGGAGCTGACATTAGAGCGAAGCTCGAAGGTGAACAGGGTATGCACAAGTCATTTGTCATCTTGACAAAGTGAGATTTGGTCACCAGTGGGACACTTGAAAGACATCTGAACAGTTGGCCTTGACCACCAGCATTTCTTACAGCTTATAAAGGGACCCACGGGACCAAGAGCACAACCTGCTTTTGGAAGTGACTCCTGCAGTGGTACCTCTTGATAGATGTAAAGGCAGTGTGATATATCAGGTGCCATTAAGATCTTTGCTAGCAGGTTCTATTTACATAAGTATGGAGCGCAGATAGCATCTTGTTAACCCAATTAATGAGACTCAAATGTCAGGAAACAGATTATGCCTGGCTCAAAGTCCGCAGTGCTCTGAAGGCAGACAGAGATGATTTCATTGTGTGGGACAGCACTGTTCTCTTTGAGCAAGAGCTCAGGCAGCAATCCTTCTACCTGGACAGCTAAGGGAGACAGAAAGATGATCTGAAATCCAAAAGTTTCACGCTTTTAGCGCAAGAAGGGCTCTTTATGATGAGAGACTCAAGTGCCGTGTAAGACGGAGAACCTGTGGCTGAACTGAGGAAAACTAAAAAAGTATCCACTTGAGGTCTTGGAAAGTTAATTTTTTGTTAACTGCGCCTTCTTCTGCAATTAGAGAAAGTCCTTGTTGCCAAGTCACAGCCTGGTCTGGGTTGGAAGAGAAACACCGTTTCATCCAGCCTGTCCACACTGCTGCGTTTTACATGGGCAATTGAAACGCAGTTCTCTACCCCAGAGAAGAGAGGGAAATTTCCTGACCAAGATGAGATCACTAATCTCTTCATCAGTGACTCTGGACATACTGCTTTACACAATAAACTGCTGTCCTCCCTCAGCCTCCAGCTACTCAGCTCTGTGATACAGTCACCCGGGTCAGAGCAGTGAACCCTGAATGGCACAGCATGAGGTGCTTGGCCCCAAAACAGAGAGGGGGGTGTAGGGACAGGCCTCGTACTCAGCAACTGCTGTCAGCTCTTTGCTCGGCATGACAGCTCTAAGAAATTCCTCTTTGGAGCTGTCTTCTCAACAGAGGAGACGAGAGAGTAAGCGTGGGCTGCCTGGGCCAGCAGCCCGACCTCAGCACCACTCGGTGGGGTAACCTAAATCCTCTGATGGGAACAGTACCTCGTGGCCACAATCACGAGTTGTCTACAAACATACAGGAGTCGTATTAATTCTCCAGAAGATACTTCAAATCCTTCTAGACCTCTGGTTCCAGAGCCATGCCTAGCTTTCCTGAAGTCACATCACATCCCCATCCTCTCCCACCAGCAGTTCTTGTGCCCACTGAACAGGCTGGAGCTGCCTATTCAACTCTCCAGATGGCTGCCTTCCGGCGAAACTCCCTTTTCTGGTACACAATTTGCTTCCTTTTCCCCTTTTTTGGCTCCCACCTTTGTACATTTCTGTATGTGGACTAGCTTAATTATTTTTTTAAAAACTCCAATGATATCAAAGACACTCCTCTTATACTAAAATGATTATACACAGTTTTAGGTAGCGAATATGTACCCTTCACGTAACAACAAGTGCATGAAACCATTCAAATTTCTTACTACCATAGCCTCGAGTTCTAGATATTTCATCAATTTCAGCTTCAGATTGATTTTTGGGTCAAATGATTTTTGCTTGAGGATTGAAAACCTTGCCAAGTTAAACTGAACATATACAGACTTTTTCCCAGAAGCTGTACAAATTGCAGACTTCTTCAGTTTCCTCTGCGCTTTCATGTTAAACAAGTTCTGGTTCAGTATCAGTGCACTCTGATGGATCTTAAATGTCCACATCAACAATTTCCTCCAGAAATGCTTCATGTCCATAGATCATGGACAGATTATGCCTCAAACATGCATCTGTTAAAAAGGTTTCTTACACTACCAGACCCTCAACATTTTAAGGTGCAGCAATTTTAATTTTCCAACATCTTTTTATCCACTGCACTTACAAACAACCCATCCACCCACCCTTGGTTTACAGGCTAAAGGCCTTGCATGCTTTGCATTTTATCTGCCAAAATAATTTTATTCATTTATTTGAATCAAAAGGATTTTCCAGATTGAATCACCAGTCTAGCTATCCCCAGGACTGTTGGGGTAGAAGGGTAAAGTGCTACACATGAAAATTATCATCTGTGCAGTGTCATACACAGAAAAAAGAATATTCTCTGTCACAAGCAAGTGATAAACAGCCTCCCTGTAGTAGGAAAGCCTTCTGCTCTTATCAGTATTTTAGGTCTTACAGGCAATCCTTCAGCTAATAGCCTTATCTCAAAGCCAGCCACCCTGCCTGGCTCCTTCCTGCCCCAATGGTTTCTAGGTGACACAACCTCGAGATGTTTCACCAACAGGCGCAATCAGATCATAATCACAATGTAGCCCTACAGCAGTCATTTATCAGCTCTTCTCCATCTCTCCCAAACCATGCCTCAACTGGTCATCCAGACATTAAAAACAACAAGGACACAATCTCAGGACAACCAAGGTCTGCTATTCCTCATCCACTAATAAATCCTAAGACAAAACAGAAAAACAAATGCAAATGTATGACTCTAGCTGGCCATCAGAATACATTTAGATGATTCCAAGCCTTGGGGAAACTCCCATTTCCTATTGAAGCCACTTAATATAACTGAATATAAACATGTCAGGAGCAGTTAAAAAAAACAAAAAACAAACAAACAAAAAATAAAAACAAAAAACCCACAAAACCAAAAACAAACCAACAAAAAATCCCCACACCCAAACAAGAAAACACAATCCAAAATACATAGATTTCTAGCCTATGACCTGTCAGAAATCTGATTTTCCTGGCCAGGGCTATACAACACATTTGCTTGCATTGCCTTGGTCATGGAGGAGTGCAAGGTGCTGCTGGCCATGCCTCAAGCAAGATCTTTAGCCACGAAAGAGGAGATGAGCCATACCATGGCGGTCTGGGGAAAGGGACAGCTGATTCTGCAGCCAGCAGAGGAGTCTGGGGTTACACTGAGCACGCCTGAGCTGCCCAGGGCTGAGCTATACCTGGTTTTCAGTGTGAAGTAGAAATCGCAAGTCTTGCAGGAAGTTCCAATGCTGCGTGCTGAGGTTTACACATCCTTTAGGCTGCACTGCTACCAGGTGACCGACTGTAGATGCCCGGAGTGAACTAGACCGGCTCTGGAGCAAAATGCAGTGCAACCAGGTCAGCAGAGCTCTGAGGCAGAGTTAAAGATGGCCTGATTCAACCTCTAATACTGAAGCTTCGTGCAAAGATTTACTTAAAACAGGGACTCAAAAAAACTGGGACTGCAATTTGTTGGGGAAAACATCAGGTCTTTGGCATCATTTTTTCTACATGGCATTTTATCACATCCCGATCTTTAGTGCTCACAAGAACAAATATGTCTCGACTCTAATGCTGTTTCACAGTACTGCCTTTTGCCACAGCTCTTCACAGCACACACGTACAATGCTTCCCTCTCTGAAAAATCTGGGATGCAATACAGAAAATGAAAACTATACCCAAGAGATTGATGTGTAGAATGGATGACAAAAAAAGTAAAAAGGATGCAAATCATAGACAATGCATGAAGACACGTTATTTTCTCAGCAAGGTGGTGGTACACGGTCCTACTTTAACACCCGATTATGGACAACTATCTAGAGCTAGTGGATTCTAGACAGAGGGAAAATGAAAAAAAAAAAAAAAGCCAAGAAAAAAGTCTAATTAATAAATGGGAGAGACAGACAAAAAGTATATGAAATTCAGGTGTCAGCACACAAGGTCAGCTTCTGGGGATGATAAGGGATGAGATCCACGCTGTACTTAGATCCAGAGCTCAGCATTTGATTCAGTTGGATGCAAAACGCTGCACAGAGCTCGATCGGCCAAACAGTCAGACCAGGAATTTTTTAGCTGCAGCTTAATGCATGAGATGAAGAGGCCAAGAGGCCTCAGAGGAAGCAATCACAGCAGTTATTAGGTACACTGGAGCAAGTACCATTATGATAGTCATTTTAATAGCAGTAATACAGGTAAAAGCTTTTACGTAATATTGGGTTTTTTCTTCACAATGGCCTTTTATTTGACCATAAGCTCAATATAAAAAGGTTGCATTTTCATTTTATTTTTTTGGTTGTTTTTTAATATTTTTCTTCCCTCAAAATTTTCTATTAAAACATGATGGGGAAATAAAACCAGATATTTGGTGGGGAAAAAATATCTATTTTTATACAGCAGCACAAAGCAGAACAGCAGAAGTACTGACACTGTGAGCCATTCACTTACAGAACCATAATTCTTAAAAGGACCATTAACAACTCAATGGAAGAAACTTGAAAGCTAATAAAAACTATATACAGGTAACTGTATGCTTTTAAAATGCCATTTTGATATTGGACCAGCTCTTTAATAATGTTTTTCTTATTGGCAATAAAAAAGTGTCTTAACTTAGACTGATCCATTTTGCACTTATTGTAGACGCATTCCAAAGACATTTGCAAGTTATATTACATTTTTCCATTTAGTTTATGGCATTTTTGTGCCCTTCATACTTTTCCATGTATTATTTATACATATTCTTTTGTATTTGAGTTATCTGATCCTTTAATTACACCAAAGAGAATCTCATTTTCATACTCGATGGATGGGATCTTCATCATCGTTACAGAGACAAATCACCAGCTCTCTTCCAGAAGGGATTTGCCAAGACCCCTAATCAGTTCAGCACTGTGTGCATATGTGTATTTGCTCAGTGCAGCTGACTATGTCAGAAATGTGCAAGTAGTGAACTCTTCACTATCCCACGTGGTCCGAGAACAACATGAAATAGCTTCTTCCAGCCTGCAGATTTCCAGAAAGGCTTCGTCGTAAGCTGTTACACATGACTGCGTACCACATCCCCAAACTAATTGTCACGACAGAGCAGAGTGATCCGAAGGCCAACATACCTGTGCAGGGATGTGCCACACTCTCAGGCAGCTCTTGGATATGAAGCTCAGAAAGTGGACATCAAAAGGTCCACGGATGGCACAGACACAACAAACAGCTACACAATCCACGCTCATTCCCCAGAGGGGGAAATCACATGAGATGTTGCATGTGGTACTACTTGACCAGGGTGGGCATACCTGCACATGGGACTAAACCAACACAAATATTCTTCAAAACTGCTGATGGAAACTTTAAGGATCAAGCCAGAGTAACCATCCCCTACCACAGACAGTTTGTGTTTCAGTCTCAGGCAGGTCCAAGTCTTGTCTTACAGGTGTTTTGCATGAATTAAGAACAAGTACAGCTGAACCTACCAGAATCATCCTTCAGAAGACCCTCCAAAGCAATCACAAACCACCTCTGGGTCTTGATCCAAGTCATTTCTCTCTTGCAAGACCTCCTTCACATATACATATATATACATATTCATGCGTGTATTTCTTTAGTTTCTATGACAAAGCACATATGGGACACCCTGCTGCACCAGACATGGCCTTATGTCTGGTTTTTGTTTTCAGGGTTTGTTTTTTTGAGGTGGAGGGTGTTGGGTTTTTTCATTTAAGAGATGGCATATACATCTGTAACTGGGAAAAAAACTAATAAAACTTTCATCATGTTGGAGCATGTCTGAATTTCAGGAACCCTTCATGCGCCGATCAAGAAAACATTTTCTTTTGGAGTAATATGGGGGTGAAAACTATCAGTACACTACTGTATCATAGGCTTTTTTGTCTCTCTGTTTATTATTTTTGTGGGTGAAGAGAAAGCTGATTGTATTATACAGTAATAAAGACCAAGAATATTTAAATTGAAAGAAGATGCAGTCTTGGTAGACTGTGTAGCTGATGTATGTAAACTATTGAAATTAAATTAAATAAAATAGGTATGAAAGAATTGTTTGATGATTTTTTTTTTGTTTTTTAATATGCACTACTCCACTAAAAGTCATCTGGGCCGCATTATACCTTGATGCAACAACAATTGAATCCTCATGTACTAAAACACTACCATCTTCACTGAACATGTGTCAAACACTTGCTCTCAGGCTAGCTACGTGCTTTCAACTTGTGCACTGTGCCACAGAAATCAGCTATGCTAGAGGTAAAGAACCCCAGCACAGCTAGTAGCTGTTTTGCTTTAGTCTGCAATGAGGACATGGGTTTTAGAACTGGACTCCTTTTTGGCTGGGGGTGGGTGTGTGCAGGGGGGAACAAATGTCAAAGTTATTTCTTCTGTTTTTTGGTTTGCTTGTGCTTGGTTTCCCCAATTTATTAGTTCAAGCTAGGCAGAACACTAGGTCTTATAATGACAAATTTAACATAATTTTTTATGAGCAAAGGTCAAATTCTACACTGCTCATTTGGATTTAAAAGCGGAAATTTAAACTACAGAATGATGTTTCATGCTGAATAAAACTTATGGCAATCAAAGCTCTGATTTCTAGTTTCCTGAGCTCCTGTCTCCAAACTTTTCTCAGATTTCCAACACTTGGTTATCCTTTCTGGCTCACATTTATTTCCTTCTGTACTGGATTTAGGTGATAAAAGGTTGAGACATATGATTACCACTCCTCAGGTGCAACTGGCAAGTTTGAGGAACAAGCATGAGGGAAGGGGGGAGAAGAAAAGGTGGAGGAAATGGCTCTGGTTTAGATGTGGTTTGTCAAGATCACTACTGGCCTTTATCAGCTGTTTCTTGATACAACTCACTTTGTTCTAAACTATGTTGAGGAAAAAAAAAGATAATAAAAGACCTTTTCTCCCCACAAAAACCGTACAAAAACTAAAATCATTCATTCTCTTCAAAAAAATTCTAGAAGCCCTCGCAACGTCAAGGCCACCGTTAGCTGAGGTACACTTATCTATTTCCTCGCAGTTCCTCACTTCTACCCTGTCCCTTTCAGCTGGCATTTTTGGTACGTTCATTTTGAAACTACGTACACCACTGGGCAATGGATACATTATTCTTGGATCTCTGCTTGCTTCTGGCGAGGTGTTCAGGGTCCATGGAGATGATGACAAACGAGCATGAAATGACACGGCTCTCCACACCACCACTGGCACCACCACCTGTCATCGTTGTCACTGCTGAGCTCATCTCACCTTCAAAAAACTCAGCACTCAGAATTTTAACTCAGGCTAAGTTAATTCTGTGGTCTTTTTACATTCTCGCCCTTCAATTATGCACAGGTTCTCATTTCACCCATTTCCGACGGACTGTGGCACTTTTATGTCTTTTCCACGCGTACGTTGAAGCACGTATTTCTTGAAAGCAAATGCCATAATATCAGTTGTGAGCCCACTTCTATTTTGGGTGTTAGATGCCTTCCAGCCAAAAAGCTGTACCAACAAAAACTCTCCTGCATTTGATCATTTACCGTACTCGTACCAGAGCTGAATTTAAACATTCCATGCCTGTTTTAAATGCTGACACTCATATGAAAGAAATCTAATCAAAAATTCCCTCAAAAGTCTGTTAATAGCATCTTCCCCCCAACATTTCAAAATCCTCAATATATAAAAAGTCCCAAACTTACCAAACTATGCTAGGCTTTCATATTAATGAAGTCTTGTTTGAGGCTACTAACAGAAATTTCCTTATGCCTCCACTACCTTCAGCCCAAAACTTTCACATATAAAAGAGAAAGATCTGAAATTGTCATACACAACATATTTGGGCTCCTCAAACTGCACAAGACGTGCAAAGTGGTCCTATGGATTAGAAAAAAAAAATCATTTTTCCACAGATGTGGGCAGATAATTTTAGAAGATAATTTTTGTATTAGGTAGTGTAGCTATAATCTCTTGCAACCTTAAAGCATTTAATAATTGGAATCAATTTCTCAAAGTGAATCAATATAACTCCATTATGAATACCATCAAGATTATGTATTTTTACCTATAATCATCATCACCAGTTCAGACTAGTTCTCTAAAACACAAATTTTTTTCAGTCAGCTTCATAACCCACAGTCTCACTGCTTTGATTTTCAGAAGCCGACAAGACTTAAGACATTTTTACCATTGACCATTAAGCATGACATAATGTTACAATTATATGTTCTCTAACTTTTTTTTGTACTATCAGGGGCCACACCATTATCTGAAATAATAGTTTCCCTTTTTTTGACAACAATTTTCCTTCATAGGGTTGGTTAACTTACTGCCCATCACATTCCGCATTTCCTTTCAGTGCTTGCCTTCACCTGATACAGAACTTGCTGCAGCTCAGAGCATTTCCCATCCTTTCATCAGAAAGGTCTTTAGCTATAAACACTGTTGCAGTGGGGTGCTCAGCCATGGCACAATCAGAAAAACAATTTTCCAGTGCAACTTTTGTGTATCTGTTTTACCCATCAGCTCTAAGTACTTTCTCCGGTGTCTGTGTTTAACAGCATGTAAGGTGAATGCATTTGAAAGCAGGTACTTTCAGTTGCCTTCAGCCTTCTTTGCCCTTTTCCAGTATCTCAAATCCTATGGAAAGCAAGGTAGGATGTCAGCTTTCCAGAGACAGTGCATCTCCTCGGAGATGCAGAGCCACAAGACACTCAGAGTGGAAGAGAGCAGAACACCAGAGCACTCTGGCTCTAACAGCATTTTGCAGATAGCAGCAGCAAGTCATAAATCATAAAGCATACTTCCCCAAAGCTCTGACTCATGAAGACATCTTTAATTTGTCTTTTGCCCATCCACACCTCAGAAGAAGCTCAGGAGAGCAGACACACCAAAAACCTGGCATCTATGCAGCCTGCCTGTTGTCAGAGAGACGTGAAAGAAAATGAGTATGTTCAGTGGTGACTGTATCACCCACATCCTCTTGTAAAGTGGAAGTGCATGAAGTGAAAAGGGATGTCTTTGTAGTCAAACCATTAGACCAGGAGTTAGGAGACCAGAGCTTTCATCACAGTCCTACAAGAAATTCCTTGTGGATAAACCACATTCTGTTCTGTCTGACTTTGATGTTTTTCTCTAAAAGGACAAAAACAAAATGGCCATTTTTTGCAGCCAGCTGTAATTAATGGCAAGTTCTTTGGAGATCAGATTCACTCATGTTTATACCGTTGCTAAAGTGTGGTAATTGTAAAAGCTCACATTGAAACTATTGTCTAAGAGATATTAAAAATGACCATTTTTATGGCATTATTAAGAACTTTAAGAGAGACATATAAATTACGAATTTGGGAACTTGAGATTTCACCCAAAGTGGCTTAGTTAGCTGGTAGTTCTTGCATGCAGAGCACCACAGTGTTTATGTACACACACACCTACACACCCTTAGCCTTACCTGTTTCCTTTTATTAACATAAGGCAAGCATCAAAGCTGTTCCATGCACTCCAACACATTTCATTTTGACAAGCAGAGACATCCAAGGCAGAGCTATCTCACTGTGGGTGCAGTGCCTTTTTATTAGGAAGCATTACCAATAGCTCAGAAGTGAATGGCTTACTGCACAGCGTATACGGAACCTCCAGCACGTGATCCTCCATGTGAACTCCTGCATCACCACTACTTCTCTTTCCACATGTTGGAGCAAGTGCTCAAGAATGAGCAAATCTGGTTCAGTAGCTAAACTTGGCTGTCTCTAGGAGATCCCCACCAATATCCCTCTTGTATTCAAGATTCAGGGGGTTGTGCTACCAAAAATTCTACGAGAAGAGGTAGAAGCTTCCACCAAAGCAGTGTCCACAGACAGCAGCCTGTGCTCCATCTGCATTGTTTCTGCTCACATTCCTACCATGAAGATCAGTCCACCCTGTCTCTGCTAATCAATGAGAAAAGACAACTTTTAGTTTTGGTCTTCCTACCAAGACTTTCCAGTGGTGTAAAAGGAATTGCTTTTGTAATTGCTCTTTGCAGTCTTCATTTCATTATTGCAACTTACTCATAATCCATGAGCTTCCAATGTTTACCACATTTGCTCCTACAGTACTACCTGTAGCTTTACCCTCCAAAATGATTTAGCCTGTTAAGAGAAAGCCAGAGATCATTTTGCTTATGCTGCCTCTCTCTTTCCCTCTTGCTAAGATGCATCCACATGCTCCACAGGACAGTCTGCAAAGTTCTGTCAAACACTTGATGATTCAGTTCCTGCATTTCAGTTCTGTGTCCTCTCATTTGTGAGATGGGCAAAGTCCTGAAAGGCAGTTAATGGAATCATAGAATGGTTTGGATTAGAAGGACCCTAAAGATCACCGAGTTCCAAACTCCCCACCATGGACAGGGATGCCACCCACTAGACCAGGTTGTTCAGGACCTCATCAAACCTGGCCTTGGACACTGCCAGGGATGGGGCATCCAGAGTTACTTAGATATTCCTCTTCATCCCAGAGCTTCAGATTTCCATAACTTGTGTTGTTATTTACGGCAGCCCGTGGTCATGGAAATGACCACTAAGGAAGACATGCTATAATCCAATCTGCAATTTCAGTGACTCACTTTACTGGTGTTTTTAATACAGGTGCCCTCTGTTGAATTTTCTGTCCATTCTTAAACAGCAATTGCTTTCTTTCTGTAACAGCTGATCAAGCTCTCTTTCTAATTGCTCACTTCTTACAGTATGAACATCCATCAGGTTTGCCCTTGAAGAGTGTGATCACTCTTCCAGAGAAAGTTCCTCACTGAATTGTTATTAAACAATCAATATTTCTGGTTGAATGTAAGGCAATCTGGTTTTCTCTCCCCTGCTGGTCACAAATCACCCCATTGTTTCCTTTGTTTCTGCTCTCCCTAGACCTCTTAAAACTGATCTTTTCCCTTGTGGCAGGCCTAAACAAAGATTTCAGCAACAGGCTATCCAGTAAGCCAATGCTTTGGATGCTGCACAGCGTTAAAGCCAGTATCTCCAGACTGGTTTCCTTCTCCTCTACCAAGTCTCCCAGCTTCCAACTCAAGAAACAGAGATCGCATTTATCCTTTGGCAGAAATAAAACAGAGTGTAGCCAGGGCAGGTAACAGCAGTAACTCACTAGGCATCTGTGAGCTTAATAAAATGTAGTGTTCTCCTGGCACAGAAAGGAGCCAAATGCCCTCAGTTGCCATTTCACTAAAGTAAGCCCTGCAAACCACAGGGATTTAGAGTTCTTACATCCAATGCTTTTTGCAGTTCTTCATGCTCACACGCTAAAAGGGTGCTCATTGATTTAACACAGCCAAGGTCTAGAGAGATCTATAAATACAAGTGTTTTACCTTCATGCATTATTGCCCTGATGCCCAAGACTGAACTTCTGCTCCTTCACAGATAAATTGCTTCCTTGCTGGTTAACACCAACTTCCATTAGCAAAAGTGGTGGCAGACATATTTGGGAAGGTGATCCATGATAAAACACAGCTTCATCTCTTTTTTTGTTTTCCCTTTGATTTCTTTACTTGCCACATCCCATGCTCCTCTTTTCCCCATCCGATTCCACTCAGAAGAAATCAATAACGTCTTCTTTATCAATATTACCTAAAGAGTTATCAATGAGTCTCCCTTAAAATCTACCAAATTCAGTGCAGCAACACTCGAGGGGCTCAGGATGATCTTGGCCCTACAGTTGCCAAAATTGCCTTCTAAAAGGCAGTCTGAAACAATTCTTTACATCTTTTATAGACTTATAATAATAACAACAGCAATAATATTAGGGGGAGAGGGTGTGTTGACATTTCAATCCTAAAGTAGAACACATTCTGTACATTCAGCTACTCTGTAAATTCCAAAACGTAAAACATAGAGCTTTCTAGCCTATACTTTTCTTTGCATTCAACAGAAAATTAAGGTTTATGGCTTTCTTTTAATAATATCATAGGAAGTTTTATTTAGAATGACTGTTTTACAATAACTCCTAAGCCTTGGCTTGTCCAACTGAACTGCTCCCAAAAATGCTTCACTCCGAAGCAGAACGACAAGGAAGCGGAATGTTTCTCCCCAAAATGTGTATCAGCCAGCAACACCGTTAACCACTGAGCTCCCAGCACAGCAGGCAAAGCACTCTGACGAAAGCATCCCTTGTGCTTTCGCTGTCATGTTATTACAGCGCATACAGTCACGTCGTTGCCTTCACCTCGCACCCTCGTGGAGTTCCTCACTCACTGGGATTGTGACAGGGAGCACGTGGGAGCTCAAAGCAGCAGCATTTCCAAACCTTACCTTTCCTTCTCTTTGCTGAGCTACAAGCAAAAACTTGTAGCTTCTGGGTGCACCCCCAATTCTGTGAAAGCAGTTGTGCCCCCAAATTCACACGGTAAACATGGTTTCACAGTGCCTGAAATAAAGTCATGTACAACTTCGTGCCCGGGCTTTAAAGTCAAAGAAATGATTGCCAGATCATGTATTGAGTTACTTTCCATTAGCTCAGCTCTGAGATAACCTTGTGTTACATAAAGGCAACAGAGTCACCCAAGATTTGATTATGTGAAACATTCCCTGCTCTGTGCAGTCACATTTAGTACACGTCTGAATGTTCTTACTAGCTGAAATACACACTTACCAGGCAAACACACATTATACAAGGGTTGTCTGTGATAAAAGGTATCTGCAGAATTTCCCCTTCATTTTCACATTTTGCAACTGATCCTGAAATAGAAACAAAAATTTTAAAATACTAGCATATTTCATTTCACCCTGACAGTTTTGGAAACTGTCCTGGTCACACTCACATTTAACCCTTGCTCCATTCCTAGCCCTCGATTTTGAATCCTGCTTTAATTTGCCCAATTTAATCAGGCAAGGATGTTCAGCATTTCTGCACAATTCTAAAGAGAACAGGAAAATGAGTGGCCTTTTAGTGCCACACAAACCTAGACTTTCTTTGTGCCCCAGTTATAGCAAAGAAGGACGCTTTTTCTTCTCTCAGATGACGTGTGGAGAATAACGAGTACTCCATGCAAAGCAGGATACGTCTATAACGATAGATCCAGAGCTCACTGAAATCAGCAGAAAGCTGTCCATTGCACTCTGAGGACTTGGACCAGGAGCACAGCACAAGTCCCAAACCAAGCATCCTTTTAATGCACGGCAACCACTTGGCAAATTAGTCAAAATTAGCAGGCTGACTGTCAAACGGAATCAAATTAGGAAACCCTTTACGGCCCTAGTGCTGATTAGCCGGTGTTCTGTCATGTTGGAAACACTCCTCAAAGTCTAATGGCTCCTCGCCTGCGCTAGAATTTGATTCAGCGTTTCCCCTCCATGCCCCAGATCTCAGGAAAATAAAACCCTCGAGGGGAAACAGGGAGAATGGGGAGGGGGGAGAAAACGAACAAGAAAACCTTTTTTGTGGGGGAGAGAGGCACGGTTCCTGTGCTCACCTGCCCCAAACCACGCGGTTACACCTCGGGCCGCCCTTCCCGCGCAATGCCACCCGGCGCAGGTGGCCCCCGCGCCCCCGCCGTACCTGTGAGCAGGGAGGAGGCC